>OZ024798.1:43347568-43832568 GCA_964017045.1 Omphiscola glabra
AATTTTAACTTTTAAATACTGCACCCTGAAAATTTGTAACAAATGAAGGGAAGATTCGAGTACCTAATAACTCAGCGGAGTATGAGAACAATTAACAAGTGAAGAATTATAACTTGTAACGTAATGGTGAAATCAACGTGTTACATTCTACGCAAACAAATTCCATTATTGTAATGAAACTATGGAAAGTTAGTACAACGAACTCTAGAACAATCAAATATTTTATAGTAGTCACACTGTGCAAGAAAAACTGGAATATTGATCAACTCGGACCTAATAACTAGACACGTGACACAGCGTGTAACTGAAACGTCGAGTCAGGACAACTCATCAAAGCACAACACAATGACACAGCACGCAAATTAAGAAATAGAGCAGTATCCAAAGGAATCACACATTGATTAACACACGGCGAGCACGGTGGAAAATGAGCACACCGTCCTACTGCTATAATCCTCGGTAGTGTTGTGTGTTCCCTTGAATATCGTGCTCTGTGTGTACGTATGTCAACTCTCGTAGAACTGTACCGGCACAGCTGTTCCCACGCCTTGAGCACAGGGAACAAAAGGTAACTTAGCCGGGCGCTAAATCGGGACAAACGCAGGAAAAAACAACTTCGGGATCTCTAATATCAACACACATACAAGCGCAAACACACACACTTACACGAACGCACGCACACGTATGTTTCCCTTTTTTTTTTTTCCTTAAGACTTATTACATCATATAAAGCAGTGAGGCATGGGCGTCAGCCGCGCAACTAAAGGGGTGGGGTAGGTGGTTGAAAGCCAACGTCTTTGCAGAAGTGTACATCTACTATATAAGTGTACACGAATTTATAGGTGTACGGATATTTTATAACATTGATCAAAGGGATGTTATCGCATAGACGAGTCTGTCTTGTTAGTTTTCAACTTATTTTATTGAACTGTTGAAGTTTAAAGTGATCCAAGTCACAAGTGAATGATTTTTAAATAAGAAGATGATAAGTGAGTCTTATGGCACGAAGTTGATAATTAGTGAATCTTAAGGCACGAAGTTGATGATTAGTGAATCTTAAGGCACGAAGTTGATGATTAGTGAAGCTTATGATCTAAAGGCATGAAGTTGATGATTGGTGAATCTAAAGGCACGAAGTTGATGATTAGTGAATCTAAAGGCACGAAGTTGATGATTAGTGAATCTTAAGGCACGAAGTTGATGATTAGTGAATATAAAGGCACGAAGTTGATGATTAGTGAATCTTAAGGCACGAAGTTGATGATTAGTGAATCTTAAGGCACGAAGTTGATGATTAGTGAAGCTTATGATCTAAAGGCACGAAGTTGATGATTAGTGAATCTAGAGGCACGAAGTTGATGATTAGTGAATCTAAAGGCACGAAGTTGATGATTAGTGAATATAAAGGTACGAAGTTGATGATTAGTGAATCTTAAGATCCGAAGTTGATGACTAGTGAATCTAAAGGCACGAACTTGATGATTGGTGAATCTAAATGCACGATGTTGATGATTGGTGAACTAAAAGGCACGAAGTTAATGATTTGTGAATCTAAAGGCACTATGTTAACGATAAGCGTATCTTATGGCAGGAAATGAGGCTGGTGAGACAAAGCAACTTTTGCAATATCACGATAACAAATTAATCAGTCCGCAATTATATTCATATGGTGACGTCAGTTTGTTTGTGTGTGTTGTAAAAATCATTATTTTACTTTTATTAGTAAATTAATGAGACTCAATGTGTTTGTTTTTTTTAAAACAACAAATGTGTTAATATTTAATTATGATTAGACAAAATACAGATTGAAACGTTGCGGCAGAATGCATTCGTTATGAGTACAACAATTAAATTTACATATAATGTAACTAAAGGTGACAGAAAAAGAAAAGAATGGACCCAAGTCCCTAACGTGAAGAAAAATCAGATGACCGTGCGAAAGTGAATCGTTTGTGCCCCATAGGGCTTGTCATTTAATGGCGGAAATCTATAAATAGAACTGCTGTAATCATCCGGGTAATTATGCGGACAAAATGCCAACACTGTTCAGTACTGCTATGTTAGCGAAGCGACTCTTAACCTAAATCAAAACATTGTTTTCAACTATATTTAATGAAATATTTACACCACTTTAAAAAATCCACAATCTCAATAATAAAATGACATAATACTTTTTGAGAGAGATCGAGAGAAACACACTAATTAGTTGTGTTAAGGGATTGGGATCATCCGAACGCAGGTCCAAAATTCATAACACTAGTAGTAGTAGTTAGTTACTAGAAAGTATGCCTAATTTAAAACACTAGTAGTAGTAGGCCTAATTCATAACACTAGTAGTTAGTAGGCCTAATTCATAACACTAGTAGTTAGGAGGCCTAATTCATAACACTAGTAGTTAGTAGGCCTAATTCATAACACTAGTAGTTAGTAGGCCTAATTCATAACACTAGTAGTTAGTAGGCCTAATTCATAACACTAGTAGTTAGTAGGCCTAATTCATAACACTAGTAGTAAGTAGGCTTAATTCATAACACTAGTAGTTAGTAGGCCTAATGCATAACACTAGTAGTTAGTAGGCCTAATTCATAACACTAGTAGTAGTAGTAGTAGGCCTAAATCGAATGTCAGTTTAATAATGTTTTACCATTAGTAAATGGTCAAATGTGATAAAAGTCACTTAACAACTTTCGGAAACACGTTCAAGTTGTGTGTGTGTCTCTCTCTCTTTCTTACTCTCTCTCTCTCTCTGTGTTGGGGTGTGGGTGGGTTTGTAGTTTGGAAACAGGCCAATTTACGCTTGACCTGCACCCAAAGTCCATCAATAGTATTTGTGTAGATTCCTGGGTGAAAGGGTGTATGAAATCTTGGGTATCTTTTAACATATAGCACGAACACTTACAAAAATTGATATTTTAAAAACAAAAATTAAGAATTTAACGTGTTCTTACAAATAAGGCACTTTTCATCGATTATTATTGTGTTATTTGTGTTTTCTTCAAATTTGCTAATTGTGTAACACAGTTTCCTAAATTACATAGTTAAAAAAAAATCTTAGCCTATAGTTATTAAATTGCCGACAGTTTCTTATCTTTTTATTTTCAGAATAATACACAATCTGCCCCGCCCATTTGCATTCATTTTTATTTTAATGATTTCTTTTTAGATGGGAATCTAGTAGAAAGCTAAAAGAAGTAGAAAGCTAAAAGAAAGCCAAAAAAGTTTGTGAACTAACATTTTGATTATCATTCCAATTTCAATTTTTGTTTAGTGTTGGGTACCAGTTGTAGAACAAAATCTTCGTTGTATACCGTGTTTTCAGATTTATTTGTCCGCAGTTCTAAAAATAGTAACATTACGTAGTGCGCTATGACGTTTTCCGGTCTGAGAAATGACAAGCCCTATTAATCTACGGCAAAGCTTTATCGTAGTCCAACCATCCCATAACATCTTAACTTTGCAACCCGTTCTACACGGTTGGCAAAACGCAGTTGTACATTTTCTGAATGACACGAAATGTCATGGTCTTCGGGATTATTCATGGTGACATGGCATTAAAAGGAATGATGCGAGATAGAATATGTGTTGCCTAACTAAGGAGTACATCTGACGTCATGCAGCGGAGCTGGAGCCTAGGAGCCAGTGTTTCATGATTGTAATACATGTTCCCACTGAGTATGCAACCCTGGGATGATTATGCGTCTCAGCCAGTTGTCTGCATAAAAACGATTTGAAAAGTTAAATGAAATGAATAAACCGGATGTGAGTTTCTCACACTCTCAAAGCCAAAACGTTTTTTTAAAGCGGGGCGTTCATTAGCACACTATGCACTCTTTGTCCCGGTGTTTGGTAGCCTGGTAGTGGTAGCAGTTTTTGGTGTGAACAACGGCTTGAGTATTGCCGCTTGGTGTTGAAAGGGATATAATATTAATATTACTGAATCTAATCCCATTGAAATATCTACCAATCTGATCTTTCGCACGATATAAATTTCAGCACTCCAATGACCCACTTCATAATGGCAATGGGGAAGGTCACAATGCACTTAAGAAATTAAACTCTATTCTACTTAAGCATTACACCAGGGCATGGGGAGGCAGGAGTAGAGTTGTTGTGTGAGTTTGGTGACAATTATGCATGTGCCTTCAATCCACTGTAATCCACCATAGTTGAAATCATGTCAGATTGCAATTATTACTTTATTAAGGGCCCACGATCAATTTATTGATCATTATGGCTCCTATGACTGTAGATGGGATTTGCAATGTTTCTGTGCCTGGTGACCTACCCCCCACCCCCACATCACTATCTGTCACCAACCGTCAAGAAATATGATTCTCCAGAACTTTCCCTTCAAGCAGGCGTGTTCTGCTGCGTTCAGATTGGTTTGGTAATCATGGTCACGCATGGACGATTCCATAACCCATCAACCGTGATAACTGGTACGGAAAATTGAGAAATGCGATTATTTGAAAAGTGTGACTTTAATTAAAGTAATAATTATAACCAGGTACCTATTACTTATCATAACTTTATTTTGAATATGTATGGTGCAGGGGTGTTACTAAGGGGTGCACGGAGGGACAGATGTCCCTGGGCGCTAGACAAGTCAGGGTCGCCATAATAAGCTTTGATATTATTTTATTGATGAAAATAATGGGTTTGAGAGTTGAACAAAGAAAGGGGGGCTCTTTAAAATGAATCTTGTCCCCGGGCGCCAAACACTCCCGCTGGTGTCGCCTCGCTTCTGGTGGGGTGTACAACTTGTGTGTTACAACATTTGACGTTAACTGAGATTGTAGATTAATTAATTTCGTCAATGTGACACAAATATTTTAATTTCTAAAGCACGTATTTAAAAAAAAAACAAATCGTTGCTAAAACAAGAGAGCACACTGTAAAGGAATGTAAACCACTGTACGTTACTGTAAGGGGAAATAAGTGTGTCTATTGTAGCGGGGAGATAAAGGTGTCTGAGTCGAAGCACATGTGTTCTGGGGACGGAATGCCCCTCCGCACCCTCCTAACTACGCCACTGCAAAGCATCAACAAAATATAAATGAGTGACCTGGAGAATTCAAAAGAAAAAAAAAATAATGTTTTAGTGAGGCATCATATTATCTAAAGCCAGTTGCTAAGGCACACGTATGTTACAACGTATGTTACAACGTATGTTACAACGTATGTTACAACGTATGTTACAACGTATGTTACAACGTATGTTACAACGTATGTTACAACGTATGTTACAAAGTATGTTTCACGTACTGCGGGAACCGATTAGGTGTATGCGTGGTTGATGTGGAACTATGCACATGTTCCCAGTTGGGCACATACACCATATGGGATATGTCTTTATTAGCCATGTTGTTTTCAGCTCTATCATGATAGGCGATTTGAGCGAGTCCAACACTTCTCAAAGTGTCATATAAGGACAATTAAAATCTGGTTGTTCGCGATGCGTTCCCCAAGGGACTTACTACTGACCACAGGTTTGGAAACACTGACCATAGTAATTACGTGGGATAAGAGGGGGGAAGGTGGCGGTAAACCTATTAAGAATGTTTCAAGGAGAAAGATAAACGTAGATAGACCATGCGCGAGGTGGGAGGTGGGGATGAGGAGGAAGACTCGACCCCACGCCATGAATGGGTCAATTGTTTGCTGACAGGTCAGACTTGAATCCGAGGTGATAGTGGTACCGCCACTCAACCCCCGCTCTTAAGAACATGTAGGCCTATCTCCTAATCTCATTGTCCTTATTTCCAACCGCTCAAGTTTAAAAGAGCTCTATAATTCCGAGTTGAAGTTGAATTGTCTATAACGGTCTTCAAGGCATAGTCTTTCGCTCTGACGTTAGATATCTATTTGCAGAATGGATCAAGCGTTCAACGTCTGATGACTTATCTTTAACTGCGCAGAAAATAAATGTCGATATTATCTGCACCGGAAGAACTAGACTTTGGGACGTCATTCGTCAGACTATTTAGATTTAGTATTCGCAAAAAGAGAATTTCACATTAACTCATGAATGATTGAGCCATTGTTGTATGTTGGGTCAACTCGTGAATGATTGAGCCATTGTTGAATGTTGGGATGGGATTAGCACAGTGTTGGGTATCAATCCATCTTAAATCTTTACTTTACGCTCTATTCCACTGCCGCTGTCTCGGGGAAAGCGGGCTTGAGGGTGCATGGCACAGCAGAGAGCGACTTTTACCGCACAATAAACTAATGGACGCCCCACTCCCTCTCACACCCACACCCGGGGGTTTGTTGTTGCAAGGACGATAACCCGAGATCTCCGCATCGTGATTGTTCACGGAGTTATCCGTTACGGCGAAGTTTTAAAATGGGAGAAGACAAACAAGAGGGGAACAAGGATTGGGGGTTTGGGGTCGCAGGAGAAAGAAGAACAAGAAAGTTTATTGCTAGAATCTTGATTTTATTTAAGGCTTAAGACTTAAGGCCTTGTTAAAACTTGTAAAATACATATAAAATACATGAACGGAGAAGCTGATATAAATATATACATATTATTATTATGTACATATATATATATATATATATATATATATATATATATATTAATAATATGAATGAATAAGTTATAAAAGGGATGACTAAGTTAAATAGAAAGTAGGCCTAATGGATATGTTAAATAGGAATGGAGATATTACATTTTTAAAGCATAAATTTAACACTACTAAATGTATCCGAGGACCCAAGTCCATCTAATGCATAATCAGATACTAATGGATTGTCCCAAATTAAGGTAAAAAGGGTTTAACCTTTCTAAGACCAGAAAGCGTCATATCGCATTATGTAATGTTACTATTTTTAGACAATTTTGGGTAAAACATAGTATTTCGGCATATGTATAGCTGTAATAATGTGTTATTTAAATGTTATATAAAATAAAGTTTTAAACACGTTATCGTCTAGGTAAAGACACACAAATCCGGCACGTCTAGGTAAAGACCCACAAATCTGGCTCATACTAACGTAGATGTACCGAACAACTCTTCACAGATTGGTCAAACAAAGATGTTTTATTAATATCTTAATGAGATTGGCCAGACTGTATGCCCGGATGTGCTATTCATAGATTTCCGCCATTAAATGACAAACCCTATTTAAAAAAAGTTCATTTTCATTGGATATGTTCATCGTGGAAAACTCATCCAAAGACTGGATTGGTTTTAAAGTATGTTCCCTTGTTCACTGATGAGTAAGTCAAAAAGTGGCTAATGATTATAAAAGTAGAGTATTCAGTTGGCGATAAAAAAAATATCTTCAAGATTTAGCCTCTTCAAATTAGCCAGACTTATATTTATATAATTAAATAATATTTTCTTAACAAATTATACATAATGTTGAAAGAAGAAATGCTAGTTGTCCTGGGTGGACTTCGTTCTTTGTTCCCAACGCTCGACGAGGTTCACTGGAGGGACTTATCTCTTTGTTCCCAACGCTAGCCTAGGCTCACTGCTACTGCTGTATACATGATTACATCAAGACACTTGGCTATTTAGCCAGACTCTGGGCGTGACTCACCATTAGCCGTTACGGTAAATAGAAACACGGGCTAGTGGGTGACCTTGATATACAAACACCTCAGAGATGGGCTCTTTCAGCCCCAGGGCGTGACTCATCATTTGACTCCGACTGAAGGTTGTTGCGGCGACCGGAATAATTGCGCCGAGAAGACGGAGCACGATGAGAACAAAGGACCCGGTTGTTTCAGGACTTGACGGTCCTCGCCCATCCTCGTTGTTGACGAAGCTTTTCAGCTGTATTTATCCCTTAATTTATATTGGTTGTTTTTTTTGTTGTAAATATGGGTGGGGAGGGAAGAGGGACCTGGGAGGAGAGGCCTGGGAAGAGTCACATTGTAAGAAATGCATGGCAAGAGAGATCTGGGAAGAGACAGCTTGGAAGAGATACCTGGGAAGAGAGACATTGGAAGAGAGACATGGTAAGAGAGGCATGGTAAGAGAGACATTGTAAGAGAGGCATGGTAAGAGAGAAAAAAAGGTCGATTTTTAAATGTTGAGAATCCCTGCTGCTTTAAGATATAAGTTGAATTTATTTGGAAGCGATGTCAATGGCGTGGTACTTTAAATGAAAGGGAACGGTGTAAATTTAGGTCGCCCCCCCCCTCTCCCCGGATATTCAATTTGAAAAGTAGTAGCAAGCCCCTACTTAGAAGTGTGAGACGATGAGATCAGACTACCTACTAGGTTGAAAAAAGAAGACCATGTTTGTGTGATCACGCCGTGGAACAGCATCAACGAGGGCTTCTGGGGACAAAGGCAACAGTGGCAGACAATAGGACTCCAATGGGGGTGACGAATGACTAGTCGACCGCAAAAATGTCCGGTTATCCTGTTTGTTCAACAACAAAAAAAAAGCGGTAAACCGTACACCTGCTCCCATGCAACCCTGCACCCCCACCGTACCTCTGCACCCCGGCGTACCCCTGCACCCGCCGTACCCTGGCACCCCCTCACAACAACACAACGTCTTGTTTGACGTCAGATATGACACACTTATTAATCCAGGGAGAGATTATCTTGATCAAACACTGTACCGAGATTACGCTAATAACGCGCCTCGCACATAGGGCACCGAGGCAACAATAAGACAGGGGTTCTCAAACAACTCAAGGAGACTAATACAGCGGTTCTCAAAAAAAGGCACAGAGACGAGACTAAAACGGTGGTAAGGTAAAAATAAAAAAAAAGAAGGTGATTGATACCAGATTGCACAGTGGTTTTCAAACAGAGCACCAAGACAAGAATAGTCACCGGTTCTCAAACATTTCCGAGGAACAAGACTAATACTGAGGTTTCAAAAAGTACATCGACACAAGACGTACACAGTGGTTCTCAATCACTGATTTGATAAACTATACATATTACAACTGAATTTAAATAAACACAATAACCAGGAGGAGCTAAATTCAAGTTAATACACCTTCTAGCACTTATATAACACACCATATTTAATTTACCATTTTTTCAAAATCATTTTTAACACATATTTCACTCACTGCGTTAAACAAATTGGTTGCTTATTAAACCCAGCCATAGGTCAAACATTTGTTGTTTTCTAAAAGTTGTGAATTTATTTCATTTTTGAGTAGTTAAAAATAACTTTCTAAAACAAACGCTTTTCAAGATGGCCATTTCACAGATTGCATGACTTATTTCCCTTACACAGACCTGTTTACCCTCAAACTCTTAAAATCGTACAATATCATCACAAAATCGTTCAATATATTATCTTTTATAGAAAAAAATAAACACACTATATATAATGTATACACCTCAAAATCGTACATTGTACGCCAAAATCGTAAGAGTAAACAGGTCTGCTTACATGACCACATCGTACACCAGGGCAAATGTCACGAAACTTTTATTACGGCAAGGGACGCAATCCACTGAATGTGTGGATAGTGCTCTACTGGAGTACAGACCCTTGTTTTAATCATTATTTATTTATTCTTTAAACGTATCCCATATTTTGAATGCAATATTCTTTTATTGTAAATCAATCAATAGCATCATTTCCCCATTTTACGACTCGTACAATAAAGTTGGTCCGATTTCTAAAAAAAAAATGATTCATAAAAAAATATATGAACCATTTTCTCCAGAAAAGCATTTCTTTAACCATGGAGTAGTTTGTAACATAACGATGACATGCGAGTTTTAAGTTTCAATTCTTTAAGTTTTAAGCATGCAGTAATTTGTAACATAACGATGATATGCGAGTTTCAAGTTTAAATTGTTTATGAATTAATCGGAATGTGTCATGGAGTCTTTCATAAATGGTAATTAGTTTCAGGCGAAAACATAACAATTACATTTAAAACTTAAGTCAGCCATTTGGGCAGCTTTCAATTAGTATAATAATGTCGTTGAATAATTATGTAAAACTGCTATTATTTGATGACCACGAATTCTGTTAAATTTTTTACAAATGTATTCTTCTCAATTACAGGTTCGTTAAGAAAGATTTATTTTTTAAAATGTTCTCAAATTAACTTCACATTACTTCAATATAACACCTTATTCATAATTGTAACTTACCAGTTACCCATTGTAACACCTGTTACACCCATCTCAAATATCAAGTAAATACCCCCCTTACCTATTTTTTTTCCTACCAAACAAAAACAAAAAACATAAAGAAATCAAACAAAGCACATTATACAAAGTACGTCATTCGTCTTCTCATTCGTTCGATATCACAGTAACTTTAGTGTATTGACCCCGATCTGTTTGACCCCGATCTGTTTGACCCCGATCTGTTTGACCCCAACCTGAATCACGGTGTAATCGATTTTTATTAAATCAATCAAGTCAAGAGGCAATCAACTGCAGCAGTCGTGTGTGACCCCCAGGCTCTGAAAACACTTGAACTGTTTAAGTTATCTAATTGTCATCTCTGTCAAAAGTGGATGTCAGTTATCATGTCACTTGTTTTGTCATGTCATCTATCAACTGTCAGCAGTGGACGTCAGTTATAACGTCACCAGTGGCTTATTTCACTAACCATAAGGGACCAGTTGCCCATGTCACAAACAACAAGATACCAGTTGCCCATGTCACAAACAACAAGAGACCAGTTGCCCATGTATTTAACAACAAGAGACCAGTTGCCCATGTCACTAAAACAAGAGACCAGTTGCCCATGTCACTAACAACAAGAGACCAGTTGCCCATGTCACTAACAACAAGAGACCAGTTGCCCATGTCACTAACAACAAGAGACCAGTTGCTCATGTCACAAACAACAAGAGACCAGTTGCCCATGTATTTAATAACAAGAGACCAGTTGCCCATGTCACTAACAACAAGAGATCAGTTGCCCATGTTACTAACAACAAGAAACCAGTTGCCCATGTCACTAACAACAAGAGACCAGTTGCCCATGTCACTAACAACAAGAGACCAGTTGCCCATGTCACTAACAACAAGAGACCAGTTGCCCATGTCACTAACAACAAGAGACCAGTTGCTCATGTCACAAACAACAAGAGACCAGTTGCCCATGTATTTAATAACAAGAGACCAGTTGCCCATGTCACTAACAACAAGAGACCAGTTGCCCATGTCACTAACAACAAGAGACCAGTTGCTCATGTCACAAACAACAAGAGACCAGTTGCCCATGTATTTAATAACAAGAGACCAGTTGCCCATGTCACTAACAACAAGAGACCAGTTGCCCATGTCACTAACAACAAGAGACCAGTTGCTCATGTCACAAACAACAAGAGACCAGTTGCCCATGTCACTAACAACAAGAGACCAGTTGCCCATGTCACTAACAACAAGAGACCAGTTGCCCATGTCACTAACAACAAGAGACCAGTTGCCCATGTCACTAACAACAAGAGACCAGTTGCCCATGTCACTAACAACAAGAGACCAGTTGCCCATGTCACTAACAACAAGAGACCAGTTGCCCATGTCACTAACAACAAGAGACCAGTTGCCCATGTCACTAACAACAAGAGACCAGTTGCCCATGTCACTAACAACAAGAGACCAGTTGCTCATGTCACAAACAACAAGAGACTAGTTGCCCATGTATTTAATAACAAGAGACCAGTTGCCCATGTCACTAACAACAAGAGAGCAGTTGCTCATGTCACAAACAACAAGAGACCAGTTGCCCATGTATTTAACAACAAGAGACCAGTTGCCCATGTATTTAACAACAAGAGACCAGTTGCCCATGTATTTAACAACAAGAGATCAGTTGCCCATGTATTTAACAACAAGATACCAGTTGCCCATGTCACTAACAAGATCCGTTACCTCCGCTGTACATCACGATGAATCACGGATCGATACATCCAGTTAGTCACCACACCTGACACCGTTGTTGCGCGTGTGAAACATTTATCGTGCAAGTGCTGACGCCTAACGTCAGTCACATTCAGGGGCTAATTGGTCATAAATTATTCTTTATTACTGACTCTTTGTTGGCGTCACATAAAACATAATATACATATCACCGTTAACATGCACAGGATCAATGAATCATGACGCCGATATGTGTATCTAAGGAGACGCCGTTATGTGTATCTAAAGAGACGCCGTTATGTGTATCTAAAGAACATACAGACTTACAGAGGTTTTAAAATTAAAAAAATTATTGAAGGTGGCATAGCAACTGGGGAGGGGTAATGCACAGAGGCGTAACTATGGCCGGTGACTAGAAGAGATATTTTTCAAGGGAGGTAAATCATGTGATTTACACATAGAATCGTCGTTGTTTCATATGTTGCTGGTTCTTGATTAAAAATAAATCTAGTCATTGGACAAGTTTGAAAAGCAGCACACACCAGACTCACTCATTACAACCATACTCCACAATATACTAACTAATTACAACCATACTCCACAATATACTAACTAATTACAAACATACTCCACTATATACTAACTAATTACAACCATACTCCACTATATACTAACTAATTACAACCATACTCCACTACATACTAATTACAACCCTACTCCACTATATACGAACTCATTACAACCATACTCCACTATATACTCACTCATTACAACCATAATCCACTATATGCTCATTAATTACACACATACTTCAATATATACTACTCACTACAACCATGCTCCACTATCTCGCACACAACACAAACTTAGTACTCCGACAATCCAACTAACTCCGACAATCCAACTGACCTAAAGGACGAGATGACCTTACACGTGTTAGGCCGAGCACGGCAGCAAATTACTTACAGACATGGTCAGACAAAGTATTTTCTCATCGCTGTCTGAATTCGCAGAATCCAAAGAAATTCTAGGAACAACCTAAAAGACAATTAACATTATCCACCAAGTCATCCATCCAGCCATCAATGTATCTATCGAACCATCAATGCATCCACTGAGCCATCAGGTTATTTATATAATAAAGCCATCAATTCATCCATCCAGCCATCAGCTTATCCATTGAGTCATCAGTTTATTACCCCAGCCATCAATTTATCCACTGATCCATAAATTCATTGATCGATCTATCAATTTAACACGTTAATCTATAATCTTTTCCCTCTTTTAAAATGTCGCCAAGTGTATCCCCATCACAGACTTTCAAATGTTTCCACCAGCCCACCTTCAAACTTTATTGCAATTTAAAATCGAACTCAATCTTCAAATAATCAAACATTAACTCAACTTTAATCATCAAATAAACAAATTTTACCTGATGTCAGTTCCTGGCATCAAAGTCTGTGTCCTTATCCTATAATCCTATAATCAATAAAACAAAGAATACCATTCTTCTATCTACGATCATTGCTAACAACAAACTCAATATTTCATTCTATATAATAGGTTATTTAATGCCATCTTTTTCTCTCAGAAATTGTTGGTTGTAACTCTTGAGAACATATGACTTTGTGGAGAACATATGACTGTTTGGAGAACATATAACTTTGTGGAGAACATATGACTGTCTGGAGAACATTTGACTGTTTGGAGAACATATGACTGTCTGGAGAACATATGACTGTCTGGAGAACATTTGAATGTCTGGAGAACATATGACTGTCTGGAGAACATATGACTGTCTGGAGAACATATGACTGTCTGGAGAACATATAACTGTCTGGAGAACATATGACTGTCTGGAGAACATATGACTATCTTTAGAACATATGACAGTCCATTGTTTGGGGAGTCCAATCATTGCAATGGAGCTGGAGTCGTGAAATTTGATTCTCTCATTTGGTGGAGTCATTAGAAAGGCCATACACCAGCTAAGTAAACGTATTGTGAAACTAAGTTTATGGGAAACGACTAAGTTGAAACCAATCAAATCAGCGGTTCTCAAGCCGTCGGTCTCGACCCCTTTCGGGATCTAACGACCCTTACACAGAGGTCGCCTAAGACCATCGGAAAACACATAATTATAAAATAGCAACGAAAATAACTTATGGTTGGGAGTCACCACAACAAGATGAACTGTATTGAAGGGTCGTGGCATTAGAAAGGCTGAGAACCACCGGTTTCAATTTCTTGTTTGGAATTACATTCACGAAGGGATATCGTACATAAAAAGCGATTCCAAATTATGATATTAAATATAAATATGTTATTGTTGTTTTTTAAGCTCCTATTGACCATTAAGTTCCAATTAAAAACGAAGGCTTTTGTCTATCGATCTCCAAACAATAGCGAACATTCTAATTAACGTACACGTTCTGGTTACTGGTTGTTGGTTACTGGTTGTTGGTTACTGGTTGTTGTTTACTGGTTGTTGGTTACTGGTTGTTGGTTACTGGTTGTTGGTTACTGGTTGTTGGTTACTGGTTGTTGGTTACTGGTTGTTGGTTACTGGTTGTTGGTTACTGGTTGTTGGTTACTGGTTGTTGGTTACTGGTTGTTGGTTACTGGTTGTTGGTTACTGGTTGTTGGTTACTGGCTGTTGATTATTGGTTGTAGGTTAATGGTTGTTGGTTACTGGTTGTTGGTTGTGGAAGTTTTAAGTGGCCTTGACCATCTGTGACGTATTGAAGATGTAGGCTTGTTGAAGATGTAGGCGTGTGGAAGATGTAGGCGTGTTGAAGATATAGGCTTGTTGAAGATGTAGGCGTGTGGAAGATGTAGGCATGTGGAAGATGTAGGCGTGTGGAAGATGTAGGCGTGTGGAAGATGTAGGCGTGTGGAAGATGTAGGCGTGTTGAAGATGTAGGCGTGTGGACGATGTAGGCGTGTTGAAGATGTAGGCGTGTGGAAGATGTAGGCGTGTGGAAGATGTAGGCGTGTTGAAGATGTAGGCGTGTGGAAGATGTAGGCGTGTGGAAGATGTAGGCGTGTGGAAAATGTAGGCGTGTGGAAGATGTAGGCGTGTGGAAGATGTAGGCGTGTGGAAGATGTAGGCGTGTTGAAGATGTAGGCGTGTGGAAGATGTAGACGTGTGGAAGATGTAGGCGTGTGGAAGATGTAGGCGTGTAGAAGATGTAGGCGTGTGGACGATGTAGACCCGTTGTGGGTTATGCGCCTGCAGATGGCGGAATCAGCACGTCCAGACAACAGGGACTGATTACTTAAACCTTGATGTAGTGTGTGCTTGTGTGCGTGTTTGTGTATGTTGTGTTTGTCTGTGTGCAGAGTCGGCATTTGGTACAGAGCGCCAAATTCTAGGGGCGCCATTTTGATCCCAAATTATGCAAAAAATACGGTCTTCTAAATTCAAGGAAACAAAGATTTTTACAAATGAAGAACATGTTCGAATTTTGTATAGCTATTTATATTGAAATGTTCTTTTATACATCATGACCAGTTGTTCCCTTATATATCATAACCATTTGTTCCCTTATATATATTAACCAGTTGTTCCCTTATATAATAACCAGTTGTTCCTTTATATATATTAACCAGTTGTTCCCTTATATCATAACCATTTGTTCCCTTATATATATATTAACCAGTTGTTCCCTTATATCATAACCAGTTGTTCCCTTATATATATAAACCAGTTGTTCCCTTATATGTCATATGCAGTTGTTCCCTTATATATCATAACCAGTTGATCCCTTATACACCATGGCCAGTTGTTCACTTATATATCATAACATGTTGTACCCATATTTATTATAACCAGTTGTTCCCTTTATATATCATGTCTAGTTGTTGCCTTATATTTCATGATGTTCGTTGTTTAACATATAGATGGGGCAATGCAGTTAACACTAGCATGGCATGTTAGCAACCAGCAGACGAGAGAAAAGCACGTGAATAGAGGATAAAAAGGGAGATAGCGATTGGCCACGGACGTGATCGGAAATGTTGATGACCATTATAGGGCGGTGTGACGTCAAGGAAGAGAGAGATGGCGGGGAACTAAGTGATGGCAGGGAACAGATAGATGACAGGAAACTAAGTGATGGCAGGGAACAGACAGATGCCATGAAAGTAAGTGATGGCGGGGAACAGAGAGATGACAGGGAACTAAATGATGGCGGGGAACATATATATGACAGGTAACTAAGTGATGGAAGGGGACAGAGAGGATAGGGAACTAAGTGATGGCGGGGAACAGAGAGATGACAGTGAACTAAATGATGGCAGGTAACAGAAATATGACAAGGTACTAAGTGATGACAGGGAACAGAGAGATGACAGGGAACTAAGTGATGACAGGGAACAGAGATATGACAGAGAACTAAGGGACGGGAGGGAACAGACAGATGACAGGGAACTAGGTGATGACAGGGAACAGAGAGATGACAGGGACAGTCAGCCCCTCCCCCTAACAAAACTACGTCTGATTCAGACAATCATGATACCCCTCCACCCCCTACCCTTCTTTTCGTGTTGCTCCCACAACTGAATCTTCTAACCCGGTCGACGATATCCCCCCCCCCCACACACTCACCCGTCTCAGATAGTTCCGGTATCCTAAAAGTTAATTACCCTGACACTAGCCCTAACATTAGCCCTAACACTAGCCCTAACACTAACCCTGACACTAGCCCTGACACTAGCCAAGACTCTAGCCCTGACACTAGCCCCAACACTAGCCCCAACATTAGCCCTAACACTAAACCTATAGCCCTGACACTAGCCCTAACACTAACCCTAACACTAACCCTAACACTAACCTAACACTAACCCTAACACTCTTGCTAACACTAACCCTAACACTAACCCTAACACTAAACCTACAGCCCTGACACTAGCCCTAACACTAACCCTAACACTCTTGCTAACACTAACCCTAACACTAAACATAACACTAACCTTAAAACTAAACCTAACACTAACCCTAACATTAACCCTTAAACTAACCCTAACATTAACCCTAACAATAGCCCTAACACTCTTGCTAACACTAGCCCTAACACTTACCCTAACACTCTTGTTAACACTAACCCTAACACTAACCCTAACACTAGCCCTAACACTTACCCTAACACTCTTGCTAACACTAACCCTAACACTAAACCTAACACTAGCCCTAACACTTACCCTAACACTCTTGCTAACCCTAACACTAACCCTAACACTAACCCTAACACTAGCCCTAACATTCTTGCTAACACTAACCCTAACACTAAACCTAACACTAGCCCTAACACAAGCCCTAACACTTACCCTAACACTAACCCTAACACTAACCCTAACACTATCCCTAACACTAACCCTAACACTAACCCTAATACTAGCCCTAACACTCTTGCTAACACTAACCCTTAAACTAACCCTAACAATAACCCTAACACTAGCCCTAACACTCTTGCTAACACTAACCCTAACACTAAACCTAACAATAGCCCTAACACTTACCCTAACACTCTTGCTAACACTAACCCTAACACTAAACCTAACACTAGCCCTAACACTTGCCCTAACACTCTTGCTAACACTAACCCTTAAACTAACCCTAACAATAACCCTAACACTAGCCCTAACACTCCTGCTAACACTAACCCTAACTCTAAACCTAACACTACCCCTAACACTTACCCTAACACTCTTGCTAACACTAACCCTAACACTTACCCTAACACTACCCCTAACACTTACCCTAACACTCTTGCTAACACTAACCCTAACACTTACCCTAACACTAGCCCTAACACTTACCCTAACACTCTTGCTAACACTAACCCTAACACTAACCCTAACACTTACCCTAACACACTTGCTAACACTAACCCTAACACCAACCCTAACACTAACCCTAACACTAGCCTACACTAACCCTAACACTAGCCCTAACACAAACCCTAACACTTACCCTAACACTAACCCTAACCCTAACCCTAACACTATGCGTCTGTTCACACGATCAAATTTCGCGTCAAATTGTTGTATGAACGCACTATTTTGTGCGTGGTTTCTTTTTGGGAAAATTTGATCGTGTGACTCGACCCTAACCATAACACTTACACTTACAACAAAAATATCACCTTTTTACTAATGAGTCTGAAATACTCCTATAACTCTATGTGTTACTCTTCACCACATTTTCAACAATTAAATACCATTGTAAATTAAGAAACATTTTCTAAAAATTCGAACCTTCAAAAATGCAAACCTCTCACCACAAGTATGAGAGGTATTGTAACAAGAGGGACATGGACCTTATGTTAATGCTTGCAATCTTCTAAATGTTTGCCAACAAATGTTCGCTAGCGAATGTCAAATCAGTGTCAGCCATCAAGATAAAACATCTTATTGTTGACATTTTATCCAAGTCAAGGTTGATGTTGGCGCAGAAAGTAGAGTAGGTCGACCACGTGACAGATAACTCTTGCATCCCTTCGATGCATGCCCCTTACTCCCCCCCCCCCCCCACATACTTTAGGTGCTCAACTACAATTATGGCTCTATCCGAAGGTCCAACAAGCTGATCCTACTAAGTGGCTCCAAAACGTGGTTTACAAAAAAAAGGCTCTACCAACATATACCAACATATACCAACATCTACCAACATATACCAGTGTATATTAATTACAAGTGAATGCTTAACCCCCCCTCCCCCAAAGTTAGAACCAAAAGATATAAAAAATAATGTGTTAAAATTCACAAGAGCGCCCCCCCCCCCCACCTCCCTTTTAGAAAATCTAAAAAAGATCCCTCTAAATTAGAGTCATTTTGGTCACAAAGGGGGTAAACCTTCATTGGTCTATGACGGCTGATTGTTCCGCTTGAGAATTCTTTAGATATCATGTGTTTAGATGGCTTGTGTTTTAATGTCTTGTGTTTACATGTCATGTGTTTAGATGTCATGCGTTTAGATATCTTGTGTTTAGATGTCCTGTGTTTAGATGCCCTGTGTTTAGATGTGTTGAAATGTTTAACTTGTTAGAATAATTATCCATGTGTTCAGTGTAAACAAAAAGCTTTGCCATTCATTCGATTCATAAAATGCATATTATGTTGTTATATCTCAGACATAACAGTGTAAGCGAACACGAAATAATAATTATATAGTAACTTTAAACTGTAGATCAGTTGAACAAAATAACACAAGACATGTTTGTGATATGTGTCAAAAACATCCAGATGATGGGATCACACGACAATATCATTCTATGACCAACACATATTATAACACATATTCTATGGGGAAAAAACACATTCTACAACAAACATATTCTATGACATACGTTTTCTTTTATTAAATATCTTATATTATGACGAAAGTACGAAGAGCTATTAAAAGCATCAAGTGAGCCAGAGCTCCTCATTTGACTTTATGTCGTGTATTACTTGAGCTCTTTTAGTGTATATCTTTCCTAACACGTATATTGGTCTATGAAATCTTCATTAACCGTTCTTAAGTACCTTAACTGTTGGCCATGACAGAGTTGACTGTTGGCCATGGCAGAGTTGACCGTTGGCCATGGCAGAGTTGACCGTTGGCCATGGCAGAGTTTACTGTTGGCCATGGCAGAGTTGACTGTTGGCCATGGCAGAGTTGATCGTTGGCCATGGAGGAGTTGACTGTTTGCCATGACAAATTTGACTATTGGCCATGACAGAGTTGACTGTTGGCCATGGCAGAGTTGACTGTTGGCCATGGTAGAGTTAACTGTTGGCCATGGCAGAGTTCACTGTTGACCATGACAAATTTGACTGTAGGCCATGACCGAGTTGACTGTTGACCATGACAGATTTGAATTTTGGCCATGACAGTGTTGATTGTTGGCCATGAAATAATTATGTTGGCCAATGAAGTGTTCATGTTAAAAAATACTTATTATATATTAAATACCATAGTTGTTCTAAAAATACCAATAATTAAATAAAGTATTCGATGATTTTCTTGACCTCGACCACAAGGAATGATATACTGTCATGACGTAACACACGTAACTTGCAAAAACATAGCTTCCTTTCAGACACCATATCACCATCAGACACCATATCACCATATCACACAGACAAGTATCTGACGTCTGACAGCCGTGTTGTGCCTGGCATCAAATAACTTTCCCCTCAGATTAGTTTAATTTGGATACACTTCCGGGTGTCTGGGTGGAAGTTTGCTCACAACATCGGTAACTGATGGATTCAAGGTCATCTCAGTAACGCAAGGGTAAAAGCGTGTTTGGGTTTTTTTGGTCCCCCCGCAAACCCCCCCCCCCCTTTTTTTTTTTTGTGGTGAAAGCTGTCGATAACCCATGGGGTATGGGAATTCTAAATATACAACCGATGTGGGATGGAAGGTAATTTAAGTGTCAGTTGGGGGAGGGGGGGATGGTCTATAAGTAACACAAGGTTTAATTGGAAAGGTTGAACATTTCTAACAGGCATTCAAGAGTCAACGAATGAAAATGTTATAATAGGATTGTGTTCAAATACGCAATGCTGTTCATTTAAAAGGTATCTTTTATGTATCAAAGGGGGGGGGGGGGGAGAGACACTGGAATATGTGCTATTTTCATATGATTGAGGCGATTTCAGAGCCACATAAATGGTATTTGATTGATGCATACGGTGTCCCTGGCCTTGGCGTGATGTTCTAGTCTTTTACGGAACAGACAACCGGGCAGAAAATCCACTGCTATCTCTGTCGTACAGTTAGGGACTCGACGCCACACAGGAGAGCCATGATAACCAGAGTGGTGCCGGAGATAAGCGGGTGATTAGCGTTACCCCCGTGGCTTGTCTCGAAGCCACCGACTGCGAAACACGACAGACATTGACCAATTAAAGCACTTTTCACCTGGCATTAGCATAGCATTAACCTTTGGGATTCCTCCAACAAATTAAATAGGTCAAGACATTGTCAGTATCATAAAAAAAACGTAGTCATAACGAGGATGCCATTGTTTGGTTCGCGGCCAGGCTACAGTTTCGAAAAGAACTGACAAGTCAGAGTCTTTCTTAGAATTTTTAGGGGTTTAATTGACCCAACTTTAAATTGGAAAAGAGCTCGCTCACAACCAGTTAGAGTCGTAGGCCTTGCTACGCACTGTTATCAGGATGGAGAAATTAATCTCTTATTTAAGTTTATGGCTCGTTCTAAAACAGTACACAACAAAAGACGATACAATGTGTTAAATATAATAACAAAGAATATGATACTCAAATAATGGCTATTTACAATTTTAAAAATTTAATATGATAAATTACAAAATCAAAAGAAATATAATTAAAGCTGTCGGCTTACAGAAAAATGATTGGTTTGTACCGGTACAATGTTGAAGAATACACAATGTTGTAAAAAAGGGTACAATGATGAAAAGGAATCTACACGCATACAGTATAACACACACTCAACATATCTCGTGATAAATGATAGCCACATTCACCCACACACGCTCCTGTCGCTCAATATGTATGTAGCCTGTTTCAAAGACATTTCGAAAAACAGGACTACTCATTGTACTCATCTCTCAAACCTTCTACATAATTCTACAAAGTTCTAAGAATAAACAGACCATAGATTGTAGTAATTTGTAACCGAGATCAAAGGGAGACTATATTTAGTAAGCCACACCCAACTAATAGCGCAGTGCAGCCGAATTGGGGTCAGCTCGAGTTCATTCACGGGAAAAGATGACGTAAACAGGTCGTCTACATAACAAGCCCATTGTCGACATTGTAGTGATAGAATCCAAATGCCATATAGTTATAAACAAGAAGTTACATGATATGTATTTGTGCATTGCAGGTTTGGTTGATTAGTGATGCCAAGGGTGAAAGTTTTGTTGTTATACTTGAGAGGTTATTTTAAGAAAGTGAAATTTTCAGAATTCAAGGTCAAAGAGAGAATCAAACCTAAACTACATAGGGCAACCGGTTCCACAAGATATTATCTTTATGTTGTAAACGTTTGTAGCATTATTAAAAACTAAGATATTAAAAAGCGCAGATTTTGTCATGATAGATGTCACTCTGAACAGTGGACGCCGGTGACGTCAGATTCAGGGGAGTGGCCGTGCGAAAGAGAAATGGGAGACAATCGACATTTTTATGAGGAAACTATCAGTCGTTAGGTAAATGTATCAACACATAGTTTAGATAATTAGTATCCTTCAGAGAGAGAGTGAGATTACGGTGTCTTAGTACGTCATGCAGATTTATGCAGGAACGTCTAGATATCCAGGTGAGCAAAGTTGACTTAAAGAAAAGAACATCTGACTATCATAATTAGAATCAGATGGGGTTTTTTTTAAAAAAGATTTAATTTGATTGTTAAATGTTAATTTATATTGAAATAGAAAGCCTCTGTCTGAAATGGGCCGGATTAAAAAAAAAAAAAAAACAACTCTCACGATGCACATCAAATTTAAAAAAAAAAAAAAGAAATTAGTTTATAATAGCTAAATTAGAAATTTTTTATGTATTTTTCTATATCTGTGTTCCGTATTATAAACGTATTTTTTTATAAAATTTTATAAATTCTTTTCTTTTGTTCTGTTTATGGATGATACATTGTAAAAGGAGCATATCCTGCAATAATAGTAACCAGCGTTTGACTACGAACAAACAAAGTAACAGTACCAGGTTTCTTTCATTCCCTGTGACACATTTAGGCAGCCGTGCCCGCCCGTAGTCCATTGCGCTCATCACATTTCAGTGCCACTGACTCGTGCACTACAACATTAACTGACCGAGAGTCTTGAGTGCAGACGAGCCAATACAATTTGTTTCTTCCACTGACAAACGGCTTCCGACATTACAGGAGAAATGTGGGAGCCACAAGGCACATCTGTTTGGGTTGTTGAAGGTTGAGGTCAAAAGTTCAATGACCTTTGTAATTGGTCTGTGGGGGGAAAACGTTACATGAAGAAAACATTGTATGATTGTCATGTTGCAATCATTGTATGTAAGGCGGGGCTAGGAGTTAGGGGTGGGGGAGCTAATTTGCACTAAGTTTCAGATTGGGATTTCGATGCATAATCCATGAACTGACGTCAGAATGTTTCACGTTATAGAAGTGTTCACATGTAAATTATGCCATGGATAGATGACAGAGTCAAGACCTGGAGTTGTCATCATGCCATGTATGGATGACAGAGTCAAGACCTGGAGTTGTCATCATACCATGGATGGATGACAGAGTCCGCATAACTGTAATACAATGATTCTCAACCGTCCTAATGCCGCGACCCTTTAATACAGTTCCTCATGTTGTGGTGACCCCCAACCATAAAATTATTTTCGTTGCTACTTCATAAATTATTATTATTATTATTATTATTAGTTGTCTTATATAGCGCGATAGCGCAGCGTAGAGCTGGGCTCACCGCGCTGTACATAAAAACATTAGCAAAAGAGACATAATCGTGACAATAAAATAAAATACATTTATGTATTACAGAACAGCTGTATAACAACAACACAAAAACAAATGTGTATTTACCCCACCCACATCAGAACTTTTACTTGTCAAGCGATGGACGGCGGCCAGCAGCATCGTTTATCGGTCAGATGTGGGGAATCAGTCGGGGTAGTAGATTTTAAAGAGATGTGCTTTGAGTGCAGTTTTGAAGGCCTGTGTGGTTGGTATATTGCGAATGTGTAGTAGCAGAGAATTCCATTGTTTTGGGGGGCACAGAAAGAGAAATATCGTTCACCATATGTGTAGTGCGTGTCTTGGGAACGGACAGAATATGCGTGTCTGCGGGGGAGCGAAGCTGTAGAAGGGGTAAATAGACAGAAGGAAGTTCGGTTAGATAGGAAGGGCAGGAATCCGAGAAAAAGTTATGACAAAGAACAGACAGCTTGTAATCAGTGCGTGCCTGTATATGAAGCCAATGAAGTGAGTGGAGTAGTGGAGTCACGTGATCACGTTATTGTTTTGTTTTTGCCTTTAGAACTAGCCTAGCAGCTGATTTTTTAACCTTTTGTAGTTTTCTATGAAGTGTTTTGGTGAAGCTGACAGAAGAGAATTGCAACAGTCAAGACGAGAGAGAACAAGAGCATAGATTAGTGTTTTTGTTGCGCTAACTGTGAGGTAGTGGCGTCTGCAGCTTATATGTGTTTTCCGATGTTCTAAACCGACCCCTGTGTAAGGGTCGTTCGACCTCCAAAAGGGTCGCCACCGACAGGTTGAGAGCTGCTGCTGTAATAGAACCATCTCTCTATATCAAAGCGAATTGTGTCCATTTTATTTCATCCCACTAACCGGAGTCTATGTCAGACTACTCAGAATGTATGTTTGTAACTGCTATGAGCAGCTTTGAATCCTTGCAAGGTGACCTTGAGGTTCAAGGTACAAACGGGTGATTATTAAGGAACCTATTTTCCCACGTCTGGTAATTAGTTGTTGCTGGTCACGTGCCCATCTCCCCGTCACGCACGCGCAAATGGTTTACACCACCCAGCCGTCACGAGACTTCGTCGAGGTCTGGCACTCGGGGGGGGGGGGGGATGTAGCTCCGTGCGAGCGATGTTTCATTAAGTCTACGTTATTAAGTGATTCTGTCAGCAGAAGGGGGGATCAGCTGGTGGCCCGAGGCAAATTAAGCCACGTGGTTTTAAAATATGAGTGCAAATTTATGAGTATGTGGTGTATGTCTGTGAGTTTAACCGGCTGGGGAGAGTGTATGTTGGTGAGTACAACCGGTTGGAGAGAGTGTATGTTGGGGAGTACAACTGGTTGGAGAGTGTATGTTGGGGAGTACAACTTGTTGGGGAGAGTGTATGCTAGTGAGTACAACTTGTTGGAGAGAGTGTATGTTGGTAGTACATGTATTTCTATATAATTACAACCCAAAGCAATGACCCCAAAAAATGAACTGCTCCCATGCTCGGCTCTCGAACTTTGACCCCAACTGTACCTGTTCACTCATAACCTCCAGTGCCATACTTTGATATTTGTTACGACCTGGAGCTCCCATTCAGTTGTTACTGTTTTGTCTATAACGTATGATACGGGTAACAGAACAGGACGATTGAACTTCCATTCCCCTGACGTGTTTAAGATCTGATAGAGTGCTAACATTAGAAGGTTCTGTTAGCGCTGTGTGCAATAAAATGAAGATAAGTGGTCTATCTGGATGAACTCCCAGCACTGCACAGGGAGGCCCGCATTTCAAAGCGATAAGTTACACATAGGGCTACTTATAGTTCCAGTGATACTCTTTCAGCAAGTCTGGCAGACGTCATATATCCAAGTCGGACAGTTGCGTAGAGGAGAGAAGATGTGAAGACACTCAAGCATATTATAATAAATGTCTTGAAATTGAAAGTTAGTTTTGTGTATGTGTGTGTGTGTGTATGCGTACGTTTACGTGAGTGTATGTGTGTGTGTGTTTTAATGCATAATCTCCTACTTCTAGATACATTTATAACAGGATGTTCTGTTGTGAAGGTGGACATAGACATATCATTTGATAGACAAGTTCACGCCATGGTAATTATTGTATTCACAGAAATCATTGTATTCAAAGTAATCATTGTAATCACAGTAATCATTGTAATCATTGGCAAAAGCTTCAGTTTGTTGACATAATGTTTTATTAGAGTACCGATAGTTATGGCGTTAAGAACCACTTCACATCATTGTTGGCGAATTTTAACACGGAAAATTTGTTTGATTCTGTTACCCCCTAACACTAAAAACCATTTCATTTTTGTATTTATCGAAATGCTTTTTATTATGTTTCATGTCTAGGGACAGCTAAAATATCTGAAAATACTGGTAAGATTTTTTTTTTTTTTAAATCGTGATGTGTAACGACAATCGTTTGTTACACGTGTTGTTGAACGCTCTTAGTTGAATTCATATAGATATATATGAAATGTATTGAACTGTCAACCCACGAGATGATAGTTTCATCTACCACGATGGAATTATGGGCAAGAACTGTATACCGTATTGTGGGACTGGGTGTTCTCTCCCTTACTGCATTGAATCCAGTTTTATAATCTTTCCCTTGGAGGAGGGACAGTTTATTTTGGTACACTATTATAATTGCTGGCTACTAATGAGTTTTCTGAGACGCTGGTCACCCCCAAGGGGGGGGGGGTGCGAGAGCGGGATTGGAAAGCAGGGTAGACATCTGTGTGAATGGACAGGATGTGTGTGGTTGTTTTTTTTTTGTTGGACAGCTGTGTGAATGACAATGAAGTGTGTCTCGTCAGGTCGGACAGCTGTGTGAATGACAATGAAGTGTGTTTCGTCTGGTCGGACAGTTTAGAAGTTTTGCATCACAAACGTTGTCCAGGTGATTGATTGCCCACAGTTTTAAAGACTTTATTTCTACTTCGAGATCCATGGGGCTTGTCGGTTGCAGGAGATCCATGGGGCTTGTCGGTTGCAGCCTAATTTTTGTCTTGACACACGGAACCCTCTCGTTCGGTCGATCCACTCTTCCTCGTGCTGACATGTACGGTCTCGTCAGAACTGATGACACGGAGTAACAGCTCCAGTATGCTGGGTCGACGGATGGGATGGATGGGGCGGATGGGATGGATAGGATGCATGGAATGGATGGGGCGAATGAGATGCCGTGGGCGGATGTGATGCTGGGGGCGGATGGGATGGATGGGGCGCATGGGATGGATGGGGCGGATGGGATGCATGGGGCGGATGGGATGCATGGGGCGGATGGGATGCATGGGGCGGATGGGATGCATGGGGTGGATGGGATGCATGGGGTGGATGGGATGCATGGGGTGGATGGGATGGATGGGGTGGATGGGATGCATGGGGCGGATGTGATGCATGGGATGGATGGGATGCATGGGATGGATGGGATGGATGGGGCGCATGGGATAGATGGGGCACTGGCAATAAAAATTAGTCCTAGCTGTAGGATTTTGGGATATGATGGGGGAGTTGTTGGGGCAGAGAATTTTGGCAAATAGACTGATCAGCAGACGACAAGTAGTCATTAAATTTTACTTTTTAGATTTATGCCTGGGTAAAGAGCTAATAAAGGCGATGGAGATGAGATGTTACAGAGGCATTCTTGGCATCTGCTATAGAGACCACATCACCAATGAGCAAATAAAAGAAATGATTCGTCAAGCAATTGGGCAATATGATGACCTTCTGACGTCTGTTAAAAAGCGCAAACTTGAGTGGTATGGCCACGTGACCAGAAAACAAGGGCTCGCCAAAGAGATCTTGCAGGGCACTACTAGAGGAGGAAGAAGAGGAGGAAGACAAAGAAACAGATGGGAAGATAATATCAAAGAATGGACGGGATTAAAACTAGGTGATGCTATGCGTAGGGCAGAAGACCGAGAGGAATGGAGAAGAATAGTGTACATGTCATCTGTGGTGCCCCAACGGTCGAAGGACTACGGGACCTGATGATGATGATGAAAGAGCTAAGTCACTAACAGGGATTTTGTAAGCATACGTTGTTGTTTTTTTTTAAAAAGAATTTCTTTTGGAGATAATTTACATATGAAAATGTTTATATTAAAATGTAGAATGCTTTTATTTTTGAAAAAAAATCGTTATTTCAAAGACGAGTTTAAACGCACTTTAAAAGTAGAAAATACATTTCTTAAAATATATTGCGCAACAAATCGTCTGTACAGGAAAGAGGTTCAACAACTGGAAAAGAAACATATTTAAGTTTTTCTACTTATAAATTGGAATTTTTTGACTTCACCGAGTGCACTGATTACCTTCTGCACAGACTTAAGAAAATTATGTTGTAATTTTCAGTGCGTTTAAATTTAAACTCGTCTTCAAAATAATTTTTTTTCTAAGTTTCTTTCAAAAATTATTTTTTTTAGTCATACTATTTCTATCGCTAAAAAAATCCTTTGAAAAAAAAAATAATAACAACAAACCAAAATTCTTTCCTAGCATTACCTACCCCCAGCTTCTGGCATGACACGTGTAACAAAGTCAACTTGACAGGACATCATCGTAATTGGCTTGCTTGGCCACGCCCCCCCCCAAGACAATATTGAAAATTGTAAACCATACGCAGTGCTATCTCAATCGCGAAGTTGGGGGGGGGGGGTGTCATAGATTATACAAAAGTGTTATGGAAATATTTTGAAGGCTCTCCACAATAAAGACGGTGCTGATTGAATTAGTCGTTATTTCCAGATCTTTCTTCTCTCCCTTCTTTCACGCTTGATACCAGCAAAAAAAAAATGAACTGGAAAGAGACATCGAGTCCCCTGGAAAGCATCTAGTCTTAAAAATATATGTTCATTAAAGAATGATATGTCATTTTATAGTTTCTTTTTGATGTGTTTGTTTGTTTGTGATGTGTCTGTTTGTTTGTGATGTGTTGGTTTGTTTGTGATGTGTTTGTTTGTTTGTGTTGTGTTAGTATGTTTGTGTTGTGTTAGTGTGTTTGTGTTGTGTTAGTATGTTTGTGTTGTGCACGTTTGCTTTTGTTGTACAGGTTCGATACACGAGGAAGACAAGTTGATCACGTGAATGTGTTGTGTGTACATCTGACCAGAATGTCACTGTGCCCATGATGACAATCTACACGAGGAAGACAAGTTGATCACGTGAATGTGTTGTGTGTACATCTGACCAGAATGTCACTGTGCCCATGAAAACATTCTACACCAGGAAGACAAGTTGATCACGTGAATGTGTTGTGTGTACATCTGACCAGAATGTCACTGTGCCCATGATGACAATCTACACGAGGAAGACAAGTTGATCACGTGAATGTGTGGTGTGTACATCTGACCAGAATTTCACTGTACCCATGATGACAATCTACATCAGGCAGACAAGTTGATCACGTGAATGTGTGGTGTGTACATCTGACCAGAATTTCACTGTACCCATGATGACAATCTACATCAGGAAGACAAGTTGATCACGTGAATGTGTTGTGTGTACATCTGACCAGAATGTCACTGTGCCCATGATGACAATCTACACGAGGAAGACAAGTTGATCACGTGAATGTGTGGTGTGTACATCTGACCAGAATGTCACTGTGCCCATGATGACATTCTACACGATGGGCGGGGCTTGGACAAACGCCAAATTGTCAATGTTATCTCACACCAGAAAATGCCAGGAAGTTACAGGCCACAGTGCATTGGCTTACGGCATTTAGTGTGGCCTCGTTCTGAAATGGCACCATGATGTTTTGGGGTGGTTAAATTTAAGGGCGTATCTGGCCACATACAGAGAATGGACGAACAAGTTGGTGGATTTTTAAAAATAAAAAAATTCACATTAGTATTCACGTACAACAATGTTTTGTTCAGGTGACGGCAGAACCAATGTTTTGTTCAGGGGACGACAGAACCAATGTTTTGTTCAGGGGACGACAGAACCAATGTTTTGTTCAGGGGACGACAGAACCAATGTTTTGTTCAGGGGACGACAGAACCAATGTTTTGTTCAGGGGACGACAGAACCAATGTTTTGTTCAGGGGACGACAGAACCAATGTTTTGTTCAGGGGACTACAGAACCAATGTTTTGTTCAGGGGACGGCAGAACCAATGTTTTGTTCAGGGGACTACAGAACCAATGTTTTGTTCAGGGGACGGCAGAACCAATGTTTTGTTCAGGGGACGACAGAACCAATGTTTTGTTCAGGGGACGACAGAAACAATGTTTTGTTCAGGGGACGACAGAACCAATGTTTTGTTCAGGGGACGGCAGAACCAATGTTTTGTTCAGGTGACGGCAGAACCAATGTTTTGTTCAGGGGACGGCAGAACCAATGTTTTGTTCAGGGGACGGCAAAACCAATGTTTTGTTCAGGGGACGGAAAAACCAATGTTTTGTTCATGTGACGGCAGAACCAATGTTTTGTTCAGGGGACGGCAAAACCAATGTTTTGTTCAGGGGACGGCAAAACCAATGTTTTATTCATGTGACGGCAGAACCAATGTTTTGTTCAGGAGACGGCAAAACCAATGTTTTGTTCAGGGGACGGCAAAACCAATGTTTTGTTCATGTGACGGCAGAACCAATGTTTTGTTCAGGGGACGGCAAAACCAATGTTTTGTTCAGGGGACGGCAAAACCAATGTTTTGTTCAGGGGACGGCAAAACCAATGTTTTGTTCAGGGGACGGCAAAACCAATGTTTTGTTCATGTGACGGCAGAACCAATGTTTTGTTCAGGGGACGACAGAACCAATGTTTTGTTCAAGGGACGACAGAACCAATGTTTTGTTCAGGTAACGGCAGAACTGTCTTCTGTTGTGGATAAATATCCAGACCGAAAGTAATATTTAATCAGTTTTCAAAGTTGAATCAATATAGTAGTTATGAATGTATTATGTTATAGTAGGTATGGCTTTGTTGTCCTACAGTGGTTATGGATTTGTTATCCTATAGTGGTAATGGATTTCTTCACATATATTAGTTGTGGCGTTGTTGTCCTATAGTAGTTATGGCTTGTTCTCCTATCGGAAATGACAAGAGTTAACAAGAATAGCGCATCCCAAACAAACACTTCCAGTAACTTCAGGTGCTCACATGAAACACACGTGTTTGCCCTACTCCACTTCATGGCGTGAATGAACATCGATTAATTTGAAGAACACGGTGACTACAATAAACGTATAATTCTAAATTGGGTCATCACATATCTGTCTTTTTAAATAGGAAAAGCGGGGAAGGGGGGCAACTAACCTAAAATATAGTTAAACTGTGTTACAGCTATAACCCTTTTGGTCACGAGAGTAAACGTCATTTTTCTAATAATGGCAACAAATTCGTCTTCTGTACCCAGAGAGATGGAAAATTCATTTGCTTCAGAAATAACTAAATGCACTCCCGGCAAAAAAAAAAGGGGGGGGGGGGTTTTAAGAGGGGTGTTCTCACTAGATATTTCACCCAGCTCTTATGCAACAGCACTGGATGACTTTACACAGAAAGCGGTTATTGTCCACAAGCAGCGGCGTAGGAAGGGTGCGTGGAAAGGGCGGTTAGCTTCAGGGTGGCACTTTTTATCTTTGTATGAATGGGTGGTGTTTTGGGCCAATGGCTATGTTTCCTTTTTTCATGGAAAAGGGTCGGCAAAATTCTGGCCCGCCCAGGACGGCACTAACCATAGCTACGCCCCTGTACACATGCGAGGTCACTCTTTATTTGTCGTGGTTTACAATATTACATCATGTTACGGGGCATTCTTCATGATTTGGTTGTAGTGGTATTAACCTATTTGAGAACACCTGTTGATGCCAGGCTAAGTCTACCCGTCGATGGAGTAAAAGACTAAGCCCCCTCATCGGTAAAACGTGATCGTGCCACCCGCTGAGTGCAGTTAATGGCTTCATTCTGGGACGAAACGCGCTGTCAGACACATCATTAAAGGGTTCTTTCAAGAACATATTCCAACATGTTACATCTAGGACAAAGTTGTAAAGCGATTTTATCTACATCCACTAGGACAAAGTTGTAAAGCGATTTTATCTACATCCACTAGGACAAAGTTGTAAAGCGATTTTATCTACATCCACTAGGACAAAGTTGTAAAGCGATTTTATCTACATCCACTAGGACAAAGTTGTAAGGTTATATTCATCTACATCCACTGGAACCAATTTGTAAAGCTGCTAGGCTATTCGTTTTTCAAGTGAATATCGAAACTATTACTCGATACCGACAAAAGATGTTTGTGGTTTAAACAATAGATTAATGATTGAAAAGAACATTATAGTAGACGTTCATCCATATTGAATTCAATATTGAAAACCATAACTTAATGTTCTCCACGAGTGCGCCCCAGCAGGGCACCCCAACGGTTGCTGGCGCCCCGGGGAACTGCCCGAGCTGCCTTTACATTGAGCCGTTCCTGGTAGGGCTCCTCATATTAAAATAATCTGAGAATTAATTTTAGCAAGCTGGTCGACCTTACGACCCATGCCATAAAAGCTTACTGCGACCCATGCCACTATAGCTTACTGCGACCCATGCCACTATAGCTTACTGCGACACGCAGATTTCATCTCTTACAGATAATCCCGGTTAAGATGGGTGAAAGATATCGATCTCCTAAGCTGAGCAATGGCATAATGTTAATGTCTTATGTTGCCATGCATTTCTGTTTAATGTGAGACATATTTCTGTTTAATATGAGACATATTTCTGTTTAATATGAGACATATTTCTGTTTAATGTGAGACATATTTCTGTTTAATGTGAGACATATTTCTGTTTAATATGAGACATATTTCTGTTTAATGTGAGACATATTTCTGTTTAATGTGAGACATATTTCTGTTTAATATGAGACATATTTCTGTTTAATGTGAGACATATTTCTGTTTAATGTGAGACATATTTCTGTTTAATATGAGACATATTTCTGTTTAATGTGAGACATATTTCTGTTTAATATGAGACATATTTCTGTTTAATGTGAGACATATTTCTGTTTAATGTGAGACATATTTCTGTTTAATGTGAGACATATTTCTGTTTAATGTGAGACATATTTCTGTTTAATGTGAGACATATTTCTGTTTAATATGAGACATATTTCTGTCCGTCCATACTATCTGGTCTTGTGATGGCTTTGGTTATAAAGTGGGTATATCTTTCTTTAGCAAACACATCATCACCGATATTGTCTTTTCCCAATAACGCTAACATCCTATTACTAAGAAACCCATAAATCCCAAGACCCCTAATTTGGCGACCCCTAACTTACCAGAATTGGAACTTTGGTTGCTGCCGCCACTGTTGTTGCCGCCACTGTTGTTGCCGCCGCCACCGCCGCAGCTGCCTGAGTTCTGGTTACTGCAAGGGGCGGTACTCTGGGGCTGCTGGTTTTGATGTAATCTCCCTTTCTCGGTACTTCCAGTGACCGGGCAAGACCTGCCGCTGCCGGTCCGAGTTACGTTGGTGATGTTGCTGTTGTTGGCATTGTCTTTGGCTGTTGTCAGCGTACACAGCTGAGATGCTGTGGTTGTCGGTAGTGGTGGGGGCGGGGCTGAAGTTGGCCCGCTAGATTTGCTTCCTTGCTTGAAAGGAGACGGAAGTCTGTTGAGAGACGGGGAAAAACAGCAAGTGAATACAGCATCTATAATGTTGGTATCATTCTAAAAACAACAAACAAACATGGTACACGGCCATTTATAAGAAGTGCACTTCCAGTTGAAACAATTTGTGGCCATTGACGATAGGAGGATTGCTTCATGAAAGGTTTTTTTTTCTTTTTTTTTGGTCGACAGGACAACTTGGTGTTAAGACCTTTGACCTGACCAGACGTTTGTCCGACGGTATCTCTCAGATGGACGAAATTTTAACAAAAGGAAAGCTGGCCAATTAAACCACTATCAAATACAATAGATTATATATTATAAAACGTTGGTATCAAATAGACCTCTCTATCGCTTACAATAGATTTTGTAATATGGAACATTGCTATCACATAGACCTCTCTATGGCATACAATAGATTATATAACATGGAACATCACATATCTAAACAAAACAATTTTAAAAATTGAAATTATGGCACTATTGTTTAAGGAAAGGTTCCGACCCAGTGACGTTAAGTTTCATATACACTTGGTTGCCATGGTAATGTTTGAGGAACACGTCAACTGGTCACCCATTATATTTTTATTTTTTTAATATATTGGAGCGTCGATTTTCCGAACGTGTTTTATCGAAGGCGATGATTATCCGAACTACCCAAAATAAAATCAATACCTTACATATATGGACTGAATTGATTTAAGTATAAATTTCATCACAGTAAATATCTTTTCATAAATATCTTGTTATTAAATATCTTGTTTATGAAAATATAGGTAGTCAATACCTTGTTTGGAGATATCTTATTTGCAAATATAGTATTTGTAAATATCTTATTTGCTCACTCGGGTTATAAAACTACAACAGCTGTAGCCAACAATTTGATGGATCTGAAGTCGTATTAACCACTTTTATTTAATAAATTGTTTCCCAATTATTCCTGTTCATTGCTCAGTGATGTCAACATACCTTTAAGCAGCTCATTTAAATGGTAATGCGTGCATCTTAGGATACGTGTTGCTGGGGGGAAGGCCGGGGGGGGGGGATGAGCGTGGGGGGAATTAAAGGGGGGGGGCGGTAAAACTAGTTAAAGCTAGCAGTTCTCAAGCTATAAATGTTTTCAAAACTTTAACAACAATCTGCATCGCCTAATGCTCTCTCTCTCTCTCCCTCCCTCCCATATTACCTTCTCTCTCTCCCTCCATCTATCCCTCTATTCCTTCCCCCTCTCCCTTCCTCTCTCTCTTCTTCTCCTCCCTCTGTCTCTCTCACTCTCTCTCTCTCTCTCTATGTCGGTAGGAAGGCCCCTGCTTGAAGGTGAAACGATGAGAGTAGTCAAACTAAGGACAAATCGGTGCTGTCGGCATACTACTCATTTGTAGTAAGATATTCATGTATTTATAGATGGTCTGATCCCAAAGCAGAATAATCAACTCCGTTTATCTCATTTACTGGTCTGAGAACAATGAAGTGGTCCCAGTCATGAAAACATGAGATTGTTCAATGAATAACTCATGAGGGGACAGCTGGCAAGAACGTTAGAACTCTTGTCAGTAGCACGCGACAACCAGACGAGAGGTGAAGGATGGGCTGGAGGCTATTTGAAGCTGGGAGAAAGGGGGGGGGGGAGCGATGATATTTTGGATGAAGTGGGATTAAGTTGGATGGGTTGACAGTTTGTTAAATGTAAAGGTAAAAGGAGGGGTTATGTTGGAAGGGTCACGCATGGGGGATGTCAGTGGTAAGATTGAAACCACCAGTCCAAAGATGGATCAGGACAACATGAACACAGCGGATTGGAATGATTGAATGAAAACTTAATGTAAACACAAATACCACAAAATTACACACATTTGTCACAATGGTTACAGTTGTCACAATGGTCACAATGGTCACAGTTGTCACAATGGTCACAGTTGTCACAATGGTTACAGTTGTCACAATGGTCACAATTGTCACAATTGTCATAATGGTCACAGTTGTCACAATGGTCACAGTTGTCACAATGGTTACAGTTGTCACAATGGTCACAATGGTCACAGTTGTCACAATGGTCACAGTTGTCACAATGGTTACAGTTGTCACAATGGTCAAAGTTGTCACAATGGTCACAAGGTCACAGTTGTAACAATGGCAAAATGGTCACAGTTGTCACAATGATCACAGTTGTCACAATGGCCACATTTGTCAAAATGGCACAATGTTTACCTTTAAATAAATACAAGACATTAAAATATTCATAGTGCCCAAAGCCCAATAATTATTGATCATTGGAAAATATTGAACTGCCTCCTACCAATAAATCAAGCAGATCAATGGACTTGTTATAAATACAACATCTGGTCAATCCATCAGATGGGTCAATCCATCAGACAGGTCAATCCATCAGACAGGTCAATCCATCAGAAGGGTCAATCCATCAGACAGGTCAATCCATCAGACAGGTCAACTTTAGTGTTAAAAGTTGATTGCATGACGTAGCCTCGCTCTCAATTTGCTACAAAACACGCCCTCTATATTGGGACAAACTCAGAGAGGTTGGAGGGAGTACGTACTCCAGGGATGCTTCCTCTTATTGAATACAAAGGGTCGTAACCTGACCCAGTCTGTTGACATTTTATGCTGTACTCACGCATGTAACACTGTAATCCGTGTTAGGTGTTAGAGTGTTCCAGTGTGTCAACAAAGATCGGTGGCACCAGTTGTCAAAATAAACACAGGGACTTGGTGACCTCCATTGTCCAGTGGCGTAGTGAGGGGGGGGCATCATGCCCCGGGCGCCAAATGGTATCTTTTACTATAATATTGTATGGTTTTCGAATAGGGGGGCCGCTAAAAAGGTATTGGGGCGCTAAAAAGGTATTGTGCCCCGGGCTCGAGTTAAGCTCGCTACGCCACTGCCATTGATCCCCTCTCAGCTACCTCAGCTTCTTAATATGACACAGAAGACAGTGGAGTCAGTTAAGCACTGGATGACAATAAACAAGCTCGAATTGAATGATGAAAAGACTGAGGTGATCCCCATTGCTACCGCTCAAAAATTCAAATCTTTAAAAGATACACCATCCTTTACTCTCTCAGGCGTGCAGATTGAGTTTGCTCAAACAGTGCGAAACCTGGGTGTCTACTTAGACAGAACACTAACTATGGAAAATCACATTAACATGATTTGCAAGGCGATTTTTCTAGAGCTGCGCAGAATTAGTCATATTAGACCCTTCTTAACGTTGGATGCATCAAAGAGGCTGATGTCTGCATTCGTGCTATCCCGCATGGACTACTGCAATGCTCTCATGGTGGGTCTTCCAGCTACGCTCCTTGATAAAATTCAAAAAGCACAGAATAATGCGGCTCGAATTGTTCTTCGTAAACGCAAATTCGACCATGCTGAAACTCTTCTGATAGAATTGCATTGGCTGCCGGTCCGCGCTCGTACAGAGTACAAAATCGCAACTCTGTGCTACCGCTGCTTGCATGACCTGGCGCCGTCCTATCTCCAAGCGCTCATGACGCCTTATGTACCCACTAGACAACTCCGCTCATCCGATAGTGGCAAACTCTCGATACCGCGTGTTCGCCTTGAAACTTACGGAAAGTGCACGTTCGCATTTGCTGGCCCAACCATTTGGAACACCCTTCCTGACGCTCTCAAAAACGGCCAGACGCTGGAGTCCTTCAAAACAAATTTAAAAACTCATCTATTTCGCAAACACCTGCTGGAATGATGATGTCTACAATCTTTTCCAGCTTGTTATTATCTCCCAGCTTAGTTTTTGTACCGCGCTTCGAGCCTTTGGGGATGAAGCGTGATTTTTCAAATGAACTTTATTATTATTATTATTTATTATTATTGTCGAAAAGTGGGACGAATTAAAATCAAAATAAGTGTATGTGTTCTGAATGAACAGTGTTTTTAGCTTTTAAAAATTGTCTGTGTGTGAGGTGGGGGGTCAGTCTGGCCATTAGGCCCAGTTCTCATACTGACAGAATCCTGAGAATGACACTAACATTCTAACACACCGCTTACTCGTCGTTGTTGAAACCATTACCAGAAGCTAAAAGCTATAATGTTATTTTAATTTAAACTTCTATTAGTATTGCAGGAAATTGCATATTTATCCAATTACTAATTTAGATAAAGACGCCCTCCCATGCGACATTGTTGTAGTACCTAGAGCAACTGTTGTAGTACCTAGAACAACTGTTGTAGTACCTAGAACAACTGTTGTAGTACCTAGAACAACTGTTGTAGTACCTAGAACAACTGTTGTAGTACCAAGAACAACTGTTGTAGTACCTAGAACAAATGTTGTAGTACCTAGAACAACTGTTGTAGTACCTAGAACAACTGTTGTAGTTCCTAGAACAACCCCTAGCGGTAAAGATGGGAGAAAACATACACATCATACGCCGCGGGAGACTGTTGAGAACTCACATAGTCATGCAACTGACATGTTAGTGACAACGTATTAAGGGTCAGACTTTGGGCACATAACAGTCGAGTGACCTCAGACTTTGGGCACATAACAGTCGAGTGACCTCAGACGCTCTTGAGCTATGTGATCCCCTTGCCTATAGGACCAATATGGATTTGTAGCAGAGATACTATTGAGTTAGTTGGGCCCATACGCTAATCAAATAATTCAACGTTATGAACCTCAAACTACAGCAACTTGTAGCCGGTACCATGGCAACCAAGATATTTACCTGAATACTGTCGATATAAAGTACCGGCACATACCCATTTTAAATCATATATATTAACTTCATTTTTTTTTAGTGTGTGGCAAAAATATTCGGACGGCAATCGACCCACTTTCCGTCATCATATCCCATTTTCAGCCCCACCCCGCGAAAATCAGTTTTTCAACCGCGCTATGAAAGAAATATGATTTGTTCAGTGGGTGCGTGCTATGGTGCGGAGATTAGTTGTGCAGCTGTTGCTATGTGCTTTGTATTCGTGTCGTATTTGGGCTCAACTATATCTTTAGTCTATTAGGTTTTACATGCATTACGTTTGATGGAAACCCTTCCCAGAACAAAATTCAGTAGCTCAAATCCCATAAAACATGAGCCACGCACGATAACATAAAACATGAGCCACGCACGATCACATAAAACATGAGCCACACACGATGACATAAAACATGAGCCACGCACGATGACATAAAGGGTGAGCCACGCACGATGACATAAAGGATGAGCCACGCACGATCCCATAAAACATGAGCCACGCACGATGACATAAAGGATGAGCCACGCACGATGACATAAAACGTGAGCCACGCACGATGACATAAAGGATGAGCCACGCACGATGACATAAAACATGAGCCACGCACGATCCCATAAAACATTAGCCACGCACGATCACATAAAACATGAGCCACGCACGATGACATAAAACATGAGCCACGCACGATCACATAAAGGATGAGCCACGCACGATCACATAAAGGGTGAGCCACGCACGATGACATAAAGGATGAGCCACGCACGATCCCATAAAACATGAGCCACGCACGATGACATAAAGGATGAGCCACGCACGATGACATAAAACGTGAGCCACGCACGATGACATAAAGGATGAGCCACGCAAGATGACATAAAACATGAGCCACGCACGATCCCATAAAACATTAGCCACGCACGATCACATAAAACATGAGCCACGCACGATGACATAAAACATGAGCCACGCACGATCACATAAAGGATGAGCCACGCACGATCACATAAAGGGTGAGCCACGCACGATGACATAAAGGATGAGCCACGCACTATGACATAAAGGATGAACCACGCACGATCCCATAAACGCTTTATACGAAAACGTTGCTTTTAGGAGTTTAATGTCACTGAGGATCAATGTATGGCCGTCATGTATCCTGTTGTCCTGTATATTGCTGGCCTGTGTACTGCTGTCCTGTGTACTGCTGTCCTTTGTATAGCTGTCATGTGTACTGCTGTTCTGTGTACTGCTGTCCTTTGTATAGCTGTCATGTGTACTGCTGTTCTGTGTACTGCTGTCCTTTGCATAGATGTCATGTGTATTGCTGGCCTGTGTATTGCTGTCCTGTGTACTGCTTTCTTTTTTATAGATGTCATGTGTAGCGCTGTCCCATGTACTGCTGTCATGTGTAGTGCTGTCCTGACTATTGATGTCACGCCTATTGCTGTTCTGTCTATTGCTGTCCTGTCTATTACTGTCCTGTCTATTACTGTCCTGTCTATTACTGTCCTGACTATTGCTGTCATGTATATTACTGTCCTGTCTATTACTGTCCTGTCTATTACTGTCCTGTCTATTACTGTCCTGACTATTGCTGTCCTGTCTATTACTGTCCTGTCTATTACTGTCCTGTCTATTACTGTCCTGTCTATTACTGTCCTGTCTATTACTGTCATGTGTAATAACTGCTGAAAGAATGCATGTTGCTATAGTTTCATTATTATGCATAGCCATTTAATGTGTGACATAAAACTTATATTGATTGCCTTTGACCACAGGTTCCCACTATTTTGATAGAGCGAAACCATTTTATAGAATCAAAGCGGTCCTCTGCACCGTAACAAAATATATACGTATAAATAAGGTAAAGCAAACACATCATAATTAGATTATCGAGATTATCCAAGAGATCAATGCAGATTAAATTATACATCTTTCATATGCTATAAAAAATCATGGTGGAATTTTCGTTCTCAAATATTATTCAAGCTTTTTTAAAAGAGTTTTAAATTCCCTTTCACTGGTATGTGAAGAATCTCACGACGATGTTAAGACAGTGTTAAGACACTAATAAGACAATATCAAGACACTATTTAGACAATATCAAGACACTATTTAGACAATATCAAGACACTATTTAGACAATATCAAGACAATGTTAAGACAGTGTTAAGACACTAATAAGACAATATCAAGACACTATTTAGACAATATCAAGACACTATTTAGACAATATCAAGACAATGTTAAGACAGTGTTAAGACACTATTAAGACAGGACTATGACCGTTTTCAAACTTTTAAACAGGGACAACCCTCAACCCCACCAAAAAATTTAAAAAATCGATATGATAAAAAATCGATATGTGAACTTGTGAAATTACTTCGCCATTTTTTAAAGTTTTCATTGTAGTTTAACGGCAATCCATTTTTGTCTTACAATAAAACCGAAGATCAACTCAAGCATACAAACATTTAAAGGACTTAGTACATTAAGGAACTTGTCTTAATGAAACCATGCGGCGCTTGCAAACGTGTTACCCGTCACTCACTCCCCACCCACTTTTAAAAAAAAAACAAAAAAAAACAGCCTAAGACATCTACGTGTCGTGTGTTATGTTTCTTGAGTTCTTGGTCCTCATCATACTGTACGCTCCTCCTTACATTCTGAGCTCACCACGGGCGGGCAACGAGTAAACGGATCACAAAGAAACAACATTACATGGTGGTACAACTGTGGCCTGGCGGGAATCATCTAACTGTCCAGATGTCCTAACCAAAACATTCTATGCCCCTCCACACCAGTCTGCCCCCCCCCCCCCCTAACAGCAGGACCAAAGAATTTGGTTTTCATTAAGCGTACACGTAACAGTGGAGAGGGGTGGTTTAGAAGGCATGAGTTGTTGGGAACAATGTGGTGGATAGGTTTAGCTTTAGGTAGAATCCAAACAAAGCAGTTTAAGCAGAAAACACAAAGAAGTTGATTGGAGAAGATTGGTGTGACCTCACTAATAAGTGATTGGAGAAGATTGGTGTGACCTCACTACTAAATGATTGGAGAAGATTGGTGTGACCTCACTACTAAATGATTGGAGAAGATTGGTGTGACCTCAATACTAAGTGATTGGAGAAGATTGGTGCGACCTCACTACTAAATGATTGGAAAAGATTGGTGTGACCTCAATACTAAGTGATTGGAGAAGATTGGTGTGACCTCACTACTAAATGATTGGAGAAGATTGGTGTGACCTCAATACTAGGTGATTGGAGAAGATCGGTGTGACCTCACTACTAAGTGATTGGAGAAGATTGGTGTGACCTCACTACTAAGTGATTGCAGAAGATTGGTGTGACCTCACTACTAAGTGATTGAGAAGATTGGTGTGACCTCACTACTAAGTGATTGAGAAGATTAGTGTGACCTCACTACTAAGTGATTGAGAAGATTGGTGTGACCTCACTACTAAGTGATTTGAGAAGATTGGTGTGACCTCACTACTAAGTGATTGAGAAGATTAGTGTGACCTCACTACTAAGTGATTGAGAAGATTGGTGTGACCTCACTACTAAGTGATTGGAGAAGATTGGTGTGACCTCACTACTAAGTGATTGAGAAGATTGGTGTGACCTCACTACTAAGTGATTGGAGAAGATTGGTATGACCTCACTACTAAGTCGATACTTGATGTCAAAGAGCAATGCGAAATGATATTTTTGTTCCTAGGCCATCCCCTGATGTCTTAGTGAGTGTGTCAGCGTGTCAGAACTGATGTCTCAGTGTGTCAGCGTGTCGCAACTGGTGTCTTAGTGAGCGTGCTAGCAAATTGTCAGCACTGATGTTTTAGCCTGTCACACTGATGTCTTTATGAGTGTGTCAGCGATGGTGAGTGTGTCAGCGTGTCACCACTGATGTCTTAGTGTGTCAGCGTGTCACCACTGATGTCTTAGTGTTTCAGCGTGTCACCACTAATGCAATTGTAAATGTGGCAAGTCAAAATGGAGAACACAATAAAAAGCGAAATTTACAAATGAGGTTTAATAGAAACATAGAAATGAACAATTTAAAAAAAAAAACTCACTATAAATGAAATCCCCAACCAAGTGTAAATGAACCTATGAAATCACCAACCAAGTGTAAATGAACCTATGAAATCACCAACCAAGTGTAAATGAACCTATGAAATCCCCAACCAAGTGTAAATGAACCTATGAAATCACCAACCAAGTGTAAATGAACCTATGAAATCACCAACCAAGTGTAAATGAACCTATGAAATCACCAACCAAGTGTAAATGAACCTATGAAATCACCAACCAAGTGTAAATGAACCTATGAAATCACCAACCAAGTGTAAATGAACCTATGAAATCACCAACCAAGTGTAAATGAACCTATGAAATCACCAACCAAGTGTAAATGAACCTATGAAATCACCAACCAAGTGTAAATGAACCTATGAAATCACCAACCAAGTGTAAATGAACCTATGAAATCACCAACCAAGTGTAAATGAACCTATGAAATCACCAACCAAGTGTAAATGAACCTATGAAATCACCAACCAAGTGTAAATGAACCTATGAAATCACCAACCAAGTGTAAATGAACCTATGAAATCACCAACCAAGTGTAAATGAACCTATGAAATCACCAACCAAGTGTTCAAACGAATTCTAATCCTGCAAGTGACAACAAGATGGCGACCAGAATATTAAACGCCATCTTGGTAGTTTCGGAGAAGGCGTTGTGTATTACGTCATTGAATGAGGCCGCTACATATGTTTGTGATATCAGGAAAATGGCGGCAGTTATTATTGTCCCCTGCTTGAACAGTGGTTCTCAAATATTGACAATAGTTCCGCATGACGCCTCATGTATAAAGTAAACATGGTACTTTAATTTATTGGGATATTAGCACATTTTTGAGAAAACTTTTACCTTTAGTGTGATTTTAATTTTTTAAATAATTTTACAATATTAGTAAAAACAAAATATTTGAAAATGTATTTTTCCCAGCTGTCCCAGGCCATCCATTTTAACAACTTAAACTAGTTCTAAACTGCTACACGTGGACGGTAACATTACTATGTTTGTGGGATAACTGGGGTATCAAAGGGCGGGGTGGGGGACAACTTGCTTGCTTGGAGCAATATTGAGTCTGAACGGGCAATTAAAGTATCGCAATATGTGCCATTCAAAGTGCCTTAATGACGGCCATAAAAAGACTGGTATCTCCATAATGTCATATCGGCTTTAGATCTTAGGCCCTGTTTTACTTTGTTTCTCGTCCGTTGTTTGTGTATGTGTCCAATAAATGTAAGTGTATAACAAACATCCCGGGTATTAGCTACTGGCCATCATTGGCGTTGTGTAAGTCATTCTATAACATTGTATATCGTGTATCGTGTGTCCTCTGTCAGCGTGTATCATGTGTCCTCTGTCAACGTGTATTGTGTGTCCATTGTAAACGTGTATCATGTGTCCTCTGTCAACGTGTATCATGTGTCCTCTGTCAACGTGTGCCCTGTGTCCTCTGTCAACGTATATCATGTGTCCTCTGTCAACGTGTATCATGTGTCCTCTGTCAACGTGTATCATGTGTCCTTTGTCAACGTGTATCATGTGTCCTTTGTCAGCGTGTGCCATGTGTCCTCTGTCAACGTGTGCCATGTGTTCTCTGTCAACGTGTATCATGTGTCATCTGTCAACGTGTATCATGTGTCCTCTGTCAACGTGTATCTTGTGTCCTCTGTCAACGTGTATCACGTGTCCTTTGTCAACGTGTATCATGTGTCATCTGTCAACGTGTGCCATGTTTCATCTGTCAGCGTGTATCATGTGTCCCCTGTCAACGTGTATCATGTGTCATCTGTCAGCGTGTGCCATGTGTCCTCTGTCAACGTGTGCCATGTGTCATCTGTAAGCGTGTGCCATGTGTCTCTGTCAGCGTGTGACATGTGTCATCTGTCAGCGTGTGTCATGTGTCATCTGTCAGCGTGTGCCATGTGTCATCTGTCAGCGTTTGCCATGTGTCATTTGTCAGCGTGTGCCATGTGTCCTCTGTCAGTATCAGCACCTGCGATCATTCTGATATTCAAACCATTGTTTTTAAATCTTCCGGCAGAGACACGTCCTCCAACGTCATTGATCACCCAAACCTCTCCTTCTCTCCCTCCTCCTTAAAAACACAACAAACAACCAACAAACAACCAACAAAAAACGAACAAAACCAAATGGAAAATGATCGTTAGCTTGGAACAACGACGCAACTTGCAAAATTCGTTTTCAGCGGTATCGAGACATTAAAAAAAATCACTAGAAATCGCACCGTCCATAACTTTACAGGAAAACGCCAGAAGCGGACGTGATGACAGTTGGTGATTAGTAGTAACATCAACACACACAGGCAAATAGGCGAGAAAAGTCAATACTTGTCAATAGTGTTAGGGTGGAAACGTTTTTCTTTGCGAGTGTCACAACAATCTGATTTGGTGGACATGATTTGCACAAAAGTAAATTGAGACAATAAGGTGGATGGCCAGATGGATTTCCTGGAAAACATCAATTAAAATGTTCCATATCTGATAATAATTGTGCCATATTTTGACGCCAACAATCATTAGCTGTACGCCTATGGCATTAAATTGAGAGGGCCTCATCAAACGACGGCCTAGAATCATGGTCATACACCTATGGCATCATATTGAGAGGGCCCCATCAAACGACGGCCTAGAATCATGGTCATAAGCCTATGGCATAATATTGAGAGGGCCCCCATAATACGGCGGCCTAGAATACATTTCACGACCTATAACATCATATCCAGAGGGCCCCTCATTAGACGGCGGCCTAGGCCCAGAATGCATTTGACGACCAGACCAACAGCTGAGAATCTGGTTTGCTTACTTTCTATTACGAGCTGACTAAACACAGACAGTTTGCACAGAAACATCCCGCCCACTGAGCCCTCCCCCCCGGGGACCACAATGGGACTAACCAGTGACGTGTTACAAAAATAACGACGTCTTTGTGACTTCAGTTTTAGTGAGCCCCGCGGCGGTCTCTATGGACGACTTGTTTGCCATGCAAACGACGGAAAGCGAGGTCTTAACAGAGACAGCAAACACGATATCACGGACGACTGCTCCTTTGGTTTTTAAGACTGCGACCGGAGGAGTAATCGATCACAAGTTGAAAGTATCGGCCAGTGAAGGAGTCGTGGGTATCCTACATAAATTGGAATTCGCTTTAAATAGAAAAGAACAAAAATTTACACCCTGACGTCATTTCATGGTCTGTTCTCAAAACTCAACTTTTTTAGTCATTAGGTTTATTTAATTACTGGAGGGATTTTATTTTCTGCGACTCCTTAGTATATAATAATTTATTTTTGTTTATTTACATGATACGGTTATTGGTATGTTTCTTTTTACTTAGAAATTCCAATGAAAATATTAAAAACTAAGTGAAAGCAAAACTGCTGTACGGCTAGTTGGGTCATTGAAGCTGTACGGCTAGTTGGGTCATTGAAGCTGTACGGCTAGTTCCGTCATTGCAGCTGTACGGCTAGTTGGGTCATTGAAGCTGTACGGCTAGTTGGGTCATTGCAGCTGTACGGCTAGTTGGGTCATTGAAGCTGTACGGCTTGTTGGGTCATTGCAGCTGTACGGTTAGTTGGGTCATTGAAGCTGTACGGCTAGTTGGGTCATTTAAGCTGTACGGCTAGTTGGGTCATTGAAGCTGTACGGCTAGTTCCGTCATTGCAGCTGTACGACTAGTTGGGTCAGTGAAGTTTTATGGCTAGCTGGGTCATTGCAGCTGTACGACTAGTTGGGTCTGTAAAGTTGTATGGCTAGTTGGGTCATTGCATCTGTACGGCTAGTTGGGTCATTGAAGCTGTGCTGCTAGTTTGGTCATTGAAGCTGTACGGCTAGTTGGGTCATTGCAGCTGTACGGCTAGTTGGGTCATTGAAGCTGTACGGCTAGTTGGGTCATTGCAGCCGCGTAAATGCCCAAATGAGACCGTGTCAAACAAGAACACTTTTCATTTTTCAGCCGTAACATTTGGCAGGAGGATCATTGAAACTAAATAGGATGTTTAATACATTAATTCTTAAAGATAATAATAAGTAGCCTTCAAAATTTAGACTTCTTATGGACCTACAGCGCCTAGTGACTTCCAAAGCCCAGGGACCTCCATCGCCTAGTGACCTCCTCCGCCTAGGGACCTCCACCGCCTAGGGACTTCCACAGCCTAGGGACCTCCACCGCCTAGTGACCTCCTCCGCATAGGGACCTCCATGGCCTAGGGACTTCCAAAGCCCAGTGACCTCCAGTGCCTAGTGACTTCCAAAGCCCAGGGACCTCCATCGCCTAGTGACCTCCTCCGCCTAGGGACCTCCACCGCCTAGGGACTTCCACAGCCTAGGGACCTCCACCGCCTAGTGACCTCCTCCGCCTAGGGACCTCCTCCGCCTAGGGACCTCCACAGCCTAGGGACCTCCACAGCCTAGTGACCTCGTCCGCCTAGGGACCTCCACAGCCTAGGGACTTCCACAGCCTAGGGACCTCCATCGCCTAGTGACCTCCTCCGCCTAGGGACCTCCACCGCCTAGGGACTTCCAAAGCCTAGGGACCTCCACCGCCTAGTGACCTCCTCCGCCTAGGGACCTCCACCGCCTAGTGACCTCCTCCGCCTAGGGACCTCCACCGCCTAGGGACTTCTACAGCCTAGGGACCTCCATCGCCTAGTGACCTCCTCCGCCTAGGGACCTCCACCGCCTAGGGACTTCCACAGCCTAGGGACCTCCACCGCCTAGGGACCTCCACCGTCTAGGGACTTCCACAGCCCAGGGACCTCCACCGCCAAGGGACTTCCATAGCCCAGTGACCTCCACCGCCTAGTGACTTCCAAAGCCCAGGGACCTCCACCGCCTAGTGACTTCCACAGCCTAGTGACCTCCACCACCGAGGGACCTCCACCGCCTAGTGACTTCCACAGCCTAGTGACTTCCAAAGCCTAGTGACCTCCACCGCCTATGGACCTCCACCGCCTAGTGACCTCCACCGCCTAGGGACCTCCACCGCCTAGGGACTTCCACAGCCCAGGGACCTCCACAGCCTAGGGACTTCCAAAGCCCAGTGACCTACACCGCCTAGTGACTTCCAAAGCCCAGGGACCTCCACCGCCTAGTGACTTCCACAGCCTAGTAACCTCCACCGCCTAGTGACCTCCACAGCCCAGGGACCTCCACCACCTAGGGACTTCCATAGCCTAGAGACCTCCATCGCCTACAGTACTCCGGTGCCAAGGGACCTCCGCAAATATCAGTAATAGACTCAGGAAAACAGAGATTTTAAACTCAAACAGCATCAGACATAACAAAGCCCAAATTAAGCGGAAACATACATACTTCAATAAACTAATACAAACATACATACTTCAATAAACAAATACAAAAATACAGACTTCAATAAACCAATACAAACGGGCTAACATTTTATGCTAATGCTTGCTTCTTGCTCGTAAAATTTAAACAAATTGAAAGGTTAAAGGTTAAACAAATATCTTCACACAAGAGCAAGCTTTTTGTTGTATCCTGTTTCTAACCCATTAGGAATGTAAAATACAAGATGGGAGACACGAAACAAAACAAAAACTGAAAGAACTCCATTTCCGGTATAAAATTGTCCACGTGACGTTTTAATTTCGCGTCTGTAAAGAAAAAAAAACATATAAATCTGCTCATTAAAAAACTGATTTTGTATCCGGTGAAACAAAGCACGACATTTTCATCCTGCAGCTCCACTCCAACCGGGGTGCTGGTGGTTTTTTAAAATAATTGGTTTCTTCCTTTTTTATTTGCTTGTCTATTCTTCTGCTGGGAATTGAACTCCAGCACACAAGCTTGGGATTAACTTAGTTCAGACTAAGTATATCTATATATATAAAAATGAATGTATGTATGTATGTCTCATATGCGCTCCCACACCATTCATGCGATTGCGCCAAATCTTTAATTAATTGTTGGCCACCTAACCGGGCATTTAACTGTGTCATTACAACACTTATAAAATGTTCCGTTTTTGGCCGTTGGCACTTAATTTGTTTTTTTTTCTTATATGAGCTTTGTAAAAAATATTTCCGTCTGCGCTCCTACACCATTGATCCGAATGCGCTAAATCTTTTATGAGATGTTGCGAGCACGCCCACAAAGGTTTGAAAATAATTATAACTGTTTTAATATATTCCGTTTTGAGCCAGGGGTCCAATGTTCGTTTTTTCTTATATGAGCTATATAAATATAATTTCAAACCGTATGCGCTACGACACCATTCATGTGATTGCGACAAAACTTTGTTGAGTGGTCGACCATAACCTCGCGCATTTTACTGAGTCATTACAACACTTTAAAAGTATTCCTATTTTGGCCGTTGGCCCCAAAATCATTTTTTTTCTTATATGAGCTTTGTAAAAAATAATTTTCGTCTGTGCTCCTACACCATTTATCGAATACGCTAAAACTTTGGTGAGTTGTTGCGAGCACGCCCACAAAGGTTTCTAAATTATTAGAACCGTTTTATAATATTCTGTTTTGAGCCAGGGGTCCCATGTTCGTTTTTTCTGCTATGCGCTATATAAATATAATTTCAAACCGTATGCGCTCCTACACCATTCATGCGATTGCAACAAAACTTTGTTGAGTGGTTATCCATAAGCCCGCGCATTTTAATGAGTCATTACAACACTTTTAAAATATTAAGTTTTCGGCCCTTGGCCCCAAAATCTTTTTTTTTCTTATATGAGCTTTGTAAAAAGTAATTTCGGTATGCGCTCCTATACCATTCATCTGAATGCGATAAAATTTTAGTAAGATGTTTTTTCCATGCCCGCAAAGCTTTTTGAATTATTACAACCGTTTAAAAATATTCCGTTTTGAGCCAATGGCCCTATGTTCTATTTTTCCTATATGAGCTATACAAATAAAATTTCAAACGGATCTAATGCATGGATGGATAGATTTTTAATCAAATACAAATAGCGACATTAAATTGTGTGTGTGACATAATAAGTAGGTTTCTCAAGTAGTTACAACACTTTTAAAATAATCCGGTTTTGGCCGTTGGCCCCAAAATCGTTTTTTTTTCTTATATGAGCTTTGTAAAAAATAATATCCGTATGCGCTCCTATACCATTCATCTGAATGCCATACGACTTTAGTAAGATGTTTCTTTTTTTTTGTTGAATTGTGTGATATAATAAGTAGGTTTCTGAAGTAATACAACAATTCTACAATATTCAGTTTGTGGCCGGGGGCCTCAATTCTTTTTCCACCCTTATATTATATATATAATTATCGTATGTATTCCTATACCATTCATCAGATTGCGATAAAACTTTGGTGAATCGATATGCGTGAATTGATGTGTGCAGGCCCGCATTAGGTTTCTAAATAAGTACAACCATTTTACAATATTCCGCTTTGGGCCGGGGGCCTTAAATTCGTTTTTTTTTCTTATATGAGCTATTTAAATATAATGTCAAACAGTTATTGCATAGGTGAGTGGAAATAAATTAAATATTAACTGTGGCATTTAATTTTGTATATGTGACTTAATAAATAGGTTTGTGAATTAGTACAAATATTTCACAATATTCCTTTTGGGGCCGAGGCCCTAAATTTGTTTATATGTAATAAATGAGCCATATAAATATAATTTCAAACAAAGCTATTGCATGGGAGGGGGGGGGGATCAATCGCTAGAAGTTTGGGGACTAAACTGCATGTTGTAGGCTCCCGCTTCGAAAAACCTTCTAATTAATTCGAATACGCACGAGACGGTAAAAGAAATGTGTATATTAAAAGTACTTACAAAAAACATTATTAAAACACAAACACTTTATTTCGATGAGTGGCATTGCAACGCATGCCGGGTACTCGCTAGTATATATATATATCACAAACCCTCACAATTCACGATGACAACCAGTTCACAAAAAACAGTGCTACTCCTACCCTTGACAGGTACAGTGACAGCCAGATAGAAATAGTCAATAGTTTGTACAGTGATCATCACGATTAATAATGGGGAAAGCAGGCGACGGTGATGTCAGCAAGACGGTCTAATCGGTTTAAACCGCGGGTGATCAATACAAGCAGTTCGGAACAATTTGAAATGGAAGGAACGGTTACATCAGACCTGGGTTGCACAATAATAGGGACGGAGTTCTGGATCTGGCATAAGGTCTCTCATTCAGAGCAGAACAGCGTTTGTTTAAGGAGGATGTTTTCAACTGAGCACATGAAAATGCACCTTTTCTTTTTCTAGTATAATACATACAGATGCTGAATAGAGGAACTGAAATTTTAAATGTTGGCGTCATCAATGACGAACTCAATCATGGGGTTGTGTTGTTTGTTTGTTGTTTGTTTGTTGTTTTATGGGGTCATACTCATATGGTAAGAGAGCCTTGTATTTTGTAAACGTCCTCCTAGCACAACGGGAGTGGACTTTTCTATGTTGTCGGACAATGATGGTTACCAGAAATTTGAACGAAAGAAATTTGTTTGAAGGGAAATGGGTTCGAAATGAAATTATTGGTTTGGGGAATGGGGGATATTACAATAGTGACGTATTCCCCATATCTCCCTCACACCTTCCCTTAAAAGGCATTTTAAATAAATGAATCAACGTTTAACAAATTAATTTCGCGCAAATTTCCATCGAACAAATGTCCGACTCGGGAGTATGTTTTAAATGCTGATATAAGGAACAGGACAACTCTCCTTTCTCTAACTGACAGAGGAGCTCACGAGACGTGCAAACAAACGAACGCGTGCTCACGAATACTTGGGAATGTATTGACTCATTGCTGCATGAGGACAGTGCCCGCCTCACCTCAAGTTACAGTGCCACCACCACCTCAATTAAAAACAGCGTCAACCCCTCCACAACTGATGTATGTGCCCACATCAACCCACCACATTCAAGCCCACGGCAGGGGCGTCTATACAGGGGGGGGGGCGGGGCAGTTGCTTTCAATCTGAGTGGGGGGTGAATGATAAAATGTAGGTAACAAAGTTAATATGCAAAACAAAACAAAACAAAAATGCTCATTAAAAGTTTGGCTTACTTGGGCCTGGGGATTGAAGCCCTACAGCGTGAAGCTGACAAAAGTTTGACCGTACAGCTATCGTACCACCAAGACATTAAAAAAAATGAATGATTGCAGGGCTCCTAAAAATGTTATTGAGCGTTTTCTGTATTTGATAAGTTGATTTGCTGAATAAAATTTAGATGATGCTATTAATAGACGGGTGCAGTGGTTCTTAAAAAAATAACGTTGTGTGGTGTGTCTTGTTGTTGTCATCGGCCAAAATGTTTTTGGCATAACATATGTATGTTTATATGTCTATCTTTCTGTCAGTCTGTCGGTTTATCAATCGTTCTATCTAATTGCAACGAACACGTTTTTTATGTTTTAAATCGAAGGTATTGATACGGTCATCTGGCGCAGAATTGTACGTGTTTAAGGCAATCTGCTTGTTAAGGGCAAAATCGGTGTTAAAGGTAATATCTGTGTTAAATGTAATAGCGGTGTTAAAGGTAATAGCGGTGTTAAAGGTGATAGCTGTGTTAACTGTAATATATGTGCTATAGGTGAGATCTGTGTTAAAGGTAATAGCGGTGTTAAAGGTAATATGTGTTGAACTTATCGCTATGTTCAAAGAGTTATTTCAGTAAATAACATCTAAATCACAAAGTCACTTGCATAAACGGCGTCATTATGTCAGAGAATATTCGAAGTAACCAATCATAAACAGAGTTGGTGAAAAGTTTTAAAAGTTGTTTTGCATTTTTTTTATTGATTGTTATTATTTTTATTATGCTTATTCTCTTTTGTTTGTTTGTTTTTTTTGTTTCTAAACAAAACAATATGCAATTCTCAATTTTCGTACGACATGATTAACAAATGGCATCTACATGTTTCAGAAGCATTTCATCAAACATATTTTTTTAAATATCAACATGACAAGAGCATCACCAACATGACAAGAGCATCACCAACATGGCAAGTACATCACAACATCACAAGAGCATCACCAACATCACAAGAACATCCCCAACATTACAAGTACATCATCAACATGACAAATACATCACCAAAATCACAAGAACATTACCAACATCACAAGAACATCACCAACATCACAAGTACATCACCAACATGACAAGTACATCACCAACATGACAAGTACATCACCAACATTACAAGTACATCATCAACATCACAAGAACATCACCAACATGACAAGTACATCACCAACATGACAAGTACATCACCAACATGACAAGTACATCACCAACATGACAAGTACATCACCAACATGACAAGTACATCACCAACATTACAAGTACATCACCAACATTACAAGTACATCATCAACATCACAAGAACATCACCAACATGACAAGTACATCACCAACATGACAAGTACATCACCAACATTACAAGTATATCACCAAAATCACAAAAGTACATCACCAACATCACAAGAACATTACCAATATGATGAATATGACAAGAACACCACCAACATGACAAGTACATCACCAACATGACAAGTACATCACCAACATCACAAGAACATCACCAACATCACAAGAACATCACCAGCGTCACCAGTACATCACCAAAATCATAAGTACGCTGTCCTCTTGGTTTCTGCTACTGTTCCTAAAGGCAAGTGCGACAACTGTCACCTATTCATTGTGCATTGCTCCAGCTCGGTGTTTGGAGAGTTATGGAACGTGTTGAACTCGCATCTTTTTAATCTCAAAGCAAATACAAACAAGGATTGTGTATTCCGATTTCATTACTACATTAGAGTATTGACTTATTGAATTATTACAATACTTTCTTTGTAGCGATCCACTGCAGTGGAGTACCAAGGTAGAGTCGTCGGTGGAGTACCAAGGTAGAGTCGTCGGTGGAGTACCAAGGTAGAGTCGTCGGTGGAGTACCAAGGTAGAGTCGTCGGTGGAGTACCAAGGTAGAGTCGTCGGTGGAGTACCAAGGTAGAGTCGTCGGTGGAGTACCAAGGTAGAGTCGTCAGTGGAGTACCAAGGTAGAGTCGTCGGTGGAGTACCAATGTAAAGTCGTAAGGATATTTGTCCCGACTCTAATAAAGTGTTATGTCGTGTTTAAATCATCATTTGCCCATCATAGCTATTGTACACACAGAACGTTGAGGTGATGTGTTTAAATCATCAATTGCCCATCATAGCTATTGTACACACAGAACGTTGAAGTGATGTGTTTAAATCACCAATTGCCCATCATAGCTATTGTACACATATGACGTTAACGTGATGTGTTCATTGCCCATCATAGCTATTGTACACATAGAACGTTAAAGTGATGCTTGCACAGAATATCAACATCACAGTTAAAACGATAACAATCAGTCCACCTATAAAAATATTTGCGCATAAATGAAATGTTAACTATAAAACTATGTCAGTCTATGGATGTGATGGGCTGTGTTGATAGACACATGGATGTGATGGGCCATGTTGATAGACACATGGATGTGATGGGTCGTGTTGATAGACACATGAATGTGATGGGTCGTATTGATAGACACATGGATGTGATGGGTCGTATTGATAGACACATGGATGTGATGCGTGTACAATGTAGTAATGCACAATAATTCCGGAATAAGCCTTACACTATACGATCAATGTGTAATTCCCAGACTTAGATAGAGGTCACGTGCTCTTCAGTTGCCTCATGACCCGAGTGTGAGCGTGCGTAAAGAAGGTAAACTCACCCCTCCCCCAAATTCCCGGCCCCCAAGGCCATGATTATTTTAACACAACCGACACCTGTGGTACGAAGGCAGGTGATGAAATTCCCTGTCTGAGACTTGCACACGGTTTGACTGGCACATTCCATTGGGCTCACTTGTTGTGTCAATGTCTTAACACTCAGTCTATGTCTGTACACTCAGTCAATGTCTATACACTCAGTCAATGTCATAACACTCAGTCAATTTCTTGACACTCAGTCAATGTCTTAACACTCAGTTAATGTCTTAACTCTCAGTCAATGTCTTAACACTCAGTCAATGTCTTAACACTCAGTCAATGTCTTAACACTCAGTCTATGTCATAACACTCAGTCAATGTCTTAACACTCAGTCAATGTCTTAACACTCAGTCAATGTCTATACACTCAGTCAATGTCATAACACTCAGTCAATGTCATAACACTCAGTCAATGTCTATACACTCAGTCTATGTCTTAACACTCGGTCAATGCAATAACACTCAGTCAATGTCTATACACTCAGTCAATGTCATAACACTCAGTCAATTTCTTAACACTCAGTCAATGTCTTAACACTTAGTCAATGTCTTAACACTCAGTCAATGTCTTAACACTCAGTCAATGTCTTAACACTCTGTCAATGTATTAACACTCAGTCAATGTCTTAACACTCAGTCTATGTCATAACACTCATTCAATGTCTTAACACTCAGTCAATGTCTTAACACTCAGTCAATGTCTTAACACTTTTTCAATGCCATAACACTCAGTCAATGTCTATACACTCAGTCAATGTCTATACACTCAGTCAATGTTTATACACTCAGTCAATGTCTTAACACTTACTCAATGTCTTAACACTCAGTCTATGTCATAACACTCAGTCAATGTCTTAACACTCAGTCAATGTCTTAACACTCAGTCAATGTCTTAACACTTTTTCAATGCCATAACACTCAGTCTATGTCTATACACTCAGTCTATGTCTATACACTCAGTCTATGTCTATACACTCAGTCTATGTCTATACACTCAGTCTATGTCTATACACTCAGTCTATGTCTATACACTCAGTCTATGTCTATACACTCAGTCTATGTCTATACACTCAGTCTATGTCTATACACTCAGTCTAAGTCTATACACTCAGTCTATGTCTATACACTCAGTCTATGTCTATACACTCAGTCTATGTCTATACACTCAGTCTATGTCTATACACTCAGTCAATGTCTTAACACTCAGTAAATGCCTTCACACTCTGTCAATGTGTTTACACTCAGTCAATGTCTTAACATTCAGTATATGTCTGACACTCAGTCAATGTCTTAACATTCTGTCTAGGTCTGACACTCCTTCAATGTCTTATCACTCAGTCAATGTCTTAACACCCTGTCTATGTCTTAACACTCAGTCTGTGTATGTGATGGACCGTGTAGATAGACCATGGATGTGATTGATCGTGTAGATAAACACATGGATGTGATGGGCGGTGTAGACACATGGATGTGTTAGACACATGGATGTGTTAGACACATGGATGTGTTAGACACATGGATGTGTTAGACACATGGATGTGTTAGACACATGGATGTGTTAGACACATGGATGTGTTAGACACATGGATGTGTTAGACACATGGATGTGTTAGACACATGGATGTGTTAGACACATGGATGTGTTAGACACATGGATGTGTTAGACACATGGATGTGTTAGACACATGGATGTGTTAGACACATGGATGTGTTAGACACATAGATGTGATGGACACATTGATGTGATGGACACATGGATGTTGTCACATGGTGACTGTTACTGGGGTGGGGGTGTCCACTGGTTGACTTACTGGGGCGGGACAGGAGAGAGCTCCAATGTTAGGGTAACGTATAGGTCACGACGGACAGGGTTCGGGTACAAGACAGATCTCCATTGTTAAGGTGACTTATAGGATGGACATAGATACTTTGGGTTAGCGACGGAAATTCCTAATCGGCTGGAAATGATAGGGGTCAGGAATGTGTGATAGAGAGCATTCTTGGACCAACAAAGTAGTTTGGGTAGGAACGAGGTGTATAAGTAAGGACATCTAATTCTGTAGTTTCACTGAGCACTACGGCCCACACATGAGACTTCTCTCTTCAGAGCTCAGACACATAGACTTACCTTGTACCAGCCTTGCCACAGTATCAACATAGAACAGTATCAACATAGAGAGGAATAGCCACCTTTTAACGTCGTTAACTAATCGTCACAAACTCGTGACGGTGTATGTGTGCAGATGCCAGTGCAGAGAGACAACGAGAGACGCTAACAACCACGACCATAGGACAGATTCACGCTGTAGAGGGGGGCGACAGTCTTGCAAGACTCCACTTCGTCGTATGGTAGCGTTTCGATTGTATGATTCAGAGTTGTTCAACATTGAGAATCACTATTATAATTTCATTTTAGTAATTATATATGTACGAAAATCATCCTATTACTTCAAAGTGTATTTTCTCATAGCGCATGCTATTATTCTCATTGTATATCAAATATTACTCTACTTAGAACATTTAAAGAATAAATTATTTGAAGTCATTTTACGTTATATTGAAGACTTTGTTTATTGTATAGTTATTGTGTTTCCTTGGACACATCAAAACAAGGTGGTATCAGAGGTGTTGTATAAGAATATAGACCAAGGATCACTTAGCATAGGGAGCTCGTGACAGATGTGATGGACACATGGATGTGGTGGACACATTGATGTGATGGACACATGATGTGATGGACACATGGATGAGATGGATAAATGGATGTGATGGACACATGGATGTGATGGACACATGGATGTGATGGACATATGGATGTGATGGACATATGGATGTGATGGACATATGGATGTGATGGACACATGGATGTGATGGACACATGGATGTGATGGACACATGGATGTGATGGACACATGGATGTGATGGATACATGGATGTGATGGACGCATGGATGTGATGGACACATGGATGTGATGGACACATGGATGTGATGGACACATACATTTATCTAACATCGTTCAATATAGAAATGCTCATCTTATCGACTTCTGGTGACAAAACAGATGTTTATAAAATGGTACTTGATAGTCAACATGTTTACAAAGTAAAGGTGAGCCCACCAAATCCCCGTCCCCCCGTTTCTACGGTATAAACATCTGGTGGGCACGACTATACATGGGGCTGGGCATACATACGCGATGTCTTAATAGTTAATAACTTAATAATTAAGCCTTTCCTGGCACGACAACAACCTTAAAATACCCCCCCCACCCTCTTTTTAGTTCTGTACTGTCACATTCCATTCCAGACACCCCTTACGATAAAATAGCCTCTCTCCACCCCCAGGCCTGTACTGTCACACACCCCACCCACCCCTCCCAAGACCCAGTCCTAAACGTCCCCCCCTCCCCAAGACTCTCTGTTTTATCTCCAACGTTGAAAGGTTTCAAGCCAGTCCAAGCTCCCCCCCCCCCCATAATGAACACAACACGCCGTTCAACCCCAAGGGTGAGTGCTGGGTGGGGTGGGGGTCAGGGGGGGGGGTGCGGGTGGGGTGTTGTGAGCGAGTGAAAGACGCGATGCCAGAGGGAGACAATGAAAGAATTCATAGCACTTTGTTTCACCGCTCAGCTCCCCCTCCACTGGCCCAATTGGTCGCTTCTCAGTCGTCTGACTGTGTGCTAAAATTAGCCATCACACAGAGCATACAACGTGGAGATAAATTAAATCGAAGGAAATAAGTTGTTTTTTTTACTTGGTAACTCGCATCTAATATGAATCTTCAATTTAAATGGTTGTGATGGAATGAAACTATCATGACGTCTGCTACACACTCTGACAGCGTATCTGTCGTGATCTTCTAAAGTAGTGGTTCTCAACCTTCTTAATGCCGCGACCCTTTAATGCAATTCCTCATGTTGTGGCGATCCCCAATCATACATTTTTATTTGTTGCTACTTCATAAATATGTGTTTTCCGATGCACTTAGTCGACCCCTGTTGAAGGGTCACCCGATCCCCAAAGGAGTCACGACCCACAGGTTGAGAACCGCTGTTCTAACGCTTAATTTAACATTAGAAGTATGCCATGTCACGTTTGGACTAGGTATGTCATAACTTTCCAACTCTAAGCATATGTCATACCGCTTTAAGCTTCTGTCATACCACTCTAAGCTTCTGTCATACCACTCTAAGCATCTGTCATAACTCTCTTACTCTCAGCTTCAGTCATACCACTCTCAGCGTCAGTCATACCACTCTCAGCTTGTTATACCCCTCTTAGCTTCTGCCAAATCATTCTAAGTATCTGTCATACCGCTGCCAGTTTCTGTTATAACGTGGCAGCGAAACCAATAAGTACCTGGCATATTACTGACAACACTACTACGACAACCTGGATGTGTCAGTGTAAGATAGTTAGTTAAACAATTACAGCTCTCTATTCTGAGAAATTTTAATAATTTGATGTGAACCAGTACATTCATAACCCATAAAGAAAAGGTCTTTATTCTAAAAATAGATTTAAGACCTTAAAGTGTAACAAGATAGCAGCCACCATTTTATAGATAAATATATAAATTTAGTTATAGGTCAAGGGTCAAGCGTGCGAGATGGTAATTATATAATTTCTTTATCTCTGCGGCTTGTCTTCCAGTTACAAAGGTTAAAGGTCAGCTTACTTCGCATTGAATTGATACAATGAGCTCCAACTATTTCTCCACGCGTTGGTTAATTTTTTTTTTAAAATGTAAGGATACCTCTATGCGTGAGGGTGAAGGACACTTTAAAAAATGTTTTCTTTTGATGTTCATTTTTTGTTGTACATCATCCTGGAGGACTGTCACTGTCACCGAACAATATCTCAACATGCTAGTAAGAAGTAATGCACTGATAAGTTGAAGGGATTTTTGTGATTCTGCTGGCCAAAGATGTTTCTTTTGTTCTATGCCTTTCAGATTCTACGTGTGTTTTTGTTTGACATATTAGAGACATGAATTCAAGACGCGTAGCACTCTAGCACATGACACCATCAACATGCGTGGCAGTCTAGCACAGGACACCATCAACATGCGTGGCAGTCTAGCACAGGACACCATCAACATGCCTGGCAGTCTAGCACATGACACCATCCACATGCGTGACAGTCTAGCACATTACACATCAACATGCGTGGCAGTCTAGCACATGACACCATCAACATGCGCTGCAGTCTAGCACATTACACATCAACATGCCTAGCAGTATAGCACATGACCCACCAACATGCGTGGTAATCTAGCACATGACACCATGAACATGCATGGCAGTCTAGCATATGACACCATCAACATGCGTGGCAGTCTAGCACATGACACCATCAACATGCGTGGCACTCTAGCACATGACACCATCAACATGCGTGGCAGTCTAGCACATGACACCATCAACATGCGTGGCAGTCTAGCACATGACACCATCAACATGCGTGGCAGTCTAGCACATGACACATCAACATGCGTGGCAGTCTAGCACATGACACCATCAGCATTCGTGGCAGTCTAGCACATGACACCATCCACATGCGTGGCAGTCTAGCACATGACACCATCCACATGCGTGGCAGTCTAGCACATGACACCATCAGCATGCGTGGCAGTCTAGCACATGACACCATCATCAGCATTCGTGGCAGTCTAGCACATGACACCATCCACATGCGTAGCAGTCTAGCACATGACACCATCCACATGCGTGGCAGTCTAGCACACGACACCATCAACATGCGTGGCAGTCTAGCACATCAACATTCCATTACTTCATGGATTTAAAAAATGATCAAGAATAATACTATACATGTTATAGAGTCATTTGTACACATTATAACTTTAAGGAGAATTCAGCGCAGATTAATGTGTTAACTAAACAAAATGAGCAATTAGTATGTAACCCCCTTTATTTATATATCAGATCCGGCACCGTTCTATACTGGAAGTATTATTATGTAATACTAAAGTCTAAAGTTACTAAGACTTACCTCAAATATAGGATAATCCAATATTTGAATAAGCACTTATTTTTGTATATCCTACACAATGAAAATAGTGTGTACAGAGCACTGTCTGCTAGCCCCTGACCTGGTTTAAAGTTCAATCATGTTTGCTGGATGTCAAAACACCATGTCGTTGGCATTATCCACACAAAAAACAGTCCACTTATCCAAGAAACATCATCCAGGAATTCTCCATCTGACACAAGTTTTATTGCTGTGTCGTCTCTCCAACTCCACTAGCCGATGAGAGCCGTGTGTCGGGCCGATGAGAGCCGTGTGTCGGGCCAGACCACTGGATACGTGGATTGATTCAACACAAATCCCTAAATCAATGGCTCACGCGAGGGGGGGGGGGTGTAACGGGGAGAGACCCAGGGGGGGGAGGAGAGGCGCTCAGATTCTAAAAATAGACACACAACAAGAAATATGTACACAATAAACATGATGAGTTGCCTTGGAGAACATACCGGTAAGTCAGAACGTGTGAATATCCGTAGATCAGGCCACAAAGAACACAACAGTATGTCAGAGCGATAGCACAAACAGTTGATAGCCAATGCAAATTGAACTCAAACGCGTTAGTGGATAGTCCCAGCAAACTGAACAACAAACGGAATGTGTAATAATGCGTTAATGGTCCACACAGCTATAGCCGTAACATTAACGGCTGTGCACCAGCTTAACGTTGATCAACTAACTCACCCCCGGGGGGCTACGGCTTGGCAGGACGGTGGTTGAAAGTTCTCTAATCTCCCCCTGCGACTTAATCGGCATTTAAAACATTAAAAATAACCTGCAGTGGAAAAAAAAAGGGGGGGGGAGGGAGGGATCGGCGGTTGATGGAAGGACTGATGCGTAGCATCGTGACGCTCTTGGCTGCTCACGCGGGCTAGTTCTACTCACACACACTCACACGCGCGTGCGTGCTACTTCTGTCTGTCGTTCTTTATTCTGTTCGTTCCCTCCGCATGGCCCTACCCACCCGCGGGAATGGCCCTCCCGTCTGCCTCGCTATTGACTAGAATAATGGGGCATGAATCATCCCGGCTCGTTCAGAATGGTCCCTAGCACACGTTAGGTGGCCGTGTACTACACACTGGTCCCTAGCACACGCTAGATGGCCGTGTACTACACACTGGTCCCTAGCACACGTTAGGTGGCCTTGTACTACACACTGGTCCCTAGCACACGTTAGGTGGTCTTGTACTACACACTGGTCCCTAGCACACGCTAGGTGGCCGTGTACTACACACTGGTCCCTAGCACACGTTAGGTGGTCTTGTTTAAAAAAGTGGCCCCTAGCACACGAAGGCGTCGAAGGTGGCTTGTACTACACACTAGTCCCTAGAACATGTCAGATGATATTATTCAACACATTGCTCCCTGGACATGGCATTTGGCCTTGAACAATACACTAGCTTGACTTTTTTTTTATTTGGATGCTGCTGGGCTGTGTTTACCTAATTAGTGTACCCATACATTGACCAATGACCCCTCCATTGACCAATAACCCATACATTGACCAATGACCCCTCCATTGACCAATAACCCATACATTGACCAATGACCCCTCCATTGACCAATAACCCATACATTGACCAATGACCCCTCCATTGACCAATAACCCATCCATTGACCAATGACCCCTCCATTGACCAATAACCCATACATTGACCAATGACCCCTCCATTGACCAATAACCCATCCATTGACCAATGACCCCTCCATTGACCAATAACCCATCCATTGACCAATGACCCCTCCATTGACCAATAACCCATACATTGACCAATGACCCATCCATTGACCAATAACCCATCCATTGACCAATGACCCCTCCATTGACCAATGACCCCTCCATTGACCAATGACCCCTCCATTGACCAATGACCCATTCATTGACCAATGACCCATACATTGACCAATGACCCATACATTGACCAATGACCCCTCCATTGACCAATAACCCATCCATTGACCAATGACCCATACATTGACCAATGACACATCCATTGAACAATGACCCATCCATTGACCAATGACACCTCCATTGACCAATAACCCATCCATTGACTTTGACCAATGACCCATCCATTGACCAATGACCGACCCATTGTCCAATGACCCATCCATTGACCAATGACCGACCCATTGACCAATGACCCATCCATTGACCAATGACCCATCCATTGACCAATGACCCATCCATTGACCAATGACACATCCTTTGACCAATAAACAATCCATTGACCAATGACCCCTCCATTGACCAATAACCCATCCATTGACCAATGACCCATCCATTTACCAATGACCCTTCCATTGACCAATGTCCCATCCATTGACCAATGACCCATCCATTGACCAATGACCCATCCATTGACCAATAACCCTTCCATTGACCAATGGCCCATCTATTGACCAATGACCCCTCCATTGACCAATGAACTTAATGTTAGTTTATTCAGCCAAACTCCGGTCAACATAACTCATAGTTTACATACCACCAGTAGGGCACTACAAAGACAATGATGCTTGTACACCAGTAGGGCACTACAAAGACAATGATGCTTGTACACCAGTAGGGCACTACAAAGACAATGATGCTTGTACACCAGGAGGGCACTACAAAGACAATGATGCTTGTACACCAGTAGGGCACTACAAAGACAATGATGCTTTGTACATCCCATAGATTCTCTGAAACAAGTCTTTCTCACATACACGTTTTTCATCAACAGTCCACAAATCTTATTTGTGTAGCAATGATCGGTCCACTAAGACTCATTTGTGAAGCAATGATCGGTCCACTAAGACTCATTTGTGAAGCAATGATCGGTCCACTAAGACTCATTTGTGTAGCAATGATCGGTCCACTAAGTCTCCTTTGTGTAGCAATGTTTTTTGCCCGGGGAAAAGATTGATATTTCAGAAAACAATATTCCAAATCTAGCGATACTAACGGTAATAATAATTAATAATAAAGTTCATTTAAAAAACGCGCTTCATCCCTAATGAAGGCTTGAAGCACTATAAAATTACAAAACGCAGCAATACAAAATCTACATACACGCCTATGGACAATACAAGACAATATAAATCATGGTATATGAGCAAGCTCCCTGGAAACAATGAGGTAGACTACATCTCATTAACAGGTGTGTTCGAAAAATAGTCAATTTATTTATTCTATTATTATTAAATTTCTATAAAAGTTAAAATTGAACAAAACTGTATCAACTTATAGCACATCAAGTGAAAAGGTGCAATGCGGGAAATATGCAAATTTTAATTTAACATTCTTGAGAACAAATAGAACGTGTTCGAGCGTAAAAAACCTTTTCCCAATCAAGATAGGGGTGGGTAAAAGAATTAGCACATCACTTTAAATCGGTGACGTCCATACAAAAAATAATAAAGAGTGGTGGTTAAAGTGCTAAAGTTAATCCAACACTCATGCCATAACAGGCGCCCCTCCCCGGAATACTTGTGCTCTCCTTCTCCCCCTTAGCTACGCCTATGCAGGCTGGAAATATTTTGTCCACCTTCTTCTTCGAATAAACTCCATTCAGCATCTTCCTTTTGCCATTGCTAACTCTTGTCTAACAATCAAACAACAACTGGATACAGAGCCTGCCATCAAAAGTGGCGTAAGGAAAGGGTTAGGGGGCGTTCCACCCCTGGTAACACTGATTTTTTAAAGGTATGAGCGGCTCTTTCGGCGCAAAAATACGTGAAACGTCACTTTAATTTGACCATCATCCACTACTCATTATTATGACACACTGGAACTCTAATTTGCTAAGTTCTATAGAGTGAATTTAGTCTTTTAATCTGTCCCAGTTAAACTGACATATTAGTAGAAAAAAAGGAAGTGAACTGGACAAGTAAACGCGGGCAAGGTAAACTGGGGATAGCACCCAAGGGCGGAGATATATTTTCTTTTGATGACAAGCTCAGTCAGTGCAGGCCTATTTTATAGCTGAAATAATACAGGCCTATGTTATAGCTGAAATAATACAGGCCTATGTTATAGCTGAAATAATACATGCATGCACCAAAACACCACACAAAATGCTTTGGAACTCAACGGCGCGCAGAAATTAGGACCCAGGAGAAGTGGCCATAAAATAACATCTCTCATGGTAACAAACCAGGGAATGGGGACGTCTACAGTTTAATTGAATTAAATACAACACTAACGCCATCTGGTTAGTACTAGAATAGATATCCAGTCCTCTTGCATGGCCACCTCGTTGGCAGTAGAATAGATATCCAGTCCTCTTGCGTGGCCACCTCTTTGGCAGTAGAATAGATATCCAATCCTCTTGCGTGGCCACCTCGTTGGCAGTAGAATAGATATCCAGTCCTATTGCGTGGCCACCTCGTAAGCGCGGCCACCTCGTTGGCAGTAGAATAGATATCCAGTCCTCTTGTGTGGCCACCTCGTAAGCGCGGCCACCTCGTTGGCAGTAGAATAGATATCCAGTCCTCTTGCGTGGCCACCTCGTTAGCGCGTCCACCTCGTTGGTAGTAGGATAGATATCAAGTCTATTATTCATTGCGAGTGGTTGAATGGCTCCATGACATAATTTATTGACGTAACGCAAACACCAAGCACATAATCTCGGAGACAGATGTGATGCGCACAAAAAACTTTAGGCTAGGCGGCGGGATGTGTGTGTGTGTGGGGGGGGGGGGGGGATCCCTTTCTCGAATTTAAACACGAACAAAGAAATTCACCCTCTCCCACTTTTCAAATCTTTCAGCGACGTGCTTGTGCCTCAAGGGGTGCGAACCAGCATTAGTGCAACTGTGCGTTAAAGCCACCCCCCCCCCCTCACACCGACAACTCTCCTTTTTTTCGTCTCTCTGGATTCATGTATTGTATCTGAAATTCACTGAACCGTGAACGCTGAAGATGTTGTAGTGGAGTACTTTTGACATTTGCACTGTCGAGTGTGACGTGGGCGAGGGTATTAATTGAAGGTATTTACGGGTGACCTTGATAATGATGCAACAATTCATGGTCTTGCGAACCACACCATAGGCGTTGACATCGATGGGCGATAGTCAATTAAAGGCAAACAAACTAATTTAATGAACGCAGGATTAACATAATGAGTCGCCATGAAGATGATCAAGACAATGAAGATGACCAAGGCAATGAAGATGACCAATCGGCAATGAAAATGACCAAGACAAAGAAGATGACCAATAGGCAATGAAGATGACCAATAGGAAATTTTCGACTTAGTATTTAGCCTTGACGGGAGCTGAATTTTGCCTGAAGAGAGGGAGGGTTGCTAAATGTGTGAGCCTCACTCTCTTGTCCTTTCCTATTTGATACAGGGGCAAGACTTATTAGTCAAGACAACTGGAAATAGAGCAGGATGCAGTACATGACCATCATTGTGTGCGTGTTTCAATGTTTTCCGTGTTTCTCTCTACGTTCTATGAGTTGTCGGAATTTTCATTGTGTCAATGTTATAACGCCTACGGGAATTCATCTCCATGTTTGGTTTCAGAGTTAGCCTTCTCTTAGATGAGTTGCCTTCTCTTGGATGAGTTGTCGAATCTTAGATGCGTTGCCTTCTCTTAGATGAGTTGCCTTCTCTTAGATGCGTTGCCTTCTCTTAGAGGCGTTGCCTTCTCTTAAATGAGTTGCCGTCTCTTAAATGAGTTGCCTTCTCTCAGATGAGTTTCCTTCTCTTAGATGAGTTGCCTTCTCTTTGATGAGCTGCCACACAAGGTTATCTAACCCCATCCACCCGGGTAAGCTAAATATAACGTAAGGCACATTTCCCCTCTTGGCGGCCATGTTTCTATCATAACAGCACTGCACTGATGTAGAGATGATGCGACTCAGAATGAAAGCATTGTGGGACACCGTGTTATCAACTAAGGTTTAAATTTTTTTTTAAAAACTTCATTAAAAAGCAGACATTTAAAAATAGCTCAGCAATGTTTATAGCCTATGAGGTCAGCAAATATTTGATACGGAGGCATCACAATGATACGCATGCATTAGTTGGCAAGGGAACATAACTCTGTTTCTCTTGCTCTTCTCTCGTCGACAACATTACACATGTGTTGTTTTTATTTTATTTTGCTTTTTACTGTTGTTTGTTCGCCGAAGAAGGCTTCTTGTCGACACACGTTTGTTGTCTTGTTTCCCCCTTATTTTCTTTTAGGTTTTCTCCTATTTTGTTTCGCTCATTTCCTTTTACCTAACCTTATTGTAGTCTCCCTTCCTTGTCACGGAAGTACACTATTAAGATTTAAAATGAGAGCCAAACATTCAGAGAAGACGAGCTAAGACTCTTGACTTTATTATAAGAACTCTGTAACACATGCTTTTGTGTACTCCTTAATCCAGTGGTTCTCAACCTTCCTAATGCCGCGACCCTTATGTTGTGGCCTCCCCCCCACCCCAACCACAAAATTATATCCGTAACTACTTCGTAACTGTAGTGAATATGTTTGTTTTTTTCCGATGGTCTTAGGCGACCCTTTGAAAGTGTCGTTCGACCACAAAAGGGGTAGCGACCCAAAGGTTGAGAACCACTGCCTTAATCAGTCTTTTAATCAGTCATTTTCCCCATGTTTAAAAAAATCTACTTGAATTAATCAATGTAAAAAAAAATCAGTAACCGATTAAAGTCATCTAATATTTTAGAATTAAAAAAATTTATGTTAATTTATGCAGTATTACAGCACAAGACTTAATTAAATAAAAAATGTTTAAGGTTTGAATAATTTTTCAAATTAATTAACAGTTTGTCGTTGAACACATGACGTGGAGTGTTAACGGCGTTAATTAATTGCTAATCGATGAGCAGAGTTCGTTTTATAAACACTGGGTACCGATGTTTAAACTGATCGATAAGTGACCCAGTTTGCTAGGGGCGAGTATTTGACGATTCACGATAGTCGAAGGCGTCTCCACACCTAAGCAGGGAAACCATTAGGGTATTGATAGAGGTATAGCATCGACGGCGTCTCCACACCTAAGTAGGGAAACCATTAGGATATTGATAGAGATATAGCATCGAAAGCATCTCCACACCTGAGTAGGGAAACCATTAGGATATTGATAGAGGTATAGCATCGACGGCGTCTCCACACCAGCTTAGGGAAACGCTTAGGATAAATTGATAGTGGTATCCGAAACCTGTGACAACAAAGATTCTGTTAAATAGACCAGAAGGATGTCTTTTTAGAATCTTATGTCATTTAGTATCTTAAACCATTTAGCATCTTGAAACACTTAGCATCTTAAGCCATTTAACATCTTAAACCATTTAACATCTTAAGCCATTTAGCATCGTAAACCATTTAGAATCTTAAACCATTTATCATGTGAAACCATTTAGCAACTTAAACTTTTAGCATATTAAACCATTGAGCATCTTTAAATATTTAGCACCTTAAGCCACTGAGCAGCTTAATCAATGTAGCATCTTAAGCCATTTAGCATCTTCAAACATTTATCATCTTAAGCCAATTAGCATCTTAAACCATTTATCTTTCAAACCTTGTGCATCTTAAAAAAATTAGCATCTTAAACCATTTATCATGTTAAACCATTAAGCATCTTAAACTATTTAGCACCTTGAGCCATTGCACATCTTAATCAATTTAGCATCTTTGCCATTTAGCAACTTACGCCAATTAGCACCATAAGCCCTTTAACATTTTAAGCCATGGCACAGTCAAAATCTGCCCCTGTAACAGTCGATCAAATTGTTCAACATGAATCTCAAAGCCTAAAATACTATTCAAAGAAACCGATTTATTTAATACCGTGGAAAGTAATTTATTAATAGCAATAGTTTCCAAAGCAACGAATTCATGAAAATATTTTAAATGTTGTTTTCTTCCCCCCTTTCAGGAAATGACGGAAATGACTTTCCAATGTAACAAAGACAAAATAAAAATACTTTAAAATGTTCAAACAAACTTTCAGGAAATTAATTTTCAAAGTAACAAAATCATGTACTGACCTTGAGATCGTTTCGCCACCATTCGCTACATGTTTGCCCCCCGGGGGCACGGCCCCACAGTTGACGCTGATGTTGCTGTCGCCGGTCGGAACGGAACACGAGGTGGTGGTGGCCGGAACACGTTGTTGATGGGACTCGCCAGTCAGACGTTGCTGTGGCTGGGACTCTCCTGGAAGTCTTTGTTGCTGCTGCTGTTGTCTTTGCTGTTGCTGTTTTTGCTGTTGTAATGTCTTTTGCTGCTGTTTGTACCGTGATAAGCTAAAGAACAGCCCTAATATACACTTGAGATTACCGTCCTTGATATCTGGAGAAAGGTCAAATAAAAAAATGGGGCTGTCATTTATTAAACGGAACGTGTTTCTAGAATTAGTTTTTATTTCTAAATTAAAAATAATCGATGCGCTATAGAAGCTGACTTAATTTGTCTTGGACGATACTTACATAACTCAAACCACATTTCTATTTAAAGCATGTCTTTGTTAAACATGTTTAATGGTTTCGATCGCATTCCTTATCCACTTACCCTACACCCACTTTTCCTTTCCTGTATCCCCCAATTTTCAATCTCTGTAAACCCCCCCCCCCCACACCCAACCACCCCCAAAAATAGCACCAGGATGTATTTCAATTTCCATTATTTCTTACATTTCTAATTCTTAAACTCATTTATTATATCCTGCTCATTGTGCCATCTCAAACTTACTAACCATGTTCTCTATTCCCATCAACATCATCATTTAACTTTTGTCATCAAATAACACTATCGTTGGCAAGAACAGAAAAGATGTTTGAAAATGTTTCATTGAGAATCTAGATTAAATAATGACATATTCTCTGGCTCATAAGCCCAGGCCGTCAATGTTAAAGAGTTCTTGTAACTGATTGTGTCATCGCAAATCTTTTCAGATACTGATAGACAGATGATATACGTCTGATAGACAGAAGATAGACGTCTGATAGACAGATGATAGACGTCTGATAGACAGATGATAGACGTCTGATAGACAGATGATAGACGTCTGATAGACAGATAGACTTCTGATAGACAGATGATAGACGTCTGACAGCCAGATGATAGACGTCTGATAGACAGATGATAGACGTCTGATAGACAGATAGACGTCTGATAAACAGATGATAGACGTCTGACAGCCAGATGATAGACGTCTGATAGACAGATGATAGACGTCTGATAGACAGATGATAGACGTATCATATTCCAATTTATGAAATTATCCTTCTTTTTTTTATCTCTGTGATAAAATTTACGAGACGGATACAGTATATGTCTGAATCTATGTCAGACTTGTACATGTAAATAATATGAACATACATTATGTGGTAATATAAGATTAAACATGGCATGTAATTCAGCTTAGAGAAAATAACATAGTAGCCTTTTAAAAAAAACAAACAACTGACTTGTTCAATTAAACAACACAAATTAAATGAAAGTACTTAAATTATGCAAACTAAATCTTATTCTGATACATTATTTAAAAGATAATTTTTTTTAAAAATTACTTTTTTTTTTAAAAAAACCGACATCTTGCCAGAATCAATATTTCAGCCATTAGAGTGAGAGACTTTTACGGACTGCCTTAAGCTATAAATGTAACATTAATAAAGTAGATCAGTTTTAAGCGAAGTATTTGTCCAAAGCAAAGGACTGCTTATCAATGTCTATAAAAAGTTTCTTTCATCTTAAAACCCGAAACTCTTTTTTCAGAACGGCTTTTTAATCAAGGCCGCGCTGGTGCACCATGGTCCCTAGACGATTGACTCACGTAGCTGCAAGCCATTCCCCCGACCGCACGGAATAGAGAGAAAATACAACAATATGCTACGCGGTCTTATCGAACTTGTCATCGTGGGGGGTGGGGGTGGGGGGGTGGGGGAGACAGTTCGGGCAGGGGGAGATTATAGGAAGTAGTTAAAGTTAGAATCCCGTGGAATATTGGATGCCGCCATACTTAATTCTGGAGATGATGGTTTGGGAAAGAAGTTTAAGTCTTGAGGTCTCGCAAAAGTGGTCTGCGGGATCTGGGCGAGAGTTGGTCCGAGAATTGGTCCGGGGGCTTTTTTCTACGATTCACTTAAAGCAACATGTCATGTTGTTGAACAGTTTTTAGATGCGGTCCGTGTCCTTTTCTTAGAGCAATTTTGCATGACTCTATGTTTATTTTTACACATTAAGTAACGTAACGGTAAGATATACACCCCCCCCCCCCGCCTTTTACCCTCCGCACCCCCGCCTTTACCTACCCACCCCACCCCCAAAAATATTTTAAAAAATACATAGATGACGTAGGTAAAACATGTCGAGAGAACTAATTATATAATGGTTGCACTGCGATAGAGCTTTAAATTACATGATGGAGACATTAATGATTATAATAAAAGAGGCAGAACCTTGGGATAGAGATGCTTTTCACAGCTGCCCGCCGTCTTTTTTTGTCTAATTCTGTCATTTTTAACCTATACACCAGCGGTTCTTAACGTGTGGGTCGCGACCCCTTTCCCAGGGGTCGCCTAAGACCATCTGAAAACACATTTGCTCTACAGTTATGAAGTAGCAAGGAAAATAATTTTGTGGCTGGGGGTCGCCACATCATGAGGAACTGTATTAAAGGGTCGCGGCATTAGGAAGGTTGAGAACCACTACTATACACGATCAGAAAGTTTGAGCCGCGTATGTAGAGTTAGGATAGGCGGACTTTGATACCCGACAACCACACTTTGACACTCACCCTTGACAGTGACTATTACAGTCAAGAAAATGTTTCACTCTTTGAAAGACCAAAAAAAAAAAAAAAAAAAAAAAAAAAAAAAAAAATAGGTCACGTGACTAGCGACATATAATTGGCAAGTTGGCGTCGTTGGTTACGGAAGATGGGGAGGGGGGAGGAGAGTAGGGGGTGGCTGTGTCATTACTTTCAGAAGACGAAATTGCTGTTTGTTGAGTCAGTGATCGTTACGAGCTGACAGAGTTAGGTGCCCTTGTTGCTTGGACAAAGTGGTTCCGGGCCTTTATTGGCGCGCTTTACAAAGTGGGTTCTGATGGACGGCCTTGATGTTGAAATGTTCTAGCGAAAGCTGGCTATCAGTACTATCTATTTTTTTAACTACAAGAAATGTTATCACTTAGCTGTATGTGGCCGGAGGGAATCATTGTAATGTGTTCTTTTAGAGTATTATAACACCACTAAATGTCTTGGAAGATACGCAGTGCTATTTTGGTAATAATTAAACAATCCCTAAAAACTAAACAAAAATCGTATGAATCCTTTATATATTTTTTTAAATTATTGAATCTTCTAATGACCCACCCAATTTTACATCGCAGATTTCATTCAGCAACTGTTTCAGAATAAAAAAGGAACGCGTTTGCAATATTTCTTCTTTTTTTTAAAAAAAGAATCTCATTTAGTGCAGTTATCGGGAATTCCATAAAATGTGTTGTCAGCGTCAACAGGTCTATGCATCAAGTTTCATCTTGATAGGTTGCCGGGATGGCGGTCAGTTAGCCGTCCGAAGGTTTGGCCACCCAGCCAGAAACACACGAACGTTGCACACACGTTGTTATCGGTCCTGGTTGGATTTGACCAATTCCGATTCTCCTTGCCATATGCTTCTTTGGGCGTGAGCGGTGCGTTTATTCTCTGACGATTGTGCAACAGTGAGTCTGCCATGCCAGCTTTCACGGTCCACAGTAACTGTCTCCCAAGAATCAATGTCAAAGTCCATGGATTTAAATGAAGCTTTTAGACAGTCCTTAAAGTATTTTTTCTGACCACCAGCTGATCATTTCCCTGCCCACTAGCTGAGCGTTTACCTGCCCACCAGCTGATCATTTCCCTGCGCACAAGCTGATCATTTCCCTGCCCACCAGCTGATCATTTCCATGCCCACCAGCTGATCATTTCCATGCCCACCAGCTGATCATTTCCCTGCCCACCAGCTGATCATTTCCCAGCCCACCAGCTGATCATTTCCCTGCCCACAAGCTGATCATTTCCCTGCCCACCAGCTGATCATTTCCCTGCCCACAAGCTGATCATTTCTCTGCCCACCAGCTGATCATTTCTCTGCCCACAAGCAGATCATTTCCCTGTCCACAAGCTGATCATTTCCCTGCCCACCAGCTGATCATTTCCATGCCCACCAGCTGATCATTTCCCTGCCCACCAGCTGACCATTTCCCTGCCCACCAGCTAATCATTTCCCTGCCCACCAGCTGATCATTTCCCTGCCCACCAGCTGATCATTTCCCTGCCCACCAGCTGATCATTTCCCTGCCCACAAGCTGATCATTTCCCTGCCCACCAGCTGATCATTTCCCTGCCCACCAGCTGATCATTTCCCTGCCCACAAGCTGATCATTTCCCTGCCCACCAGCTGATCATTTCCCTGCCCACCAGCTGATCATTTCCCTGCCCACAAGCTGATCATTTCCCTTCCCACCAGCTGATCATTTCCCTGCCCACTAGCTGAGCGTTTACCTGCCCACAAGCTGATCATTTCCATGCCCACCAGCTGATCATTTCCTTACCCACCAGCTGATCATTTCCCTGCCCACCAGCTGATCATTTCCCTGCCCACCAGCTGATCATTTCCCTGCCCACTAGCTGATCATTTCCCTGCCCACCAACTGAACGTGTCCCACTGGAGAGGTCATCGAACATTCATCGATTTGAAAGTCTTATATCTGTCATTTTTGCATCACGCCCTACCCATCTGGCGTGTCCTTTTATGTAGGACCGTGTTACGATGCTGATCAAGTCAGCCCGTTGCAGGACCTCTTTATCAAGGACTACGTCCCGCCACCGTATGCCAAGAAGTTTATGTCGACAGCTTAGGTTGAGATGGTTTAGCTGTCTAGAATGCGTGCTGTAAATTATTCACGTCTCTCTAGCATATAGGGGAGATGTTAATGCCTTAAGAAGTTTATGTCGACAGCTTAGGCTGAGATGGTTTAGCTGTCTAGAATGCGTGCTGTAAACTATTCACGTCTCTCTAGCATATAGGGGAGATGTTAATGCCTTTGCCCTTTAGTGACAAGAATAATACCCCTTCGCTCCCAAACACTCTTGTGGAGCCTTCCAAATGCAAAAGTTGCTTTGGAAATTTGGTTTTTGATATCATCTATTGTTATTGATATGGAGAGAATGCTCCCAAATATGGAAATTTTTTCACTACTGAACACTCTTTCCCTTCGCTCACGTATAAGCTTTTTAAGCTTTTCTTGGCGCTAGCTGTTGCAATATCTCTTTTATTTTTTCCTTACTGACGGCGAGGCCGTAGTTTTCAATTATGTGCTGCATCAATGACCAGGGCGAATATGTAGGAGGGCAACTGCATCAGATTGAGGATGGCGCAAGAGTGAGGATGGCGCAAGAGTGAGGATGGCGCAAGAGTGAAGATGGCGCAAGAGTGAGGATGGCGCAAGAGTCACCTGGTGGTCACGTGAGGTTCTCTTTGGGGCGCAACAGTTTTGTATAAAGTATTGCGGCCCGCCTTACATTTTGAAACGTGCAGGCCTGGTGTAAATCATCATTTCAGTTAATATTTAAAAATTTTAATTTCATGTCAACGCTCCATATGGATGTGGATAAGCTAGACTTACCTTTTGCACTGACCCCATCCACGCTGACCCCGAGACCCGCTAGAAATGTCAAACTGGTATTTATGTTCTCGACCTGCAGAAGAAGAAAAATACATGTTCAAATATGGTTTTCAGATAGCAATCGTGCTAATAGCTCATACTGCGTGTGAACACTAACGATTTAGATCTATATCATCGTAACTGGAAAGCAATGTCTGTTCCGTGCTAGGTTGGATACTTTGACAAGTACAGAACGTTCCAAAACTCACACATACATCACAGAGAATCACACATATTACAGTGAATTATACACATATTACTGTCAAGTATACACATATTACAATGACTTATTTTTATATTACACTTAATTATAACATATTACAGTGAATTATACACATAGTACAGTGAATTATTCACATATTACATTGAATTATACACATATTGCAGTGAATTATTCACATATCACAGAGAATTATACACATAGAAACGATCACCCCATTTTGTTTGCTTGTGCTGTTTTGTGTTATTTTAATGAGAAACAAACCCTTACATAATCCCACCTAAACAAACCCTTACATAATCCCACCCGAATAATCACTAAAAGTATCACTTCTCTTTAACAGGCAAATAATATAACACCATTTCTATCATAGCACCATGTCTAATGTAAGACCATGTCTAATGTAACACTATGTCCAATGTAGGACCATGTCTACCATAACATCATGTCTACTATAACACTGTGTCTAATAATACAAAGAGTCTAATATAAATCTTTTTCAATATAACACCATTTCTTACATTTATTTTGCTTCTGGTATGGCTGCTTCCTTTTCAAAACCGGTCTTCGCCCTACTCAACATGTTTTATTTTAATAATACTGATTGAGAAAAAGCTGTCAAACAACGAACGTCATGCGTGACTTTTGAACTAAGGTAAAAAGTTGGAATTTTTCAGTGGTGACAAATGTATGTTAATTAATTTAAAACAACACGGGTATGATTTTATAAGGACTGTCTGTATGACTATTGTTTAAAGGCCGGCAGGCAGGGCGTAGGGCTGTCTGTAGCCATGTTGTTTAAAGGCCGGCAGGTATGGTGTAGGACTGTCTGTAGCCATGTTGTTTAAAGGCCAGCAGGTATGGTGTAGGACTGTCTGTAGCCATGTTGTTTAAAGGCCAGCAGGTATGGTGTAGGACTGTCTGTAGGCCTGTTGTTTAGGGGCCGGCAGGTATGGTGTAGGACTGCCTGTAGGCCTGTTGTTTCAAGGCCGGCAGGTATGGTGTAGGACTGTCTGTAGGCCTGTTGTTTAAAGGCCGGCAGGTATGGTGTAGGACTGTCTGTAGGCCTGTTGTTTAAAGGCCGGCAGGTATGGTGTAGGACCGCCTGTTGGCCAATGTTTAAAGACTGGCATGTATTATAGGAAATCAGACGGTAACCGTTTTGGGGGGCCAACCGGTTATTTTCTGAAAATGCCCGGATGTGTGTAAAAAATGCCCATGGTTAAGTCCTGGTGTTTAATATAAGTCTATTTGACGTTGATCAGCAGTAGACTTAGAGGACGTAACACTAAGTCCGCATTAGGATTTTATATCCAACAGATAATGTGTAGAATAAACAGATGTCTTCTTATTAGAGTAATATATCATCACTAAGATTGTAATTAATGAGGCTGTCATTACTGAGACTGTCATTAATGAGATTGTCACTACGGAGACTGTTATTTCTGGGAATGTCATTAATGAGACTGTCATTATTGAGACTGCTATTACCGAGACTGCTATTACTGAGACTGTCATTACTGAGACTGCTATTACTGAGACTGTCACCTTTAAGAGAAAACAAAATTTAACAACAATACCAATAGATTTTTCAAAAAATATTTATTAGATATTAGTGGAAAAAAATTTGTAAATAATCTTCTAATTTAAACTTTACGAAGTATCATTGAATGGTTTGACAAACAGTTAAGTGTGTTTAATTATCAGTCAAGTGTGTTGATAAGAAACAGTCAAGTGTGTTTAACAGTCAGGTGTTTTTAACAAAGCCAAGCAGTCAACTAAGAGTTATCATATTGATACGTGTACATATGATGATCAACTCTAAGAACGTTTATGCTATTAAAGAAGTGAGAATAATAACCAAGTATTTTATAGCTTGAGAATCACTGAAAGGTTGCTGAAAAAAAAATCCAAAAATAATCCAAGAATGATAGTCTTTGTCAAAGTAAGGATGGCGGTAGTAAACAGAGCGGTAGTAAACAGAGCGCCAAACACTACTGGGAAATAAAACACGTTTTAGTTGCTTTCAAGAGGAGCCAGGACCGTACACAACAATCACGTGACCAGGTTCGTTGCTCTCATTGAAAGCTCTAACTGAAAACACGTCTAATAAATTAATAAGATCCTTATAGTGTATCTATGATAGGACCAATTGGTAGATCTTTTTAGTTCATCTGTGATTGGACCTATTGGAGAGTGTATTTTTGTCATTTCTCATAAAATCAATTATACTATTATTTATAGTAATTTATTGTTTATTAATTAATTGTTTTATTGAATCCAAACGAAAATCATTTGCAATACATGAGTCGGCCCCCATTCATCAACAGGCCAAACTAATCTAGATTGATTTTAAGGAGAACTTAAACAACAATATAAAAAAACATGTCACTTTTTGTCCCCTTTTCAAATAATGGTTCATCTTAAAATAAACAGAAGGCAAGAGATTAGAGAGGAAAAGAAAGAAAAGGCAAGAGAAAAGAGAGGAAAAGAAAGAGAAGACAAGATATAAGAGAGGAAAAGAAAGAGAAGGCAAGAGATGAGAGAGGAAAAGAAAGAGAAGGCAAGATATAAGAGAGGAAAAGAAAGAGAAGACAAGAGATAAGAGAGGAAAAGAAAGAGAAGACAAGAGATGAGAGAGGAAAAGAAAGAGAAGGCAAGATATAAGAGAGGAAAAGAAAGAGAAGACAAGAGATAAGAGAGTAAAAGAAAGAGAAGACAAGAGATGAGAGAGGAAAAGAAAGAGAAGGCAAGAGATAAGAGAGGAAAAGAAAGAGAAGGCAAGAGAAAAGAGAGGAAAAGAAAGAGAAGTCAAGAGATGAGAGATGAAAAGAAAGAGAAGGCAAGAGATAAGAGAGGAAAAGAAAGAGAAGGCAAGAGAAAAGAGAGGAAAAGAAAGAGAAGACAAGAGATGAGAGAGGAAAAGAAAGAGAAGGCAAGATATAAGAGAGGAAAAAAAAGAGAAGACAAGAGATGAGAGAGGAAAAGAAAGAGAAGGCAAGATATAAGAGAGGAAAAGAAAGAGAAGACAAGAGATGAGAGAGGAAAAGAAAGAGAAGGCAAGATATAAGAGAGGAAAAGAAAGAGAAGACAAGAGATGAGAGAGGAAAAGAAAGAGAAGACAAGAGATGAGAGAGGAAAAGAAAGAGAAGACAAGAGATAAGAGAGGAAAAGAAAGAGAAGACAAGAGATGAGAGAGGAAAAGAAAGAGAAGACAAGATATAAGAGAGGAAAAGAAAGAGAAGACAAGAGATGAGAGAGGAAAAGAAAGAGAAGACAAGAGATGAGAGAGGAAAAGAAAGAGAAGACAAGAGATAAGAGAGGAAAAGAAAGAGAAGGCAAGATATAAGAGAGGAAAAGAAAGAGAAGACAAGAGATGAGAGAGGAAAAGAAAGAGAAGACAAGAGATGAGAGAGGAAAAGAAAGAGAAGACAAGAGATAAGAGAGGAAAAGAAAGAGAAGACAAGAGATAAGAGAGGAAAAGAAAGAGAAGACAAGATATAAGAGAGGAAAAGAAAGAGAAGACAAGAGATGAGAAAGGAAAAGAAAGAGAAGACAAGAGATGAGAAAGGAAAAGAAAGAGAAAGCAAGATATGGGAAGGTAAATAAAAAGAAAAAAATGTTTCGCTCGTAAACATAGATGGACGCTTTATTTCAGAATTCTACACAAAACACTTTTATACAGTAGAATTATTTCATAAAGATTCTTCTACAATATTATTATCTTATATATAAAATTATTTTGTACACAAGACTTTTCCAATATAAGAAACGTTACTTGTACATGAGACGTTTAGTATAAAGCAGTATCATTGGATTCACCAACAGTGAGGTTTTCCTTGTTCATCTGATTCACAAACAGTAAGGTTTTCCTTTTTCATCTGATTCACAAACAGTAAGGTTTTCCTTTTTCATCTGATTCACAAACAGTAAGGTTTTCCTTTTTCATCTGATTCACAAACAGTAAGGTTTTTCTTGTTCATCTGATTCACAAACAGTGAGGTTTTCCTTTTTCATCTGATTCACAAACAGTAAGGTTTTCCTTGTTCATCTGATTCACAAACAGTAAGGTTTTCCTTGTTCATCTGATTCACTAACAGTAAGGTTTTCCTTGTTCATCTGATTCACTAACAGTAAGGTTTTCCTTGTTCATCTGATTCACTAACAGTAAGGTTTTCCTTCTGATTCACTAACAGTAAGGTTTTCCTTGTTCATCTGATTCACTAACAGTAAGGTTTTCCTTGTTAACTCAACGACCCAAAACGTTAAGGAAGAATTTTTTTTTAAAATAAATGAGGTGGAATTAATTACTTTCCCCAATTTCCTGAGTAGCGATCAGTAAAAATGGTTCGTTTTTATAGATGGCACAGGTGTGGAGTAAAGATATGGAGTCCAAAATTTGAAACTTGGAAGAAATGTCATTAGCCGTTGACATTACTAAATTTTAAAATAATCACGAGAAACTTTGTCAAAATAAGTTGGGATATTTTGTTAAGGATAGGATATTATTCTTTATGAAAAATCTCACCACACTTTATGTAAACGTCAAAGATTATTTAGAAGTGCGTGCGTGGTTAATACTATTTATAGGAGTATTTTAATCATTGCCTTCTAGTAAATAAAATACGATATTGAACGTAGAAGGCAGCGAGATACATCGGCTCCTTATCAAAATCTCGGTAAGACAGTTTTGTTGTATCAAACAAATATGCCAAGCTAAGTTTCTGATAGGGTTAATGGGACACATTTATAATGTTAAATCTAAAATATGTACACGTATAATATATCATGAAATGTACAAGTATAACATATCATCCAAAAAAATAAATACGGCTTTCTTGAACGTGAGAAATCTTTTAAGAGACGCATTGTTATAACAATTTTTAGTTCAAAGATCACTGCTTGATAAATCTACATGATTTTAAATAAAATCATTTCAGGGCAGGAAAATGAAGTACACTTGAAATGGGAAGTTGTGTAAAAGCAAAACCAAAATTTAAACAAAATCGTTTTTTATTATAAACAAATACTAATACATTAACGATACATGCTGTGAGTAATGTTCGAAGTGTTCTAGGTTCTAGAGAGCTAGGTGGTCGTGCGGTCTAAACTAAGTCAATCACCAGCTTGTAGACCGGAGTTTAATCCCCCCAAAAATCATAGTCATGCTAAAACATCATCAGCTCCCCAGCTGGATGGGAATCGTTGACCTTAGGTGGCAACTCGTCTGAGATAGGGACACCTCTGAATTAAAACCCCGAGATGGAGTCCCGTAAGCGGTATTACATTGACACAATCAAAATGCAGAAATTCCTGCGACGCAACTGGTGCCAAGCTGTATCATTCATACACGATGTTCCATTGTACTACCCAGATGCGTGGCAATGAGCTGTCCAGGGAACAAACTTGTGATCTTAAAGAGAAAATCTGAGGTCTTTTGATTTCGTCCTGCAAAGTCTACACCATCATAGACGGTTGACAGAAATATAGCAATAGCTGTGTTTGAAGGTATGAGGGCATCTATTATAGCTATAGCTGGGGTTGGGAGGGATTGACGCAGCTATTTTTTAACATGTGTATAGTTGTAGTTGAGAGGCATTGACGCAGCTATTTTAGTATAGCTATAGCTGGGGTTGGGAGGGATCGGCGCAGCTATATTTTAACAAATCTATAGTTGTAATTGAGAGGCATTAACGCATATATTTGAATATAGCTATAGCTGGTGTTGGGAAGGATTGACGCAGCTTATATTGATATAACTGGGGCGGTTTAGGATTGACGTAGCTATTAAAAGCAGACGTAAAGTGGTCTCCATTGGATTAGTTCTGGTGATTGAAAACATGGGACACTGTCAATCACTCTGACATAGCTTTCTGGTTAAGTCCGCATGAGAATCCTTTGCATGAAATGCTCCATATATGGCTGCATTTGTCATTGGTGGATACCGGGACGAAAGGGGGTGTACGGGGTGGACAGTGAATGGCCAAAGTTTCATTTGCAAATACTTTGATTTTGAAGCTAGGAACAATCCCAATAGCACATTTTTACAACACAAATACAGCTACACAACTCTTTTCATAATTTTGTTTCCATTCTGTATAATTAAAAAAAATGTGTTCCAACTCCTGACTTGCACTCCCGACTCCTTACTTTGACCCCTCCCCCCAATGCTGACTGTGATCCCCCAACTTCTGAATTTGACTGGCAACTCCTGACTTTGACCAACAACTCCTGACTTTCACCAAAAACTCCTGACTTTGACCTACAACTCCTGACTTTGACCCACAAATCCTGACTTTGACCCACAACTCCTTACTTTGACCCACAACTCCTGACTTTGACCAACAACTTCTGACTTTGACCCCCAACTCCTGACTTAGACTGGGAATTTCCCTTAGAAAAAGTGTAGGAGAGTTTCTATTGACATTTTATGGTCAAAGTTCTTGACTAGAAGGCCTTACATTTGAGACAGCCAGTCTTTCGCTACTAACTAACGTTTACCACTCCAATGATAACTGTTACTTTGTGTAACTATAACAAAACAATCTATCGAAAACTGGTTTATTATTAAAAGTATCAAAAAGCTACTTAATCATGACATATCTTTTCTTCAAAGCTTTCAAAAGGAACAGTTGAGGCGACAACACTTTACTCATTTGCGTCTATTGCCTCAGGCCTTCCAACCCCCAGTGCATGATACCCTCACTAATTTACTCTTGTAACCAGTGAAATATCCTCATCAACACTAGGCACATAAACATTGCAAATCCCATCTACATTTATTGGAGCCATAATGATCAATAAATTGATCGTGGGCCCTTAATATATAGAAGAAGAAGAAGAATTATAAAGACCGAAACCCAGACTAACATGTTATATATCAACATTAAAATTTAATATAAAAAATTATCAAATAAAATTAAATTTTTTTTTTTTAAAATAGCAGTTCTCCAAATGTCAAAGCATTTCTCTTTCATGAACCTTTGAGATAAGAAATAGCCCAGAGTTTTCACTACACCAAACTCCTTAAGGCGATGTTTATATCCCACGTCTTCCCTCATCAAATAAACTATAAAAGAATGCATTCTTTCTGGCGTTCTCTAAGCCAAGGGCAGACAAATGACAAACACTCTTCAATCCCTAACTTGATTTGTTTATCGACCCCTGATCCTCATACGCAAATAAACATGTTACACCGTTTCGCCCCCCCCCCCTTTTTCCACCCCAGCCCTGCACAGATCGAACTGTACCGAATGTTCGTATTGTTAGACGGGCCCCCAGCAAATGTAAGATGTGATTGAAATAAACATTTGGGTCTGAGAGTAAACTGAATTATCCGATTGGTGGATGAAACGGTGTTTGGTTAAGCGGCGCATGCGCACTGCCGAGGAAGGTGATAGAATACATGCGTGGTGATGGGCTGCAGGTTTCTGGGTTGATTGTTCGACAGAGTTGCCCACCATGTTTAAGGGGGGACCAGTGATTACCGGCCTTGTTTCATGTGGCGTTGGAAGACATTTACATTCCCTGTTTCATAAAATATATTTATACAGCTGAAACCTTTCCTGTGTAGTTCCTGCTTTGCTGTTGTGCTATTAAATTGTCTGTGTTATAAATCAAATACTTGCTGGTTGGTCCACTTTTTTCTTAAAGTCACTTTAATATAATTCATTCTTTAATATTTTCAATGGTTTTACACAGTTTTGTCAAATTTGCCTTAATGAGAAAGGCTACGGTGGAGCAACGACAGGAAAGTTGGTTTGTGATTATCAATTACAAAACTTCACAAAACATTGACTCATGAAAATGCCTTCTTGCCCATACTTCTCCCGACACATTGCAATGCGCATTATATTCCATAAAACACGTTCTGGAGTCCACAAATGTTTCAATAATGTTGTAAGAAGAAATAGCATCGCTAAACTTTTCAACATTGAAGGCTCTATCAACTGGAATTACTATCTACTGTTTGGATAAACGTTTAGGATGAGGTTAAAGCATTCTACTGACATGATATCATCAATTGACTGAGAAATATACTATTTAAAGTGAAATGTTTTACACGGAGAAATTAGGTGAACAAAGACAACTTAAGTTACTTCCAAGTAAAAGATTTCATTACAACGATGCAATTCAAAGATTTAGATTTCTATGTTCGAAAAATTTATTGTGATTATTTTTTAATTTACAATTTATGCAAGTTTATTAATTCATTTATTTCAATCAAAATTATGAAATTATTTTTGCAGCCAAGGAAATGACATCCACTTAATTTTTTCGCCCTAAAAACTTTAATCCACTGCTTCTCAACTTGGCTTATCTCACTCTCGCTCTTAGTCTCATTCTCACTCGCACTCTTAGTCTCATTCTCACTCTCGCTCTTAGTCTCATTGTCACTCTCACTCTTAGTCTCACTCTCACTCTTAGTCTCATTCTCACTCTCACTCTTAGTCTCATTCTCACTCTCACTCTTAGTCTCATTCTCACTCTCACTCTTAGTCTCATTCTCGCTCTTAGTCTCATTCTCACTCTCACTCTTAGTTTCATTCTCACTCTCACTCTTAGTCTCATTCTCACTCTCACTCTTAGTCTCATTCTCACTCACTCTTAGTCTCATTCTCACTCTCACTCTTAGTCTCATTCTCACTCTCACTCTTAGTCTTATTCTCACTCTCACTCTTAGTCTCATTCTCACTCTCACTCTTAGTTTCATTCTCACTCTCACTCTTAGTCTCATTCTCACTCTCACTCTTAGTCTCATTCTCACTATCACTCTTAGTTTCATTCTCACTCTCACTCTTAGTCTCATTCTCACTCTCACTCTTAGTCTCATTCTCACTCTCACTCTTAGTTTCATTCTCATTATCACTCTTAGTCTCATTCTCACCCTCACTCTTAGTCTCATTCTCACTATCACTCTTAGTCTCATTCTCACTCTCACTCTTAGTCTCATTCTCACTCTCACTCTTAGTCTCATTCTCACTCTCACTCTTAGTCTCATTCTCACTCTCACTCTTAGTTTCATTCTCACTCTCACTCTTAGTCTCATTCTCACTCTTACTCTTAGTCTCATTCTCACTATCACTCTTAGTCTCATTCTCACTCTCACTCTTAGTCTCATTCTCACTCTCACTCTTAGTTTCATTCTTACTCTCACTCTTAGTCTCATTCTCACTCTTACTCTTAGTCTCATTCTCACTATCACTCTTAGTCTCATTCTCACTCTCACTCTTAGTCTCATTCTCACTCTCACTCTTAGTCTCATTCTCACTCTCACTCTTAGTCTCATTCTCACTCTCACTCTTAGTCTCATTCTCACTATCACTCTTATTCTCATTCTCACTCTCACTCTTAGTCTCATTCTCACTCTCACTCTTAGTCTCATTCTCACTCTCACTCTTAGTCTCATTCTCACTCTCACTCTTAGTCTCATTCTCACTCTCACTCTTAGTCTCATTCTCACTCTCACTCTTCGGAATGTTGCCAACTTTTCAATATTTCCTTATTCTTTTATTTAGAAAATGTTCACAAGCACGCGTACATCCAGATACCCATAGACCCATACACACATGCACCCATACCCAATTCCAACATAAAAATCCCACATCCAAAATGTCAAAAACACAAATTTGCCCTACAGACACTGATCTGCCCCCCCCCCCCCCAATTTTCCCCACGAGTTCATGAACAAGTTTAACCTTCTCAACAAACAGTCGATCCATATATCTCTCTCGTACAGTGGCGTGTACACCTGGGTGTCAGTTTGTTGTGTTTAAAAAAGTTTTGACTTCTATAAAATGTAAAGGGAATAACTTAGAAGGATATGGCTACATAATACGGCTACAGGAGAGCGGCTACAGTAGAATAGCTACAAGAATATGGCTACAGGAGACGTATGAAAGAGATGACTATCGATTTAAAAAAAATATTAGTTTTCGCCTATTTTCGTCCAAATTATAAATCTGGATAGTTTGTCACTCCAGAAGTGTAGTTCGACAAATTTGTCTACGCCTTTGACTTGATGCCAATCCCCCAAACAAACGAAAAAAAAATGAACGAAACATTCTGACTAAACTAGCGCTCTCTGTCCTTGCCGTTCTGGTAGCACTTATGAGATATATTCAAATGATCCGATGATTCAGCTCCCAAAATACATCGGCCTTCACCATCAAGGTCGCGCAAATATTTTTAAGAGAAAACAGACAACAGGGGGTGACTGGGAGATGAGGTGGAGGTGAAGGAGGAATGCAATGATTTTTTATGAATGTAGTATATTCTTGACCCTATCGAAATCAGTCAACCGATGTATCGTTTAAATCAAGTTATCTAAAGCGGCAATATCTCTAAATAGATATAGGAGAAAGTTCAGACATTTAGGACTGTTGTTTATACTGTTATAAATTGTCAGAGTATTTATTCCTTTCCTTTAAGTTAACTAACAACTGCTGATTAAGTGCAAAGTTTTTCTCTTTTATCAAGTTTGCAAATCTTGTCTTTTCTGTCGACACGCCTTAAGAGCTTAGTTACTTCACAGCTCACTTGTCAGAGCTTGAAACATTACACTAACTAAAATAATAATGTAACGTATTTTAAAATATATTAATCATGACTTTAAAGTCAAATGCTTTATCTGTTCCTGCGAACAATTTTACTCGCAACCCCCGAAATACAACTTCGCAGTCCCTGACATATCTTTTCTCATCCCAAGAAATATCACGTCATAACTCTGAAATATCGCTTGGCACCATCTTAAATACCAATTTGTACCGCTGAAATATAACTTCGAACCCACCCCCCTGAAATATCACGTCACATCCCTTGAAATATCACTTCGCATCTCCTGAAATATCACTTTGCATCCCATAAAATATCACTATGTCATCCCTTGAAATACCACTTCTCATTCCATGAAATATCACTTCGCATCCCCTTAAATGTCCGTTCGCACCCCCTGGGGTGTAAGTTGTAAACCCCTCGTAACAAAGTGTTAGGGCAACAATTATCACGATACTTTTTCTCATTCAAAGCGAGTCAGAAATTGACCTACTTGAGTGGAGACAGAGTGATGAAGTCATAAATTGACCTACTTGACTGGAAACATTGTGAGGAAGCCCAAAATTGACCATTTGGTCAGCATTCGGAGCAAAGAAGTCAGAAATTGTCCAAATCCGATAGGGTTTGAGTAATTAAGTCAGAAATTGACATTTTTCCTGCAAATAGATTATTTAGGTGTATAGACTAATTTTTTCGAGTCCAGACAGAACTGATATCTTAGCCTGGTGTTGAAGTAATGCTAATTTAAGTCAGAAGTGACATTCTTCGCAGGAGTCTGAGCAATAATTTCGACTCCACTAAAACGATTGATTGAAGTTCAACAAAATTTGGCCCATTCCGAGAGTAGTGATGTGATGATTATAGGGCTGTTTAGAAGTCTTTGCTAGAACCCAAATGAAGACTTTACACCATGCCTCGTTCCATTTTTTTAATTATCAACATGAAAGGATTTCGTTTGAGGGTCGATACATATTAATCTTGGCAGAAAATGCATGAATGGCTTTATTCAAACTTTACAACTTGATCTTGAAACATGTTCCTCAATATTTTACTTCTCAATGCTGGATGTTATTGATTTTTCTGTAGTAATTTCAGAAATCTGAAAAGGACTTTTGATAAAACTTTTGATAGTAACAAAAAAAAAAAAAAATTTGAAAAAAATCAAAATATTCCGTTTGTGAGAAAGAGAAAGGACCTTTAATTTTGAGCCCAAACAGAAGGCAAATCTTATTATTTTAAAATATATGTTATAAGTGATAAAATGGTAAGTTATGATTGATTAAAGGATTTTTTATAAGTGATAAAAATGAAATTTTAAGTGATTTTCATCGCATAGTTTAAAACTAAAATATGTGTAGAGATTTTTTTGTACCACGTAGTGGCATTTGAAGTTAAACTGTTAAACGTAGATGACGTGCAGCTGACCCCAAGCTCAGAACCGCATTTAGGGTGTGGCTAGCTGAAAATAGTCTCTCTTGACCTCGTTTACAACTAAATAAAATTAATAGTCTCTATCCTTAGAATTATGTAGACATTTTGAGAAAGGAATATAATTTGTAAGGCCTTTCTAGAAATATCAGTAAAACAGACTATAAAAGAGGACACACGAGAGATTCTTGGTTATTTATCATTTATCACGAGATATTTTTGCAATACGAGACAGAGATTTGTTTGCTAGCTTTTTCTGTATGTGTGTAGATTCCTTTTCATTATTGTACCTTTTTACAACATTGTATTTTCTTCAACATTGTACCGGTACAAGCACATCATTATTCTATAAGTCAATGGCTTTTATTATATTTCTTTTTGATGTTGTAATTCATTATTAACTTAATGAAATTTATTCATTTTAATTTGGCCCTGGTTTGAGTATCGTATTCGTTGTTATTGTATTTAACATTTGGTATCGTCTTTATTGTGTACTGTTTCAGAACGAGCCATACACGTAAATGAGAGATTAATTTCTCCATGCGGATAACAGTACATAACATCAACAAAACCTGTTTATAAGAGAGATAAATATTTCAAACATCTTAATTTCTTAGACATGTAAAATTGAATGTTCATAATACGAAAAAAAAAGATTCCTATAAAGCAAAACTGTTGGTGTAATAAAAACATGATATGATGCATGATATAGTTCAAGGATACATGATATATTTCAAGGATACATGATATATTTCAAGGATACATGATCTATTTCAAGGATACGTGACATATTTCAAGGATACATGATATATTTCAAGGATACATTATATATTTCAATTTAATGTTGTACATTTTATCTTTCTCGGAGTCTGATTCCAACGTTTAATATCCCACGATATCCGATCAAAATTCTTTCGTGTCCAGTTAAAGAACTTGTACAACAGAATGTACTGGCTAGTTGTGTAAGGATAGCTCGACGCTCACATTCCCGCCCTATCCCACCGCCCGACCTCTCCTTTCTCCAACCCCAACTTCCTCGCCCTTTCCTCTCAGATCGATTTTTCTCCGATATGAACATTTTTGGTGTAATTCATTTCTGGGCATTTTTCCCTCGTCTGCTAATCTTTCAAATCTGACGGCCGTTCAAGAAATGAGTCGTCAAAAATAATCAAATGTGGTCTCCCCTTATTCAGACGGGGCGCCTCGGTAAAGCGAATTGTTCAGATAAATGAACAGTGGCGGATCTATTCAGAAATACAGAGGAGGCACACAATGTCTACATATAAATGATCCACCCTTATACTAAAATTTGTAAGAGCTTTAGTTGAATTTTTTTTTAAAATTAACAAGGTGGCGGGGTCAGTATTACTTGGTACCACTGCTGTGTTATACGCCCCTGGATTGAATCAATATTGCGATCTCAAAATTGAAGTCAGATCATTGGACCTTGTTCAAACGTGTCACAACTTTAAGACGTGTTTTATAAGTTTTTTACTCTTCAACCCCCAATCCACCGTGACGCCATTTGTAAAAGTCAGGGTCGAAAATTCTAATTTGAAATATAACTACAGGAGTCAGTTAAGACAGTTGTGATAGATAGCACTGTGTTCTCATCTCTCAACAAAGACATCATATAGAAGACACTAAAGATTTACATAAGCGTAGAGAAGTCTGAAAAAGTTCATTAATTGTCGTGCAAAGAAAAATATAGCCTTAGTGACGTCAGCACCACCAAAATGCTGTTTGACTAAGTCAACTACTGCCGCCTCTTGGGTCAACTACTGCCGCCTCTTAGGTCAACTACTGCCGCCTCTTAGGTCAACTACTGCCGCCTTTTAAGTCAACTACTGCCGCCTCTTAGGTCAACTACTGCCACCTCTTAGGTCAACTACTGCCGCCTCTTAGGTCAACTACTGCCGCCACTTAGGTCAACTACTGCCACCTCTTAGGTCAACTACTGCCGCCTCTTAGGTCAACTACTGCCGCCTCTTAGGTCAACTACTGCCGCCTCTTAGGTCAACTAATGCCGCCTCTTAAGTCAACTACTGCCGCCTCTTAGTACACAACTGCCGCCTCTTAGGTCAACTACTGTCGCCTCTTAGGTCAACTACTGCCGCCTCTTAGGTCAACTACTGTCCCATCTTAGGTCAACTACTGCCGCCTCTTAGTTCAACTACTGCCGCCTCTTAGGTCAACTTATGCCGCCTCTTAGGTCAACTAATGCCGCCTCTTAGGTCAACTACTGTCGCCTCTTAGGTCAACTACTGTCGCATCTTAGGTCAACTACTGTCGTCTCTTAGGTCAACTACTGCCGCCTCTTGGGTCAACTACTGCCGCCTCTTGGGTCAACTACTGCCGCCTCTTAGGTCAACTACTGCCGCCTCTTAGGTCAACTACTGCCGCCTCTTAGGTCAACTACTGCCACCTCTTAGGTCAACTACTGCCGCCTCTTAGGTCAACTACTGACGCCTCTTAGGTCAACTACTGCCACATCTTAGGTCTACTACTGCCGCCTCTTAGGTCAACTACTGCCGCCTCTTAGGTCAACTACTGCTTCCTCTTAGGTCAACAACTGCCGCCTCTTAAGTCAACTTCTGCCGCCTCTTAGGGTAACTAGTGACGCCGCTTGACTCACCATTTGAAGACTCGAAGAAACAGGAACGTTGGGTGAGTCAATCGGGTCCGTGATGTAATAAATGAGGTCAGGGTGAGACTTACACGAAACTGTTTCTTTGGCGGGAACAACGCAGTAAACCGGAAATCCATTTTATTTGAGCCTGGTTAGTAATGGCAGTGTTCTTTATTTTGTTGTCTTTTGTGTTTTTATCGAATCGGACTTTTATTAATTGTTTCAGCCGACTAAGGAATAGCTTATACGTCACTCCAATCTACAAGAAAGCGGTGCATTCCGACCCTGCTAGCTATCGTCCAATATCCCTCACCAGCGTGGTATGCAAACTGTTGTATTACATAATCGTAAACGCAGTCATGAAGCATCTTGAAAACCCAAATAAACTCAATGACTGTCAACATGACTTCCGAGTCAATAGATCATGTGAGACCCAGCTACTTGAATTTGTTGAAGACTTGATGACCAATCCGGAGAACAGCAAGCAAACTGACGTGCTGGGGGATGGACTTCTCAAGGGCATTTGACCGTGTCAATCATAGTTTACTTCTACACAAACGTCAGTGATATGTGATCCAAGGCACTACTATAACATGGATCTCTTGCTCCCTCAGCAACCGATGCCTGGCATTAGCAGTGGACGGTACAAGCTCATTCGTTGTCGGTGTTAAGTCAGGGATTCGGACATCTGGCCTAATTGATTCTCTAACACAAAAGGTTTGTTTGACAAGATGGTTGACTAGTCAAAAATGGTTTGTATGTGACAAGATGGTTGACTAGTCAAAAATGGTTTGTATGTGACAAGATGGTTGACTAGTAAAAAATGGTTTGTATGTGACAAGATGGTTGACTAGTCAAAAATGGTTTGTATGTGACAAGATGGTTGATTAGTCAAAAATGGTTTCTATGTGACAAGATTGTTGAGTAGTCACAAAACGTTTGCGCGTGTCAAGATGGTGGACGTTTTATTGAAATGTTCCCTAAGTATCTCTTTGTCTTCCAAATCTCCCTCTGAACAATCTCCATCTCAACCCAGTCGCTCTATCATCAATCAACCTTTCTACTCAGCCTCCATATCTACTCAATCTCCATCTCTACCCAATCCCCCTCATAACCAATCCTCCTCTCTCCCAAGCCCATATCTGTCCTTAATCTCCGTCTCTCTCCAATCCCTCTGTCCCCCTTTCTTCCACCCCCTTCTCCCTCCCTTCCCACTTCTCTCACTATACATTTCTTGCTCCCCCCTCATACTCCCTCTCTCATACTCCCTCTCTACCTATCTCTCTCCCCACTCTCTTTACCCCTATCTCTTTCAATCTCCATTTCCGACCCCCCCACTCTCCTTTCTTTCTTACCTTCACTTTAAAATAATTTATCACTTAACACCCACCTTCCCCCACTCAGTTATTCCATAAGTTACTACGATTACCCTCATATTCAGTCCTTGCATTTGAAAAAAAACAGTTTTGTTTGGTTTTGCCAATAGAAACTTGAAAATGTTTTCTTTTTTAAAAATTCATATTTTACCCTTAAAATTGGCTTTAGAGCTTTGTTTCAAAAATTGAAGCTATTGGAATTTTGAATGAAATCAAGTCTGACTGATAAACGTTTCTTCAACACAACTTGAGAATCATTGAAACATCCAGATTGAGGACATAAGAGGGGTGAGAGATGTAAGAAGGAATTGAATCACATCTCCACTGACCAACTTTCTATGGACTCAGAGAGAGAATTGTGTTTATTTTAGGAGGGACAATTCGCTTGTCAGAAACGAGAGACAGTATCAACGAGAAAACAAATAGTTGTTGAATTGTGTCTGAAACAGAAACCCAGCAGTGTTGGTGTGTGGACGGTTGGTGGGTGGACAGCTGGTGTGTGGACGGTCGGTGGATGGACGTCTGGTGTGTATGGTTGGTGGGTGGATGGTTGGTGGGTGGACGGTTGGTGGATGGACAGCTGGTGGGTGGACGGCTGGTGTTTGGACGGTTAATGTGTAGACGGTTGGTGAGCGGACGGTTGGTGAGCGGACGGTTGGTAGGTGGACGATTGGTGGGTGGGTGGACGGTTGGTGGATGGGTGGACGGTTGGTGAGTGGACGGTTGGTGGGTGGGTGGACGGTTGGTAGGTGGACGATTGGTGGGTGGGTGGGTGGACGGTTGGTGGATGGACAGCTGGTGTGTTAAGGGTTGGTGAGTGGATGGTTGGTGTGTGGATGGTTGGTGTGTGGACCGTTGGTTGGTGGACAGCTGGTGGGTGGACGGTTGGTGGGTGGATGGTTGGTGGGTGGGTGGACGGTTGGTGGGTGGATGGTTGGTGGGTGGACGGTTGGTGGGTGGATGGTTGGTGGGTGGACGGTTGGTGGGTGGATGGTTGGTGGGTGGATGGTTGGTGGGTGGATGGTTGGTGGTTGACGGTTGGTGGGTGGACGGTTGGTGGGTGGATGGTTGGCTGGTGGACGGTTGGTGGGTGGATGGTTGGTGGGTGGATGGTTGGAGGTGGACGGTTGGTGGGTGGATGGTTGGTGGGTGGACGGTTGGTGGGTGGATGGTTGGTGGGTGGATGGTTGGTGGTTGACGGTTGGTGGGTGGACGGTTGGTGGGTGGATGGTTGGCTGGTGGACGGTTGGTGGGTGGATGGTTGGTGGGTGGATGGTTGGTGGGTGGATGGTTGGTGGGTGGATGGTTGGTGGGTGGACGGTTGGTGGGTGGACGGTTGGTGGATGGACAGCTGGTGGGTGGACGGCTGGTGTTTGGACGGTTAATGTGTAGACGGTTGGTGTGTAGACGGTTGGTGAGCGGACGGTTGGTAGGTGGACGATTGGTGGGTGGGTGGACGGTTGGTGGATGGGTGGACGGTTGGTGAGTCGACGGTTGGTGGGTGTACAGTTGGTGTGTGGACGGTTGGTGTGTGAACGGTTGGTGTGTGAACGGTTGGTGTGTGGAAGGTTGGTGTGTGGACGGTTGGTGGTTGGACGGTTGGTACAATGGTACAATGATCTTACAGATAGTGAGATTTAGATGTCATGTGATGTTTATAAATGTATCTCTGGATAGTTATAGTGTGGTCAATGACAAGAGATAGACAACATATTGATTCTTTTTGAAAAGGTAACATCGTAGACTAAAAACTAAAATCACATATTTTTAAAAGTCAGTTTAGGAGAAATAAGGATATTTTTCTCAGCTTGACAGTAGATAGTTTGGTCATATAAATAGTTACCTTTGGGTTTAGGGTTATGTATACTGAATGTTATACTTAGTACGTTGTGACATAAATTATATTTTATGCTGTGTACATTTTGCCACATACATGTGAAGCTGTTATAAAGGGCTATATATTTCATGTTCTTCTGTGTACGTTGTGCTGTATATTGCATGTAGTCCTGACTACATTGTCTAAGATCACAAGAAACGTACGATATTGCAAATATGTTTAAGTTATTATGAGTTATCTACTAATAAAGAAAACCTTTTTTGTGTGTACAATTGTACACAAAAGTTCTATTTCTAAACAGAGGAAACGTGTTCCTATGAACAACTAAATGTAATCTTAGTTATCAGGCAGACAGAAGTGAATACAAAACATGGGTTTTAAACTATTTCTCTTTACATAAAACTCAACTTTTAACTTTTCGAAAAATGATCAGACATAAGAACCAAGTAGCCATCAAATGATCAGACATAACAACCCAGGAGCCATCAAATGATCAGACATAAGAACCAGGTAGACATCAAATGATCAGACATAAGAACCAGGTAGACATCAAATGATCAGACATAAGAACCAAGTAGCCATCAAATGATCAGACATAAGAACCAGGTAGACATCAAATGATCAGACATAAGAACCAGGTAGACATCAAATTATCAGACATAAGAACCAGGTAGACATCAAATGATCAGACATAAGAACCAAGTAGCCATCAAATGATCAGACATAAGAACCAGGTAGACATCAAATGATCAGACATAAGAACCAGGTAGACATCAAATGATCAGACATAAGAACCAAGTAGCCATCAAATGATCAGACATAAGAACCAGGTAGACATCAAATGATCAGACATAACAACCCAGGAGCCATCAAATGATCAGACATAAGAACCAGGTAGACATCAAATGATCAGACATAAGAACCAGGTAGACATCAAATGATCAGACATAAGAACCAAGTAGCCATCAAATGATCAGACATAAGAACCAATTAGCCATCAAATGATCAGACATAAGAACCAGGTAGACATCAAATGATCAGACATAAGAACCAAGTAGCCATCAAATGATCAGACATAAGAACCAGGTAGATATCAAATGATCAGACATAAGAACCAGGTAGACATCAAATGATCAGACATAACAACTCAGGAGCCATCAAATGATCAGACATAAGAACCAGGTAGACATCAAATGATCAGACATAAGAACCAGGTAGACATCAAATGATCAGACATAACAACCCAGGAGCCATCAAATGATCAGACATAAGAACCAGGTAGACATCAAATGATCAGACATAAGAACCAGGTAGACATCAAATGATCAGACATAACAACCCAGGAGCCATCAAATGATCAGACATAAGAACCAGGTAGACATCAAATGATCAGACATAAGAACCAGGTAGACATCAAATGATCAGACATAAGAACCAAGTAGCCATCAAATGATCAGACATAAGAACCAGGTAGACATCAAATGATCAGACATAAGAACCAGGTAGACATCAAATGATCAGACATAAGAACCAGGTAGACATCAAATGATCAGACATAAGAACCAAGTAGCCATCAAATGATCAGACATAAGAACCAGGTAGACATCAAATGATCAGATATAACAACCCAGGAGCCATCAAATGATCAGACATAAGAACCAGGTAGACATCAAATGATCAGACATAAGAACCAGGTAGACATCAAATGATCAGACATAAGAACCAAGTAGCGATCAAATGATCAGACATAAGAACCAGGTAGACATCAAATGATCAGACATAAGAACCAAGTAGCCATCAAATGATCAGACATAAGAAACAGGTAGACATCAAATGATCAGACATAAGAACCAGGTAGACATCAAATGATCAGACATAACAACTCAGGAGCCATCAAATGATCAGACATAAGAACCAGGTAGACATCAAATGATCAGACATAAGAACCAGGTAGACATCAAATGATCAGACATAAGAACCAGGTAGACATCAAATGATCAGACATAACAACCCAGGAGCCATCAAATGATCAGACATAACAACCCAGGAGCCATCAAATGATCAGACATAAGAACCAGGTAGACATCAAATGATCAGACATAAGAACCAGGTAGACATCAAATGATCAGACATAAGAACCAGGTAGACATCAAATGATCAGACATAAGAACCAAGTAGCCATCAAATGATCAGACATAAGAACCAGGTAGACATCAAATGATCAGACATAAGAACCAGGTAGACATCAAATGATCAGACATAAGAACCAGGTAGACATCAAATGATCAGACATAAGAACCAAGTAGCCATCAAATGATCAGACATAAGAACCAGGTAGACATCAAATGATCAGACATAACAACCCAGGAGCCATCAAATGATCAGACATAAGAACCAGGTAGACATCAAATGATCAGACATTAGAACCAGGTAGACATCAAATGATCAGACATAAGAACCAAGTAGCCATCAAATGATCAGACATAAGAACCAATTAGCCATCAAATGATCAGACATAAGAACCAGGTAGACATCAAATGATCAGACATAAGAACCAAGTAGCCATCAAATGATCAGACATAAGAACCAGGTAGACATCAAATGATCAGACATAAGAACCAGTTAGACATCAAATGATCAGACATAACAACTCAGGAGCCATCAAATGATCAGACATAAGAACCAGGTAGACATCAAATGATCAGACATAAGAACCAAGTAGACATCAAATGATCAGACATAACAACACAGGAGCCATCAAATGATCAGACATAAGAACCAGGTAGACATCAAATGATCAGACATAAGAACCAGGTAGACATCAAATGATCAGACATAACAACCCAGGAGCCATCAAATGATCAGACATAAGAACCAGGTAGACATCAAATGATCAGACATAACAACCCAGGAGCCATCAAATGATCAGACATAAGAACCAGGTAGACATCAAATGATCAGACATAAGAACCAAGTAGACATCAAATGATCAGACATAAGAACCAAGTAGCCATCAAATGATCAGACATAAGAACCAATTAGCCATCAAATGATCAGACATAAGAACCATGTAGACATCAAATGATCAGACATAAGAACCAAGTAGCCATCAAATGATCCGACATAAGAACCAGGTAGACATCAAATGATCAGACATAAGAACCAGGTAGACATCAAATGATCAGACATAACAACTCAGGAGCCATCAAATGATCAGACATAAGAACCAGGTAGACATCAAATGATCAGACATAAGAACCATGTAGACATCAAATGATCAGACATAAGAACCAGGTAGACATCAAATGATCAGACATAACAACCCAGGAGCCATCAAATGATCAGACATAATAACCCAGGAGCCATCAAATGATCAGACATAAGAACCAGGTAGACATCAAATGATCAGACATAAGAACCAAGTAGCCATCAAATGATCAGACATAAGAACCAGGTAGACATCAAATGATCAGACATAAGAACCAAGTAGACATCAAATGATCAGACATAAGAACCAAGGAGCAATCAAATGATCAAACATAAGAACCAAGGAGCCATCAAATGATCGACATAAGAATCAAGTAGCCATCAAATGATCAGACATAAGACCCAGGTAGCCATCAAATGATGAGACATAAGACCCAGGTAGACATCAAATGATCAGACATAAGACCCAGGTAGACATTAAATGATCAGACATAAGACCCAGGTAGCCATCAAATAATCAGACATAAGAACCAAGTAGCCATCAAATGATCAGACATAAGAACCACGTAGCCATCAAATGATCAGACATAAGAACCAAGTAGCCATCAAATGATCAGACATAAGAACCAAGTAGCCATCAAATGATGAGACATAAGACCCAGGTAGCCATCAAATGATCAAACATTAAGACCCAGGTAGCCATTAAACGATCAGACATAAGAACCAGGTAGCCATCAAATGATCAGTCATAAGAACCAAGTAGCCATCAAATGATCAGACATAAGAACCAAGTAGCCATCAAATGATCAGACATAAGAACCAGGTAGAATCAAATGATCAGACATAAGAACCAAGTAGACATCAAATGATCAGACATAAGACCCAGGTAGCCATCAAATGATCAGACATAAGAACCAAGTAGCCATCAAATGATCAGACATAAGAACCAAGTAGCCATCAAATGATCAGACATAAGAACCAGGTAGACATCAAATGATCAGACATAAAAACCAAGTAGACATCAAATGATCAGACATAAGAACCAAGGAGCAATCAAATGATCAAACATAAGAACCAAGGAGCCAGCCATCAAATGATCGACATAAGAACCAAGTAGCCATCAAATGATCAGACATAAGACCCAGGTAGCCATTAAATGATCAGACATAAGACCCAGGTAGCCATCAAATAATCAGACATAAGAACCAAGTAGCCATCAAATGATCAGACATAAGAACCACGTAGCCATCAAATGATCAGACATAAGAACCAAGTAGCCATCAAATGATCAGACATAAGAACCAAGTAGCCATCAAATGATGAGACATAAGACCCATGTAGCCATCAAATGATCAGACATAAGAACCAAGTAGCCATCAAATGATGAGACATAAGACCCAGGTAGCCATCAAATGATCAGACATAAGAACCAGGTAGACATCAAATGATCAGACATAAGAACCAGGTAGACATCAAATGATCAGACATAAGAACCAGGTAGACATCAAATGATCAGACATAAGAACCAAGTAGCCATCAAATGATCAGACATAAGAACCAGGTAGACATCAAATAATCAGACATAAGAACCAGGTAGACATCAAATGATCAGACATAAGAACCAGGTAGACATCAAATGATCAGACATAAGAACCAAGTAGCCATCAAATGATCAGACATAAGAACCAGGTAGACATCAAATGATCAGACATAACAACCCAGGAGCCATCAAATGATCAGACATAAGAACCAGGTAGAAATCAAATGATCAGACATTAGAACCAGGTAGACATCAAATGATCAGACATAAGAACCAAGTAGCCATCAAATGATCAGACATAAGAACCAATTAGCCATCAAATGATCAGACATAAGAACCAGGTAGACATCAAATGATCAGACATAAGAACCAAGTAGCCATCAAATGATCAGACATAAGAACCAGGTAGACATCAAATGATCAGACATAAGAACCAGTTAGATATCAAATGATCAGACATAACAACTCAGGAGCCATCAAATGATCAGACATAAGAACCAGGTAGACATCAAATGATCAGACATAAGAACCAAGTAGACATCAAATGATCAGACATAACAACCCAGGAGCCATCAAATGATCAGACATAAGAACCAGGTAGACATCAAATGATCAGACATAAGAACCAGGTAGACATCAAATGATCAGACATAACAACCCAGGAGCCATCAAATGATCAGACATAAGAACCAGGTAGACATCAAATGATCAGACATAACAACCCAGGAGCCATCAAATGATCAGACATAAGAACCAGGTAGACATCAAATGATCAGACATAAGAACCAAGTAGACATCAAATGATCAGACATAAGAACCAAGTAGCCATCAAATGATCAGACATAAGAACCAATTAGCCATCAAATGATCAGACATAAGAACCAGGTAGACATCAAATGATCAGACATAAGAACCAAGTAGCCATCAAATGATCAGACATAAGAACCAGGTAGACATCAAATGATCAGACATAAGAACCAGGTAGACATCAAATGATCAGACATAACAACTCAGGAGCCATCAAATGATCAGACATAAGAACCAGGTAGACATCAAATGATCAGACATAAGAACCATGTAGACATCAAATGATCAGACATAAGAACCAGGTAGACATCAAATGATCAGACATAACAACCCAGGAGCCATCAAATGATCAGACATAATAACCCAGGAGCCATCAAATGATCAGACATAAGAACCAGGTAGACATCAAATGATCAGACATAAGAACCAAGTAGCCATCAAATGATCAGACATAAGAAACAGGTAGACATCAAATGATCAGACATAAGAACCAAGTAGACATCAAATGATCAGACATAAGAACCAAGGAGCAATCAAATGATCAAACATAAGAACCAAGGAGCCATCAAATGATCGACATAAGAACCAAGTAGCCATCAAATGATCAGACATAAGACCCAGGTAGCCATCAAATGATGAGACATAAGACCCAGGTAGACATCAAATGATCAGACATAAGACCCAGGTAGACATTAAATGATCAGACATAAGACCCAGGTAGCCATCAAATAATCAGACATAAGAACCAAGTAGCCATCAAATGATCAGACATAAGAACCACGTAGCCATCAAATGATCAGACATAAGAACCAAGTAGCCATCAAATGATCAGACATAAGAACCAAGTAGCCATCAAATGATGAGACATAAGACCCAGGTAGCCATCAAATGATCAAACATTAAGACCCAGGTAGCCATTAAACGATCAGACATAAGAAACAGGTAGCCATCAAATGATCAGTCATAAGAACCAAGTAGCCATCAAATGATCAGACATAAGAACCAAGTAGCCATCAAATGATCAGACATAAGAACCAATTAGCCATCAAATGATCAGACATAAGAACCAAGTAGACATCAAATGATCAGACATAAGAACCAGGTAGAATCAAATGATCAGACATAAGAACCAAGTAGACATCAAATGATCAGACATAAGACCCAGGTAGCCATCAAATGATCAGACATAAGAACCAAGTAGCCATCAAATGATCAGACATAAGAACCAAGTAGCCATCAAATGATCAGACATAAGAACCAGGTAGACATCAAATGATCAGACATAAAAACCAAGTAGACATCAAATGATCAGACATAAGAACCAAGGAGCAATCAAATGATCAAACATAAGAACCAAGGAGCCAGCCATCAAATGATCGACATAAGAACCAAGTAGCCATCAAATGATCAGACATAAGACCCAGGTAGCCATTAAATGATCAGACATAAGACCCAGGTAGCCATCAAATAATCAGACATAAGAACCAAGTAGCCATCAAATGATCAGACATAAGAACCACGTAGCCATCAAATGATCAGACATAAGAACCAAGTAGCCATCAAATGATCAGACATAAGAACCAAGTAGCCATCAAATGATGAGACATAAGACCCAGGTAGCCATCAAATGATCAGACATAAGAACCAAGTAGCCATCAAATGATGAGACATAAGACCCAGGTAGCCATCAAATGATCAGACATTAAGACCCAGGTAGCCATTAAACGATCAGACATAAGACCCAGGTAGCCATCAAATGATCAGACATAAGACCCTGGTAGCCATTAAATGGTATAGTTGTAATTCCGATGCAATAATACATTACGATGTGGCATCACGATGTGGCATCACGATGTGACATCAGCAATGACGTAGGTGATCCAAGAGATGACATTAACCATACTGTAACATATGTCTGTTCTAACATCCCAAATGACACATGACACATAGTGTGGTGATTGAATAAGTAGTGTTTCAATAACTTAAAGCAACACTAAACAGAAAAAAATAATAATTTAAATCTAGTTAGCGCCATGACACCATCCCAAGTTAATAACCGGTTATGTTAGCACCGGTTATGTTAGCACCGGTTATATTAGCACCACTTCTGATACTTTTCATCAAATCAGGTACTTAGGTATACTTAGGCCCCATCACTTTTGAAAATCAAAATGGATTAGTGTTGGTACAAGGGTTCTAAATATATTACTTAAAACTCATGTCGTTTACATATTAAGTTGACAACGAATTTCAGTAGTACAATTTTGTTGTGTGTGTTGTTGTGTGTGTTTTGTTGCTGGTATTTTTGTTTACATAACAACCAGTCTCCACTTGTCGTCTGCTATTTCTTCTAAGATAATCAAACACATCTATGACGCCTCGTTCCAAATGGCGACAGATGTCCTGGAATAAAAAGACTTCTTCCCAGGAGACCATCAGACGTGTCACCTACATGTCTCGTTGGACGCATGTCTGCAGTCACGGGACAGCGTCATCAGAATGGCCTTGGTGTGTACACGTTCATGCAGCGCTCATGGGCACGCTCAGGGCAGTACGCGACAAGGGTGGGTTGGGGGGGATGCCAAGTGTCAGAGGGATGAATGAAGAAGGGGTGGGAGCTGCAAAATGTTGGAGAAGAAGCCACGGGAAGGTATGGTTGGAAACTGAGGGATGGAGGGGAGTGTCAATGGTTGAAGGGCGTGTAAATGGTTGGAAGGTCGTGTCAATGGTTGGAAGGGCGGGTCAATGGTTGGAGGGGCGTTTCAAGGTTTGGAAGAGCGTGTCCGTGGTCTGAGGGACGTGTCCGTGGTCTGAGGGGCGTGTCAATGATTTGAGGGCGTGTCAATGGTTGGATGAGGGCTTAGGATTGAAGGAGGATGGCTAAGGAATGTAGGGATAGACGAAGATTTGAGAGGAGCAAAGAATTTAAGGGGCGCCAAGTATTGGAGGTGATCCGAGGATTGGCGGGGAGCCAAGGGTTTAAGAGAGCCGAAGGTGAGCCGAGGGTTGAAAGGGAGCCGAGGGTTGAAAGGGAGCCAAGGGTTGAAGGGAGCCAAGGGATGAAAGGGAGCCAAGGGATGAAAGGGAGCCAAGGGATGAAAGTGAGTCAAGGGTTGACAGGGAGCCAAGGGTTGAAGGGAGCCAAGGGATGAAAGGGAGCCAATGGTTGAAAGGGAGTCAATGGTTGATAGGGAGCTAAGGGTTGGAGAGAAGCTCAGAACTTGAAGTGAGCCAAGGATTGGAAAATAATTTAATCAAGTAAAGCATGTTAAGAAGATCAGCTAAAACTCTCAAACCCACACTGTGCACGGAGACCGACCTTGAACTTCATCCTAGACCTTGAACCTGAGCAACACGCCTCGAGCATAAACAGATTTATCCAATATCCTGCCTATCACCCACGATGGCTGACCTTAAAATGTTTATTTAAATTCCTACATGATTACTTCAACACGAAACTGGATATATATCTGATTTTATCACGTGACATACGTAACGGAATTTCATCATTACAAAATCATTTTTTTTTAAATTTCTTTTCGGTTCTGTTTTTATTGGTCGTAGTTTTAAGTTTGGTGGATGTTTGCTTTTTCTGGTGCTTCTGCTCAAGGGTCAGTTCGTTTCCAGACGTGGAGGACCACGTCAAAACAAATATATTATAAAACTCAGTCAAAATATAAGACGACAAATACTGCGTCATCTGATTCTAATTACATATGTCTGTACCACAAACGCACTGCTCCCGCAGTACCACACACTCACTGCTCCTGCAGTACCACACACGCACTGCTCCTGCAGTACCGCACACGCACTGCTCCTTCAGTACCGCACACGCACTGCTCCTGCAGTACCACACACGCACTGCTCCTGCAGTACCACACAAGCACTGCTCCTGCAGTACCGCACACTCACTGCTCCTGCAGTACCACACACTCACTGCTCCTGCATTACCACACACGCACTGCTCCTGCAGTACCGCACACTCACTGCTCCTGCAGTACCACACACTCACTGCTCCTGTAGTACCACACACGCACTGCTCCTGCAGTACCACACACGCACTGCTCCCAGCAGTACCACAAACTCAATGCATCTGTAGTACCACACAAGCACTGCTCCTGCAGTACCACACAAGCACTGCTCCTGCAGTACCACACACTCACTGCTCCTGCAGTACCACACACTCACTGCTCCTGCAGTACCACACACGCACTGCTCCTGCAGTACCACACACTCACTGCTCCTGCAGTACCACACACGCACTGCTCCTGCAGTACCACACACTCACTGCTCATGCAGTACCACACACGCACTGCTCCCAGCAGTACCACAAACTCAATGCATCTGTAGTACCACACACGCACTGCTCCTGCAGTACCACACATGCACTGCTCCCAGCTGTACCACAAACTCACTGCATCTGTAGTACCACACACGCACTGCTCCTGCAGTACCACACACGCACTGCTCCTGCAGTACCACACACGCACTGCTCCTGCACACTAGAATCAATTATCAGATTTGTACATCATGATTATCGAATTGATGCAGACGATCTCTTCCTGACCAGAGCTGCAAAGCCTCAGTCTATTTCTATTTAAAACGAACGACTCGAGTCTCGGTTTTAAAATTCCCAAAGTCATTGTGCTTCAAGATTTTTAAATCCAAAATGGTAAAATTCCTTTAAAGCAAATCGCTTGCACCGGATTCGACAATTTATATACATTATAAGATATTGATACATAATGACCATGCTTTCAGATGACATTACATAAAAAACAGACAACGCTGGTACAAACTATCCTTGGTTATGAAAAGTTATTTTACCTTAGTAAGTTGAGACGCGGCCTTAATTGCAGAATTTAAAAAATAAATATTTAAAACAATTTTTGCTAAGGTAGAGTCGCCTTTTTTTCTTTCTTTTCTTTTAAAATTATAATTTAAAAAAAATTATTTTGGGTATTGATATTTAATTTAATTTGTGTAAAACCAAGAAAGAGCAACTTACAATTTGTATATCTCATAATGGCATTGGGCAAAAGCGTTTTGGTAGCACCCTCAAAGTTAAGGGACAGTTTTCGGTGATGGCTTTTGAGAAATTTGTTAAATACAATAAAACTTAACACATTGACTTCAAGTGAACAACGTAGACTAGCAGTGAACATCATAGACTGAAAGTATACAATGTCAACATCTGGACATACAATGTCAACACTTGGACATACAATGTCAACACTTGGACATACAATGTCAACACCTGGACATAATGTCAACAACTGGACATACAATGTCAACACTTGGACATACAATGTCAACACTTGGCCATACAATGTCAACACCTGGACATACAATGTCAACACCTGGACATACAATGTCAACACTTGGACATACAATGTCAACACCTGGACATAATGTCAACAACTGGACATATAATGTCAACACCTGGACATAAAATGTCAACACCTGGACATATAATGTTAACACCTGGACATATAATGTCAACACTTGGACATACAATGTCAACACCTGGACATATAATGTTAACACCTGGACATATAATGTCAACACTTACCATTTGGGCAGAATTCTTTGGTTTCGGTTTAATGTCTTTGATTTTCTCACCAGCTGTGGATGGACAGAGTTTAAAAATAGATGAATACATTTACAAAAGAGACATGATCAAAGTATGGCTCTTTAAATGTTATTGCCATCCTTCTACTCCTCGCCCCATACTAAATTGTGTTTCACGCTTTAAGCACCTATTTGCATCTCACTTACGCACAGAAGGGTTCTGAGAGGGGTGCGTGGAGGGTGCTGGGAGGTTGCTGGGAGTGTGTTTGGAGGCGTGCTGGGAGGGGTGCGTGGAGGGTGCTGGGAGGTTGCTGGGAGTGTGTTGTGAGGGTGCTTGTATGGGTTCAGGTAGTGGCTCAATTGCTTAAAGGTCAGTGATGTCTAACAGTTAGTTTTGCCTGTGTGAGAGATAATACCCGGACATGCACTTTAGGGAAACCCTGTACAATACCAAGACATACACTTTAGGGAAACCCTGTACAATACCAAGACATACACTTTAGGGAAACGCTGTACAATACCAAGACATACACTTTAGGGAAACCCTGTACAATACCAGGACATACACTTTAGGGAAACCCTGTACAATACCAAGACATACACTTTAGGGAAACCCTGTACACTACAAGGACATACACTTTGGGGAAACCCTTTACAGTACCAGGACATACACTTTAAGGAGACCCTGTACAATACAAGGACACTTAGAAGACTTGCGTTCAGACCGATAATTAATGTTTGTATGTGTGTGTATAAAAATAAGGTTGGGGCGGTGAACTACTGGTTTAAAAACTGAATTATTCACGCCAATCCTCAAAGTTTTCAACCTGATCAGTCATGTGACAAATAAAATTCTTTGTTTTTTTAAGGCCCCCATCTCCTTAACGCTTGTTTAACTTTAATCTGCACATGATGTGTCTCCCTTATTCCCATGATTAAATCCAGGGAGGTCGTGTTGACTTAGATACAAGAACCTCTGTAACCGGTACATAGGCAGCCATGAAGGACGTAATCTATTGAAACTATCGCAGTGGCTGCATGATTTTAACACACTCTTGGACGAGATATATATATTTATATATGTAAAACAACGTGGCATTTTGTACATGAAATGGATTTGTTCAATGTTAGAGAAATATCGAGCGTCATACTGTAAGTTTGTAAGTGACGTGACATAAAATGTTCATCCGTTTTCTCCGCAGCGAGTTAACATGACGTCGTGAGGACTCCACACTATGTTAATCCTTGCAGTACAAGTTGCTCTTAAGAAGTACTGAGCCTGAATGAAAGAAAACCACCCCCTCAAATACGAAGAAAAGATTGTAAATATCCTAAATAATGTACTATGGAAACTAACGCATGGATCCAATAAAGTAACTGTTGTTTTAAATATTGTATTGAAAGTTATTTTCCAGCTGGCTTTACAATGATGAATATGAATTTGTTTTAAAACTGGGGTGAAAGATAGGAACTCTTATAAAACGCTCAACAGTTCCAGAGCATCAGGATGTTCCAAAATAACAACTTAAAAACATGAGGATGTTGAAATTGAACAGCTTCAGAACATAACGATGTTCCAGTATAAAAGGGACATTTCTACTCTACTAGTAGTTCCAGTGAAACCTGTTTAAACAGAGGAGTTTTTTCTAAATAAAAACATAATCGTCATAGGGGAGTTTTCAGAACTGTATTCGCAAATTTTTTACCGGTCGATATGTCGTGATCAGCTTGATCTTCAAACAATCATACGGCCACTTGTCTCCGATGTCCTTTGCCGGGCATACACTGGGTGAGGTCAGGCCATTTCTCCTTATTAATGTCACAGATTAATTTAAGAAACGACCGGGGCTTCTTATCGTATTCTCGAGGGTTGGACTTAGGGGTCACTTCGGGGTGATACGGTCATCTCAAGCCCGAGTCTGCTGACCCTGATAAGAGCGATTACTCTTGAATAAAATTAGGTATGTTCGAGAACAACAATACGACGGTGGTTGCTTGTGTTGTGAAGGGTAATGCAAAATGCTCTTGACGAATTAGATGTTGATATTTTATTATTTAGCTGGTTATTTGAAAATAAAAATATAAAGTATATCAATGTAAGTGTAAGTGTCATCTATGTAATTGTTTGCCGAAGATGCCACTCCTGTTATATAGGTGAGACGGGAAAGCAGCTGTCTGATAGGTTCAGTGAACATCTTCGTGATATTGAAAAAAAGTCATCCCTGGTCTGATCCTATTTCAACGGATATGAACACAAGGGCACATCAGATGTATCCATCACATCAGATGTATCCATGACATCAGATGTATCCATGACATCAGATGTATCCATCACAGCTCTAATTTATTGCACTAATACACCAGCGAGAGTCAAGAATAAAAACAAATTAATTTAGATTTTTGGAACAATAACATAATATGGAACCAATCAAATATTCTTTTACTAGTGGTCCTCTCAACTGCCCATCTAACTTTTTTTGTAGTTTAACATATTTATTTGACGTTAATAATGCTTCAATAAATGTTTTACTTTCTCAGTATGCACTACAGAATGATGTGAGAGGAATGTTTTTTGCTTTTGGGTAACATCCTTACGCATTTATGGTACACGTTTGTTTATGCACAGAGACTGAGAGGGCTACATTGCGATCTGGGAGAGAGCTACATTGCGATCTGGGAACAGTCAAGTTTTTTTTATTTCAAACTAGCGAGTACCCGGCATGCTTTGCAATGCCACTCATCGAAATAAAGTGTTCGTGGTTTAATAATTTTTTTGTAAGTTCTTCTAATAAACACCTTTTTTTAACCGTCTGGTGCGTATTCGAATTAATTAGAAGGTTTTAAAAAGTGTCAGCAGACCACACGCAGCTGTCCGTGTGGGAAGCATGGATTTTCCAAATTTAGTCCCAAAACTTATAGCGATTGATCCCCCCCATGCAATAGCTATGTTTGAAATTATATTTATATGGCTCATTTATTACATATAAACAAATTTTGGGCCCCCGGCCCCAAAAGTAATATTGTGAAATATTTGTACTAAATCAGAAAACTATTTATTAAGTCACATATACAAAATGAAATGTCACAGTAATTCCACCCACTTATGCAATAGCTCTGCTTGACGTTATATTTACATAGGTCATATAAGAAAAAAAAAAGAATTTAAGGCCCCCGGCCCAAAGCGGAATATTGTAAAATATTTGCACTTCTTTAGAAACCTAATGCGGGCCTGCACACAACAACTCACTGAAAGTTTATCGCATTCAGATGAATAGTATAGGAACTCATACGGACATTATATTTAAATAGCTCATATTAGAAAGAAAAACTACTATAAGGCCCCGATCCAAAACTGGTAATTCTTTGTAAAATGAATGGGTTTTGATATTCATGGATATACTTTTGTAAATGTACTTACGTTGTGTTAACGTCATTGATTTTCTTAATTCGTAAAATGAGAATATAGCATCTATTTTTCACAACAGTAATATCATTGGATTTAAAGATATAAAATTGTACACACTCTATTTCCTAACCCCCATATATATGTACCTAAGAAGGCAAATTATTTGTCAAATTCATTTTGTCAACTTCCCCCTCCCCCAAACAGAGTTTTAAAGAAATTAATAAAATCATCCACGCGATTGTAATCCACTTACTTACGCAAAAACAATTTTTTTGCATTTCAAATGCTTTGTTCTTATTTAAATGAGTGATAAGTGCATTAGTGGATGCTATTTGGATATGTAGTTTCGCTGCACTGATTGCATTAAACGGCATTTTCGTATTAAAAGTATATTTAAAGGTTAGGGTTTTTTTTAATTTTTTTTAGTAATTTATAAATTTCATAAATGTATATTTTTGGAAAGAATAAAAGTAAAAATTTATTAAACGTTAAAAATAAAAAGCAAAAATTTTATTTCATTTTTTAAATTGTAGCAATTTAAAAAGCAATCTATTATATTTATTAATTTTACTTTTAGGAAGGGGGAAATACATTATCAATTTTATTAGGCACGGTTATTAAATCAGATAAATTTTTGCATTGAATAAATAGACAATTTAAGTTCTGAGGTCATTTGCGTTATTATTTAGAACAAATTAATTTTACTTTTATTACGCAATATTTGGAACGTACTTAAAAAATGCACTACAATCAACAGATGTTTTGGTTTCCCCGATAAATGTGATTACAGTGTAATTCTTTGATTATAATTTGTTTTATTAATTTTCATAACTTTCAACCACATATAAAATGTTTAAAATAGTTCCTTAGTTGTTACTCCAGATTTATTTGTAATTTATATTATTAATACTTAAAATTTTATTAAAATTAAAGCGAATATACAATATATTTTTCGCATTACCATTGTTCGAGTTCTTTAAAATAATAGAAGAAAACTATGATTGTTTTAAAAAATGGGAACGTATTTAAATCGTATCGGTTCTTTGTGAGTTACGGTCAGCATAGATCATTCTTATATAATAGATGTATTACTACATCATTGCTATTCAAAATCACAACACATTTACAAAGCTATATCCGATTCTAAAATACGTCACAAAATTCAAGCTTATTAATAAAAACAACAAAAATACTCTCTACACTAAACATGCAAAAACGTGTTTTCTCTGCTCTTGCTACAAATTGATGTCTGTTGGCATTTGTTCAAGGGGGGTTGAGTTGATAGCTCCGTTTGAAATTATTTTGATAAAGTTTGTTAAAGAAAACAAAACGAATTTAAGGACATCGGCCCATGCGAAATATTGTAAAATGTTGTTCTAATTTAGAAACATTTGCGGGAGCGCGCATATCAATTCACCAAAGTTTTTATCGCAATCGGATGAATGGTATAGGAATGCATACGATAATTATATAGATAATAAATGGTGGAAAACGAATTAAGGCCCCCGGCCACAAACGGAATATTGTAGAATTGTTGTATTACTTCAGAAACCTACTTATTATATCACAAAATTAAAAAAAGAGAAACATATTACTGAAGTTGTATCGCATTCAGATAGATGGTATAGGAGTGCATACGGATATTATTTTTTACAAAGCTCATATAAGAAAAATAACGATTTTGGGGCCAACGGCCAAAAACGGATTATTTTAAAAGTGTTGTAACTACTTCAGAAACCTAATTACTATGTGACACACACAATTTAATGTCGCTATTTGTATTTTATTAAAAATATATCCATCCACACATTAGCTCTGTTTGAAATTGTATTTGTATAGCTCATATAGGAAAAACAGAACATAGGGCCCCTGGCTCAAAAAAGAATATTTTAAACGGTTGTAATAATTTGAAAAGCTTTGCGGACTTGGGTAAAACATTTTACTAAAGTTTTATCGCATTCAGATAAATGATATAGGAGCGCATACAGAAATTATTTTGTACAAAGCTCATATAAGAAAAAAAAAGAATTTGGGAACAACGGCTGAAAACGGAATATTTTAAAAGTATTGTAATTACTCATTAACATGGGCGACCTTATGGACAACCTTTCAAAAAGTTTTGTTGCAATCACATGAATGGTGTAGGAGCGCATACGGTTTGAAATTATATTTATATAGCTCATAATATTGGAAAAATAGAACATGGGGCCCCTGGCTCAAAACAGAATATTTTAAACGGTTGTAATAATTGGAAAAGCTTTGCGGGCGTGGGGAAAAACATCTAACTAAAGTTTTATCGCATTCAGAAGAATGGTATAGGAGCGCATACCGAAATTATTTTGTACAAAGCTCATAAAAGAAAAAAAATTATTTGGGGCCAACAGCTGAAAACGGAATATTTTAAAAGTATTGTAATTACCCATTAACATGCGCGACTTTATGGACAACCTTTCAAAAAGTTTTGTTGCAATCACATGAATGGTGTAGGAGCGCATACGGTTTGAAATTATATTTATATAGCTCCTATAAGAAAAAACGAACATGGGGCCTCTGGCTCAAAACGTAATATTTTAAAATGGTTGTAATAATTTATAAACCTTTGTGGGGATGATCGCAACATCTCGTCAAAGTTTTAGCGTATTCGAATAAATGGTGTAGGAGCGCAGACAAAACCTATAGTTTACAAAGCTCATATAAGAAAAAAAACGATTTTGGGGCCAACGGCCAAAACAAAATATTTTAAAAGTGTTATAATGACTCAGTAAAATGCGCGAGCTTATGGAATACAACTCTCCAATGTTTTGTCGCAATCGCATGAATGGTGTAGGAGCGCATTCGATTTGAAACTATATTTATATAGCTCATATAAGATAAAACGAACATGGGGCCCCTGGCTCAAAACGGAATATTTTAAAACGGTTGTAATAATTTAGAAACCTTTGTGGGCACGCTCGCAACATCTCGTCAACGTTTTAGCGTATTCGAATAAATGGTGTAGGAGCGCAGACGAAATCTATTGTTTACAAAGCTCATATAAGAAAAAAAACGATTTTGGGGCCAACGGCCAAAACGAAATATTTTAAAAGTGTTATAATGACCAAGTAAAATGCGCGAGCTTGTGGAATACAACTCTCAAATGTTTTGTCGCAATCGCATAAATGGTGTAGGAGCGCATACGGTTTGAAACTATATTTATATAGCTCATATAAGAAAAAACGAACACGGGGCCTCTGGCTCAAAACGGAATATTTTAAAACGTTTATAATTATTTCCAAACCTTTGTGGGCGTGCTTGTAACATTTTACCCAAGATTTAGCGCATTCAGACGAATGGCGTAGGAGCGCAGACGGAAATATTTTTTACAAAGCTCGTATAAGAAAAAAAAGGAATGAAGGGCCATCGGCCGAAAACGAAATAATTGAAAAGTTTTTTAATGTCGCAGTTAAATGCCCAGGTAGGTGGCCAACAACTCACCAAAGTTTTCTTGCAATCGCATGAATGGTGCGGGAGCGCATATGAGACAAACATACATACATACATACATTCATTTTTATATATATAGATAGCGAGTACCCGGCATGCTTTGCAATGCCACTCATCGAAATAAAGTGTTCGTGGTTTAATAATTTTTTTGTAAGTTCTTCTAATAAACACCTTTTTTTAACCGTCTGGTGCGTATTCGAATTAATTAGAAGGTTTTAAGAAGTGTCAGCAGACCACACGCAGCTGTCCGTGTGTGAAGCATGGATTTTCCAAATTTAGTCCCAAAACTTATAGCGATTGATCCCCCCCATGCAATAGCTATGTTTGAAATTATATTTATATGGCTCATTTATTACATATAAACAAATTTTGGGCCCCCGGCCCCAAAAGTAATATTGTGAAATATTTGTACTAAATCAGAAAACTATTTATTAAGTCACATATACAAAATGAAATGTCACAGTAATTCCACCCACTTATGCAATAGCTCTGCTTGACGTTATATTTACATAGGTCATATAAGAAAAAAAAAAGAATTTAAGGCCCCCGGCCCAAAACGGAATATTGTAAAATATTTGCACTTCTTTAGAAACCTAATGCGGGCCTGCACACAACAACTCACTGAAAGTTTATCGCATTCAGATGAATAGTATAGGAACTCATACGGACATTATATTTAAATAGCTCATATTAGAAAGAAAAACTACTATAGGGCCCCGATCCAAAACTGGTAATTCTTTGTAAAATGAATGGGTTTTGATATTCATGGATATACTTTTGTAAATGTACTTACGTTGTGTTAACGTCATTTATTTTCTTAATTCGTAAAATGAGAATATAGCATCTATTTTTCACAACAGTAATATCATTGGATTTAAAGATATAAAATTGTACACACTCTATTTCCTAACCCCCATATATATGTACCTAAGAAGGCAAATTATTTGTCAAATTCATTTTGTCAACTTCCCCCTCCCCCAAACAGAGTTTTAAAGAAATTAATAAAATCATCCACGGGATTGTAATCCACTTACTTACGCAAAAACAATTTTTTTGCATTTCAAATGCTTTGTTCTTATTTAAATGAGTGATAAGTGCATTAGTGGATGCTATTTGGATATGTAGTTTCGCTGCACTGATTGCATTAAACGGCATTTTCGTATTAAAAGTATATTTAAAGGTTAGGGTTTTTTTTAATTTTTTTTAGTAATTTATAAATTTCATAAATGTATATTTTTGGAAAGAATAAAAGTAAAAATTTATTAAACGTTAAAAATAAAAAGCAAAAATTTTATTTCATTTTTTAAATTGTAGCAATTTAAAAAGCAATCTATTATATTTATTAATTTTACTTTTAAGAAGGGGGAAATACATTATCAATTTTATTAGGCGCGGTTATTAAATCAGATAAATTTTTGCATTGAATAAATAGACAATTTAAGTTCTGAGGTCATTTGCGTTATTATTTAGAACAAATTAATTTTACTTTTATTACGCAATATTTGGAACGTACTTAAAAAATGCACTACAATCAACAGATGTTTTGGTTTCCCCGATAAATGTGATTACAGTGTAATTCTTTGATTATAATTTGTTTTATTAATTTTCATAACTTTCAACCACATATAAAATGTTTAAAATAGTTCCTTAGTTGTTACTCCAGATTTATTTGTAATTTATATTATTAATACTTAAAATTTTATTAAAATTAAAGCGAATATACAATATATTTTTCGCATTACCATTGATTCGAGTTCTTTAAAATAATAGAAGAAAACTATGATTGTTTTAAAAAATGGGAACGTATTTAAATCGTATCGGTTCTTTGTGAGTTACGGTCAGCATAGATCATTCTTATATAATAGATGTATTACTACATCATTGCTATTCAAAATCACAACACATTTACAAAGCTATATCCGATTCTAAAATACGTCACAAAATTCAAGCTTATTAATAAAAACAACAAAAATACTCTCTACACTAAACATGCAAAAACGTGTTTTCTCTGCTCTTGCTACAAATTGATGTCTGTTGGCATTTGTTCAAGGGCGGTTGAGTTGATAGCTCCGTTTGAAATTATTTTGATAAAGTTTGTTAAAGAAAACAAAACGAATTTAAGGACATCGGCCCATGCGAAATATTGTAAAATGTTGTTCTAATTTAGAAACATTTGCGGGAGCGCGCATATCAATTCACCAAAGTTTTTATCGCAATCGGATGAATGGTATAGGAATGCATACGATAATTATATAGATAATAAATGGTGGAAAACGAATTAAGGCCCCCGGCCACAAACGGAATATTGTAGAATTGTTGTATTACTTCAGAAACCTACTTATTATATCACAAAATTAAAAAAAAGAGAAACATATTACTGAAGTTGTATCGCATTCAGATAAATGGTATAGGAGTGCATACGGATATTATTTTTTACAAAGCTCATATAAGAAAAATAACGATTTTGGGGCCAACGGCCAAAAACGGATTATTTTAAAAGTGTTGTAACTACTTCAGAAACCTAATTACTATGTGACACACACAATTTAATGTCGCTATTTGTATTTTATTAAAAATATATCCATCCACACATTAGCTCTGTTTGAAATTGTATTTGTATAGCTCATATAGGAAAAATAGAACATAGGGCCCCTGGCTCAAAAAAGAATATTTTAAACGGTTGTAATAATTTGAAAAGCTTTGCGGACTTGGGTAAAACATTTTACTAAAGTTTTATCGCATTCAGATAAATGATATAGGAGCGCATACAGAAATTATTTTGTACAAAGCTCATATAAGAAAAAAAAAGAATTTGGGAACAACGGCTGAAAACGGAATATTTTAAAAGTATTGTAATTACTCATTAACATGGGCGACCTTATGGACAACCTTTCAACAAAGTTTGGTTGCAATCGCATGAATGGTGTAGGAGCGCATACGGTTTGAAATTATATTTATATAGCTCATAATATTGGAAAAATAGAACATGGGGCCCCTGGCTCAAAACAGAATATTTTAAACGGTTGTAATAATTGGAAAAGCTTTGCGGGCGTGGGAAAAAACATCTAACTAAAGTTTTATCGCATTCAGAAGAATGGTATAGGAGCGCATACCGAAATTATTTTGTACAAAGCTCATAAAAGAAAAAAAATAATTTGGGGCCAACAGCTGAAAACGGAATATTTTAAAAGTATTGTAATTACCCATTAACATGCGCGACTTTATGGACAACCTTTCAAAAAGTTTTGTTGCAATCACATGAATGGTGTAGGAGCGCATACGGTTTGAAATTATATTTATATAGCTCCTATAAGAAAAAACGAACATGGGGCCTCTGGCTCAAAACGGAATATTTTAAAATGGTTGTAATAATTTATAAACCTTTGTGGGGATGATCGCAACATCTCGTCAAAGTTTTAGCGTATTCGAATAAATGGTGTAGGAGCGCAGACAAAACCTATAGTTTACAAAGCTCATATAAGAAAAAAAACGATTTTGGGGCCAACGGCCAAAACAAAATGTTTTAAAAGTGTTATAATGACTCAGTAAAATGCGCGAGCTTATGGAATACAACTCTCCAATGTTTTGTCGCAATCGCATGAATGGTGTAGGAGCGCATTCGATTTGAAACTATATTTATATAGCTCATATAAGAAAAAACGAACATGGGGCCCCTGGCTCAAAACGGAATATTTTAAAACGGTTGTAATAATTTAGAAACCTTTGTGGGCACGCTCGCAACATCTCGTCAACGTTTTAGCGTATTCGAATAAATGGTGTAGGAGCGCAGACGAAATCTATTGTTTACAAAGCTCATATAAGAAAAAAAACGATTTTGGGGCCAACGGCCAAAACGAAATATTTTAAAAGTGTTATAATGAACAAGTAAAATGCGCGAGCTTGTAGAATACAACTCTCTAATGTTTTGTCGCAATCGCATAAATGGTGTAGGAGCGCATACGGTTTGAAACTATATTTATATAGCTCATATAAGAAAAAACGAACACGGGGCCTCTGGCTCAAAACGGAATATTTTAAAACGTTTATAATTATTTCCAAACCTTTGTGGGCGTGCTTGTAACATTTTACCCAAGATTTAACGCATTCAGACGAATGGCGTAGGAGCGCAGACGGAAATATTTTTTACAAAGCTCGTATAAGAAAAAAAAGGAATGAAGGGCCATCGGCCGAAAACGAAATAATTGAAAAGTTTTTTAATGTCGCAGTTAAATGCCCAGGTAGGTGGCCAACAACTCACCAAAGTTTTCTTGCAATCGCATGAATGGTGCGGGAGCGCATATGAGACAAACATACATACATACATACATTCATTTTTATATATATAGATAGCGAGTACCCGGCATGCTTTGCAATGCCACTCATCGAAATAAAGTGTTCGTGGTTTAATAATTTTTTTGTAAGTTCTTCTAATAAACACCTTTTTTTAACCGTCTGGTGCGTATTCGAATTAATTAGAAGGTTTTAAGAAGTGTCAGCAGACCACACGCAGCTGTCCGTGTGGGAAGCATGGATTTTCCAAATTTAGTCCCAAAACTTATAGCGATTGATCCCCCCCATGCAATAGCTATGTTTGAAATTATATTTATATGGCTCATTTATTACATATAAACAAATTTTGGGCCCCCGGCCCCAAAAGTAATATTGTGAAATATTTGTACTAAATCAGAAACCTATTTATTAAGTCACATATACAAAATGAAATGTCACAGTAATTCCACCCACTTATGCAATAGCTCTGCTTGACGTTATATTTACATAGGTCATATAAGAAAAAAAAAAGAATTTAAGGCCCCCGGCCCAAAGCGGAATATTGTAAAATATTTGCACTTCTTTAGAAACCTAATGCGGGCCTGCACACAACAACTCACTGAAAGTTTATCGCATTCAGATGAATAGTATAGGAACTCATACGGACATTATATTTAAATAGCTCATATTAGAAAGAAAAACTACTATAGGGCCCCGATCCAAAACTGGTAATTCTTTGTAAAATGAATGGGTTTTGATATTCATGGATATACTTTTGTAAATGTACTTACGTTGTGTTAACGTCATTTATTTTCTTAATTCGTAAAATGAGAATATAGCATCTATTTTTCACAACAGTAATATCATTGGATTTAAAGATATAAAATTGTACACACTCTATTTCCTAACCCCCATATATATGTACCTAAGAAGGCAAATTATTTGTCAAATTCATTTTGTCAACTTCCCCCTCCCCCAAACAGAGTTTTAAAGAAATTAATAAAATCATCCACGGGATTGTAATCCACTTACTTACGCAAAAACAATTTTTTTGCATTTCAAATGCTTTGTTCTTATTTAAATGAGTGATAAGTGCATTAGTGGATGCTATTTGGATATGTAGTTTCGCTGCACTGATTGCATTAAACGGCATTTTCGTATTAAAAGTATATTTAAAGGTTAGGGTTTTTTTTAATTTTTTTTAGTAATTTATAAATTTCATAAATGTATATTTTGGAAAGAATAAAAGTAAAAATTTATTAAACGTTAAAAATAAAAAGCAAAAATTTTATTTCATTTTTTAAATTGTAGCAATTTAAAAAGCAATCTATTATATTTATTAATTTTACTTTTAGGAAGGGGGAAATACATTATCAATTTTATTAGGCGCGGTTATTAAATCAGATAAATTTTTGCATTGAATAAATAGACAATTTAAGTTCTGAGGTCATTTGCGTTATTATTTAGAACAAATTAATTTTACTTTTATTACGCAATATTTGGAACGTACTTAAAAAATGCACTACAATCAACAGATGTTTTGGTTTCCCCGATAAATGTGATTACAGTGTAATTCTTTGATTATAATTTGTTTTATTAATTTTCATAACTTTCAACCACATATAAAATGTTTAAAATAGTTCCTTAGTTGTTACTCCAGATTTATTTGTAATTTATATTATTAATACTTAAAATTTTATTAAAATTAAAGCGAATATACAATATATTTTTCGCATTACCATTGATTCGAGTTCTTTAAAATAATAGAAGAAAACTATGATTGTTTTAAAAAATGGGAACGTATTTAAATCGTATCGGTTCTTTGTGAGTTACGGTCAGCATAGATCATTCTTATATAATAGATGTATTACTACATCATTGCTATTCAAAATCACAACACATTTACAAAGCTATATCCGATTCTAAAATACGTCACAAAATTCAAGCTTATTAATAAAAACAACAAAAATACTCTCTACACTAAACATGCAAAAACGTGTTTTCTCTGCTCTTGCTACAAATTGATGTCTGTTGGCATTTGTTCAAGGGCGGTTGAGTTGATAGCTCCGTTTGAAATTATTTTGATAAAGTTTGTTAAAGAAAACAAAACGAATTTAAGGACATCGGCCCATGCGAAATATTGTAAAATGTTGTTCTAATTTAGAAACATTTGCGGGAGCGCGCATATCAATTCACCAAAGTTTTTATCGCAATCGGATGAATGGTATAGGAATGCATACGATAATTATATAGATAATAAATGGTGGAAAACGAATTAAGGCCCCCGGCCACAAACGGAATATTGTAGAATTGTTGTATTACTTCAGAAACCTACTTATTATATCACAAAATTAAAAAAAAGAGAAACATATTACTGAAGTTGTATCGCATTCAGATAAATGGTATAGGAGTGCATACGGATATTATTTTTTACAAAGCTCATATAAGAAAAATAACGATTTTGGGGCCAACGGCCAAAAACGGATTATTTTAAAAGTGTTGTAACTACTTCAGAAACCTAATTACTATGTGACACACACAATTTAATGTCGCTATTTGTATTTTATTAAAAATCTATCCATCCACACATTAGCTCTGTTTGAAATTGTATTTGTATAGCTCATATAGGAAAAATAGAACATAGGGCCCCTGGCTCAAAAAAGAATATTTTAAATGGTTGTAATAATTTGAAAAGCTTTGCGGACTTGGGTAAAACATTTTACTAAAGTTTTATCGCATTCAGATAAATGATATAGGAGCGCATACAGAAATTATTTTGTACAAAGCTCATATAAGAAAAAAAAAGAATTTGGGAACAACGGCTGAAAACGGAATATTTTAAAAGTATTGTAATTACTCATTAACATGGGCGACCTTATGGACAACCTTTCAACAAAGTTTTGTTGCAATCGCATGAATGGTGTAGGAGCGCATACGGTTTGAAATTATATTTATATAACTCATATTGGAAAAATAGAACATGGGGCCCCTGGCTCAAAACAGAATATTTTAAACGGTTGTAATAATTGGAAAAGCTTTGCGGGCGTGGGAAAAACATCTAACTAAAGTTTTATCGCATTCAGAAGAATGGTATAGGAGCGCATATCGAAATTATTTTGTACAAAGCTCATATAAGAAAAAAAAAGAATTTGGGGCCAACAGCTGAAAACGGAATATTTTAAAAGTATTGTAATTACCCATTAACATGCGCGACTTTATGGACAACCTTTCAAAAAAGTTTTGTTGCAATCACATGAATGGTGTAGGAGCGCATACGGTTTGAAATTATATTTATATAGCTCCTATAAGAAAAAACGAACATGGGGCCCCTGGCTCAAAACGGAATATTTTAAAATGGTTGTAATAATTTATAAACCTTTGTGGGCATGATCGCAACATCTCGTCAAAGTTTTAGCGTATTCGAATAAATGGTGTAGGAGCGCAGACGAAACCTATAGTTTACAAAGCTCATATAAGAAACAAAAAGATTTTGGGGCCAACGGCCAAAACAAAATATTTTAAAAGTGTTATAATGACCCAGTAAAATGCGCGAGCTTATGGAATACAACTCTCCAATGTTTTGTCGCAATCGCATGAATGGTGTAGGAGCGCATTCGATTTGAAACTATATTTATATAGCTCATATAAGAAAAAACGAACATGGGGCCCCTGGCTCAAAACGGAATATTTTAAAACGGTTGTAATAATTTAGAAACCTTTGTGGGCACGCTCGCAACATCTCGTCAACGTTTTAGCGTATTCGAATAAATGGTGTAGGAGCGCAGACGAAATCTATTGTTTACAAAGCTCATATAAGAAAAAAAACGATTTTGGGGCCAACGGCCAAAACGAAATATTTTAAAAGTGTTATAATGACCAAGTAAAATGCGCGAGCTTGTAGAATACAACTCTCCAATGTTTTGTCGCAATCGCATGAATGGTGTAGGAGCGCATACGGTTTTAAACTATATTTATATAGCTCATATAAGAAAAAACGAACACGGGGCCCCTGGCTCAAAACGGAATATTTTAAAACGTTTATATTTATTTCCAAACCTTTGTGGGCGTGCTTGTAACATTTTACCCAAGATTTAGCGCATTCAGACGAATGGCGTAGGAGCGCAGACGGAAATATTTTTTACAAAGCTCGTATAAGAAAAAAAACGATTTTCGGGCCAACGGCCAAAACGAAATATTTTAAAAGTGTTTTAATGACCCAGTAAAATGCGCGAGCTTGTAGAATACAACTCTCTAATGTTTTGTCGCAATCGCATGAATGGTGTAGGAGCGCATACGGTTTGAAACTATATTTATATAGCTCATATAAGAAAAAACGAACACGGGGCCCCTGGCTCAAAACGGAATATTTTAAAACGTTTATAATTATTTCCAAACCTTTGTGGGCGTGCGTGTAACATTTTACCCAAGATTTAGCGCATTCAGACGAATGGCGTAGGAGCGCATACGGTTTTAAACTATATTTATATAGCTCATATAAGAAAAAACGAACACGGGGCCCCTGGCTCAAAACGGAATATTTTAAAACGTTTATAATTATTTCCAAACCTTTGTGGGCGTGCTTGTAACATTTTACCCAAGATTTAGCGCATTCAGACGAATGGCGTAGGAGCGCAGACGGAAATATTTTTTACAAAGCTCGTATAAGAAAAAAAACGATTTTCGGGCCAACGGCCAAAACGAAATATTTTAAAAGTGTTTTAATGACCCAGTAAAATGCGCGAGCTTGTAGAATACAACTCTCTAATGTTTTGTCGCAATCGCATGAATGGTGTAGGAGCGCATACGGTTTGAAACTATATTTATATAGCTCATATAAGAAAAAACGAACACGGGGCCCCTGGCTCAAAACGGAATATTTTAAAACGTTTATAATTATTTCCAAACCTTTGTGGGCGTGCGTGTAACATTTTACCCAAGATTTAGCGCATTCAGACGAATGGCGTAGGAGCGCAGACGGAAATATTGTTTTACAAAGCTCGTATAAAAAAAAAAACGAATGAAGGGCCAACGGCCGAAAACGAAATAATTGAAAAGTTTTTTAATGTCGCAGTTAAATGCCCAGGTTGGTGGCCAACAACTCACCAAAGTTTTCTTGCAATCGCATGAATGGTGTTTGAGCGCATACGAGACAAACATACATACATACATACATTCATTTTTATATATATATAGATAATTTGTTATTTCTTGTTTTGTATTGTCGGCCGAAGTAGGCATTTAGCCGAAACACCCTTTTAATTGATCTGTTACTTTTTTTTCAAGCCTAAATATATCTTACTCCACTATTCGTTTGCATCGCACGGCTTGAACGCAGACCACCCCCGCGCCCCCCCCCCCCGGGCAACACGCGCACCCTCTCCCCATACATTTATTTTTACACTAGTTAGCTTTATAAAAAAAAGTTACAGGATTTTGTTTCTTTAAAGAACTAACATCATTTTAACTTGTGTTTATAATAGTGTACACGGGGAAAACAAGTCTTGGTTGAACGAGCGTTTCTCATTGTAGTTATCAGTGATTGTTGACGGTGTGTGAGCCATTTTTTGGTTTATTGGTGGTGGTGTGAGGGAGCCATCTGTAAGCTATTGTTGGTGTGGACGGAGTCATCTGTAACCTATTGTTTGTTTGGGGGGAGCCATCTGTAAGCTATTGTTGGTGTGGAGGGAGCCATCTGTAACCTATTGTTGGTGTGGAGGGAGCCATCTGTAAGCTATTGTTGGTGTGGAGGGAGCCATCTGTAAGCTATTGTTGGTGTGGAGGGAGCCATCTGTAAGCTATTGCTGGTGTGGAGGGAGCCATCTGTAACCTATTGTTCGTGTGGATGGAGCCATCTGTAAGCTATTGTTGGTGTGGAGGGAGCCATCTGTAAGCTATTGTTAGTGTGGCGGGAGCCATCTGTAACCTATTGTTCGTGTGGAGGGAGCCATCTGTAAGCTATTGTTGGTGTGGAGGGAGCCATCTGTAAGCTATTGTTGGTGTAAAGGGAGCCATCTGTAAGCTATTGTTGGTGTGGAGGGAGCCATCTGTAACCTATTGTTGGTGTGGAGGGAGCCATCTGTAAGCTATTGGTGGTGTTGAGGGAGTCATCTGTAAGCTATTGTTGGTGTTGAGGGAGTCATCTGTAAGCTATTGGTGGTGTGTAGGGAGCCAACTGTTGGATATTTGTGTGTTTTGTGACACAAACATGTCAGGGGTAGCCCAAATATGTCAAGGGTAGCACAAATATGTTATAATTTTTTGAGTTTACCAGCACCACACATTTATGAAGTACTGGTTCAAATTAAGCAAATGTAAGAACGATCAGATTTATCTCCAATATTTTTGGTCCCACTTTCAATAAATTATTTTTTTAAAATTACGTCACATCGCAAGGTCCTCCCCAAACATTCCTCAAAGTTGACTGGACAATATCCCACAGCTCAATTTCCTTATCATTTAATCTATGCCACAGACATTGTGCTCTACGGCTTTCCATCTGTTCAGCGAATTTCTTAGAACTGTCCGCTGCATTGGCATGTCCCAACTGATATAACAAAGCAATCATATTCCACTGCCTCTATTGATGTTTCAAGATGAGTTTCAATGTAAAGATCTCTATGAGGTGGGGAGGGGGCTGGGTGTCAGTGTTTAGCGATAGCCTGAGACTATCCCAGTATCGATCGGTAGTCTGGTGGAGTCGAGGAGGTCGGACGGTTTAAGACAGCTCAGGAGTCGCGCTAATGTTGATGTCGCCATTTTTGTAAGACATAGTATCAAATAGACACACTTGTGAAAACGTAAAGGGATATAAGAATCAGTAGCACTGAAGCTTTATTTATAATATACACAATAATTTACATTTGGTTTTGTTTATGTCCATCTCATTAAATCAACAGGATTCGATTTAAACTCATATTAGTGGTATCGGATTCGGCGTTACAAGTGGAGTCTCGAAGAGGGCTGGAGGATATCGCGAACAAAGAGGAGACGAGGCCAACCAACTGTGATGACAGGCCTGTGGGGGGCACATGAGGTCACCAGGGATCGATGACTGACATACAGATGACTGCCCAGAGTTACTTCCCTTACCCCAAGTTGAGCCCCAGAGTCTTGGTATCGGACACAGTGTGAGCCATGGAGTCAAGGGATCGGTCACATTGTGAGTTAGTCAGGGATCCTGACAGGCTCCGCTGACAAGTTCGAATCACTTCTAGGCCGTAAACTCATTTTAACTTTGGCACTGTACAAAGACCGCTGTAGAACTGCGAGCTGACAGTAGGACAACCTCATTTTAACATTGACACATTGCAAAGACCACTGTAGAACTGTGTTCTGAAAGTAGAACCACGGCCAAAGAATCATTTGACACAAGCATGAAGATTTTAAGGTACTTATCCTGAAGGCTTGGACTTCTCATATGTTTTCAGATTAAAATGCATTAAATAATGTACTTGTCTTTAATTTGCTTCGAGCTTAAAGATGCCAATGTCTCGGAACAGACAGAAGTGAAATATGGTAAAGGACCAAAAGAACTCATCTTCAAATAAATGTCATGTGTGAAGGAAAGTCATGAATTATTTTGAACTGTCTGATTGGATTATGGGTTCTGGTTCTGGTAGGGTATGACCGTTTCTGGTAAGGTATGAACGGTTCTGGTAAGGTATGAACTTTTCTGGTAGGGTATGAACGTTTCTTTTAGGGTATGAACGTTTCTGGTAGAGTATAAAATTTGATGGAAGGGTATGAACGTTTCTGGTAGGGTATGAACGTTTCTGGTAGGGTATGAACGTTTCTGGTAGGGTATGAACGTTTCTGGTAGGGTATGAACGTTTCTGGTAGGGTATGACCGTTTCTGGTAGGGTATGAACGGTTCTGGTAAGGTATGAACTTTTCAGGTAGAGTATGAACGTTTCTTGTAGGGTATGAACGTTTCTGGTAGAGTATAAAATTTGATGGAAGGGTATGAACGTTTTTGGTAGGGTATGAACGTTTCTGGTAGGGTATGAACGTTTCTGGTAGGGTATGAATGTTTCTGGTGGGTATGAACGTTTCTGGTAGGGTATGATCATTTCTGGTAGGGTATGAACATTTCTGGTGGGGTATGAACGTTTCTGGTAGGGTATGAACGTTTCTGGTAGGGTACGTTGATGCATCCATGTACTGGCATATGTGCAACGGTTGGGTGTATTATGTCATTGTGCCACTCAAATTAAATCCTCTAGCTTTACGATTATGACATTGGATCTAAAAAGACAGTGTCATTTCATGACATACTACGTTAAATTCTAGTGTAGTTCTAAAATGACATTGTCATTTGATGACATAATTCATTAAATTCAAGTGTGGATTTAAATAAGTGTCAATAGATTGAGTAATTGTTTAAAATCTAGTGTGCATCTTAAATGACATTGCCATTTGGTGACAAAATACATTAAATTCTAGTGTGGATTTAAATGAGTGTTATTAGATGACATAATAGTTTGAATTCTAGAGTATATCTAAAATGTCATTGTCATTGACATACTACGTTTTTATTCTAGTGTGGATCCAAAATGACATTGTCATTTGATGACATACTACGTTTAATTTTAGTGTGGATCCAAAATGACAGTAAAGATATCATTTTAAAGACCCACAAACCCGAGCCTTGATATATGTCAGAACCTGGTTAGCAGGAATAAAGTAGATCAGAGAGAGAGGCAACCATTACACAGAAAATAGGTTGTCTATATCTGCAAAAAGAGGAGTTTTACAGTTTCTGAAATATTTTATTTGCTTACATAATCCCTCCTATTTCTCTCTTCAACTCTATGAATATTAAAATTGAGAAAAGATGAAACGGGCGCCAAAACTTGGCATATAATCGATTACACGGGATAGCGACCAGAAGAGGGGGGCATCATTGGGGACCCAAAGACGGATTAGTCTTTCATGAGAGCTGGGGGCCCCTGGTAATCCAACATCCATTAAACTATCAGGAATGGCCTAACAGGGGTTATCTTACTTAATTAAACACAGGGGTTGGACCCTTTATTCAGTACTGGAACTTCTACACCCCCACACACACACTTTTACACGGTGATCAGCTGCAAGAAGACTTTCCTTGTATATAATGTACCTATAGAGCCTAGAACAAGTAGGCTGTTCATCAGACTTCGCCTGAGACGAGGGGGCTAATTTTCAGACTTTGCCTAAGGCTAGGAGGCTTTTCACCAGACTTCGCCTAAGGCTAGTAGTCTTTTCACCAGACTTCGCCTAAGGCTAGTAGGCTATTTACCAGACTTCGCCTAAGGCTAGTAGGCTGTTCATCAGACTTCGCCTGAGACGAGGGGGCTAATTTTCAGACTTTGCCTAAGGCTAGTAGGCTGTTCATCAGACTTCGCCTGAGACGAGGGGGCTAATTTTCAGACTTCGCCTTAGGCTAGGAGGCTTTTCACCAGACTTCGCCTAAGGCTAGTAGTCTTTTCACCAGACTTCGCCTAAGGCTAGTAGGCTATTTACCAGACTTCGCCTAAGGCTAGTAGGCTTATTACCAGACTTCGCCTAAGGCTAGTAGGCTTATTACCAGACTTCGCTTAAGGCTAGTAGGCTTATTACCAGACTTCGCCTAAGGCTAGTAGGCTTATTACCAGACTTCGCTTAAGGCTAGTAGGCTTATTACCAGACTTCGCCTAAGGTTAGTCCTATTCACCAGATTCCGCATACATCACACACTTTATTTAATAAACTTGGTCGTTAACTGTCAGTGTCTCCAATGCAGGCATCATGCTATTAACCAGATATGCTATTAACCAGATTCAGTACCGGTAACTATGGGACGAAATTGTTCAACAGCACTACTGACATCAAAACGTTTTAAACATATGCATTCACTACAGAAGTCTCAAGACAAACGACACCAAAGCTCTTTACTTACAAAGAGGACAGCAATAGAATCCGTTTATCTCACACTTGTAGGATAAATTTGTAATGTTCCAATGCTTTGACTTTATCAAATTTCCTAAAAATCAAGTCCGTAGATCAACATCAAGATCTACAGAATGTTCTATTTACTTGCAATATCCTCTACCCTCAATTACTCCATCCACAATCCCTCTACCCTCAATTACTTCACCACAATCCCTCGATCTACAATTACTTCACCCACAATCCCTCGATCCACAATTACTTCATCCACAATCCCTCTAACTACAATTACTTCATCCACAATCCCTCTAACTACAATAACTTCATTCACAATCCCTCTAACTACAATTACTTCATCCACAATCCCTCTACACACAATTATTTAATGCAAAGTACCTATATCCTCTTCTCCTTCCCACCCCACACCAATTTTCTTTACTTGACATTCCCTCTTCGGCAATTCCCTCTATTCTCACATTTTTCCCTCGCAATTCGTTTTCCACTCTTTCCCTATAGCAAAAATACATTTTTTACCGACAATAAACTCTATCCAAAATTTCCTCTATTTAATATCCCTCTACCCCATATCTAACCTATCCGTCTATCCACAATTTCCCATACCCTTATATCCACAATTTCATCTATCTCTCTACCCCACACAAGGCATGTTTCCAACATAAAATTTTTTATTTCTTCGAATCCAAAGAAAAATTGGACACAAAAAAAAACTACCTTGAACTATATTTTCTCTAGCAATGTCTTATTATTTCTTTAATCCACAAAAGGAAGCAACAATGGGGACAAAAATCAGTAGCAGAGAGAAAAGAACATAAAACACGATTTCTACAAATATCGGACAGAATTAGGAACACACACAAAAAAAAAAAACAATCCTGCATAATTATTTGTCTGTATGGCTTCAGAGGATCTCAGTCTGTGTGGCTTCAGAGGATCTCAGTCTGTATGGCTTCAGAGGATACTCAGCCTTTTTTTTTTCTTAAGGAAATGCCCGAGCAAATGTATGGATTGATATTTTTTTAAATCGTGAATCTACAAAATAGGGTTTTCTGTTTATAACCAGCCATTTTCTCTCTCAAACCATAACATAAACTATCCATAGGTCTTACCAACTCTTTCTTCAACCAAAAAAACGGAAGTTTCGACTAAACGCCTTCTTCAGCAGACAAGACAAAACGATTTTAAAAAAAATAAATAGTAATTTAAAACTCACGTGTTTAAAAATTGTAATTTAACTGTACTTATTACAATTATTATATTTTGATCAGAATATTCTAACGAATATAAAATATATTTTTTTACAATTTCGATTAATTATTTGTTTCTTGTTATGTCTCGTCTGCTGAAGAAGGCATTTAGCCGAAACGTCCTTGTAAATATCCTGTCTTTTGTTTTGTTCACGCCTAAACATATCTTGTTGCAATGTATACGTACTTTGTACGGCTTAAACGCAGTCTCTAATACATGATTGAAATGGTTCGTACAGACAAAACAGCAATGGAGTTTCCTCAAGACTAGTTAACTCATTCTTATGAATGCACGCGCTGTTGATATCAATGTTAACATGTATTCCTTAATTTATCCAATGTTAATTTCACTAAAAGTTTTAGGACCCTCTACACCTCGAACCTTGGACACGCCTGGTATTGACCAGAAAGTCTCTACACCCTAACAGTGTTTATGACAGTATAACTTATTGGAATTACAGGGGGATAATCAGAAGACGGGGAGTACACAAACTATAGCCAGGAATTTTGTTTGCTGACCCACCCCCCACCCCCTCCCCCGCAAAATATGTAACATTATCAATCTACAATGCAGATACAAAGGAAGTATCTTATACCCTAATCCACTAATCCACCAATCCAGTAATCTACTAATGAACCAAACACAATAGATGAAACATATTGATTTACTGTGATGCCTGAACAGCGGATCAACACCTTATTTCCAGATTGATCACTTAAGAGCTACTTTGATAACTATGCCACAAACGTCTGATCGAGAGCAGATAGAGTCAGGTAGCTCAGATAGACACAAGTAGCACATATAGTGAAAGATAGGATAGAACAATGCATGTAGCATAAATAAAGACAGGTAGCACAGATAGCGACATGTAGCAAATAGTAAGACATATAGCACAGATACAATCAGATAGCAGAGATAAAGGTAGCAAAGAGTAAAACAGGTGGCACAGATAACGACAGGCAGCAAAAAATAATACATCACAGATAAAGTCAGATAGCAGAGATAAAGGTAGCAAAGAGTAAGACGGGTAGCAAAGAGTAATACGGGTAGCACAGACTAATACGGGCAGCAATGAGTAAGACAAGTAGCAAGGAGTAAGACAGGTAGCAATGCGTAAGACAGGTAGCAATGAGTAAGACAGGTAGCAATGAGTAAGACAGGTAGCAATGCGTAAGACAGGTAGCAATGCGTAAGACAGAAAGCACAGAAAGAGACGGAGTTCACATGTAGAGACAAGTAGCAGAGCTGGAGAAGCTCATCAGAAGGCAGTAAATCAATCTGCCCGCTGCTGGCATTGGGCACTCTTCTTTTTTTTTCCATCCATTTCTGTTTATCATTTTTTTTATTCCCACGCCAAGCGCTGTGGCGGCAACGTGGGCCCTAAATCTTGGGGATATGTAAATTTCGTAAAAATGAGAAGTGTTCCTGAATAACTAATAGCTTCCACAGTGTCTTGTGCAGTGTTCCCTGCATGCGTTCGGCAATTTCTTATAAATGTGGGTTTCAGAATACAAAGTCAAGGTCAATTATTTCTGGAGCAGGGTGACTCCAGTGCATGACTATTCTGTTTCTGTCAGGGTCTGTGATTAAGGGGGGCACAGAAATAAGATTACAATTACTGCAACGATATCACGGATGACCTGGATTCGAATTAAAAAAAAAATACAACTTTTTATCTTATTGGCTACCAGGCCCCTATAAAAAGACAAAAATGCTTTTACATGAATGGCTACCAGGATCTCATCACGTGGCTGCCCTGCTCTCATCAATAGAGTTACCAGAATCTCATAAAAATGGCTACAGTATCTTATCAAAAAGGACTACCAGGATTTTATCAAAAAAGGCAACTGGGATCTTTTCAAACATTTCTACCATGCTCTAATCAGTAGTGTTACCAGCATCTCATCAAAGAGCCAATAGGTTCTCACCAAAAATGCTACCAGGATCTCAGCATATAAGGTACCAGGTTGTCACCAAAAGGGCTATCAGGCTCTTATCACAAAGGTTACCAAGCTCTTATCACAAAGGTTACCAGGCTCTAATTAGAACGATGAGGCTCCGATCACAAGTACTCTTATTGACCATTAACGTGGACCTTGTCATGCACCGCTTAAGGCTATCAAGCATTTCGCTACAAAATAAGCTTCTGTGAGTGATGTTGGTAAAGACTCCTAGGATCTTGTTACTGGAAATGATATAGCTGGCTAGGACTAGAATCTAGCTACTGTCAGTGATATAGGTGGCTAGTACTAGGATCTAACTACTGTCAGTGATATAGGTGGCTAAGACGAGGATCTAGCTACTTCAGTGATATAGGTGGATAGTACTAGGATCTAGCTACTTTCAGTGATATATGTGGATAGTACTAGGATCTAGCTACTTCAGTGATATAGGTGGATAGTACTAGGATCTAGCTACTTCAGTGATATAGGTGGATAGTACTAGGATCTAGCTACTTCAGTGATATAGGTGGATAGTACTAGGATCTAGCTACTTCAGTGATATAGGTGGATAGTACTAAGATCTAGCTACTTCAGTGATATAGGTGGATAGTACTAGGATCTAGCTACTTCAGTGATATAGGTGGATAGTACTAGGATCTAGCTACTTCAGTGATATAGGTGGATAGTACTAGGATCTAGCTACTTCAGTGATATAGGTGGATAGTCTAGGATCTAGCTACTTCAGTGATATAGGTGGATAGTACTAGGATCTAGCTACTTCAGTGATATAGGTGGATAGTACTAGGATCTAGCTTATTATTAATAACTAGATAGATCATTTAAAATTACTTCAGCAGTAAATTAACATAGCATTTTTGATACTATTGATAATTTTGGCATCATAGCAGTTTCTACATATTATGTTTATACATATTATGTTTGTACATATTAGGTTTGTACATATTAGGTTTGTACATATTAGGTTTGTACACATTATTCATCATTATTAGTGGCGCTACAGCCCATGTAAGGCCTGGCCTGCTCCACCACATCCTTCCATTTAGATCGATCTATGGCTTTCAGTCTCAATGCGCGAATCCCCAACTGGTGTTGTTCTTCTCTACATCGTCGATACATCTCAGTCTTGGTTCACGTGTGAGTCGTCTGCCCCTTGGTTGCTGCCTGTAAATCACTTGTGCTGCTCTGCAATCCGGCATCCTTTCAATATGTCCTGTCCAACGCAGTCTGCCTTTTTAAAAAAAGCTGTTGCAGCCATCGGTGGGTCTATGAACAATGTGTATATTTCTTGGTTTGTACGGATTTCCAGACATCCGTTTTTATCACTAGGCCTTATATTTTTCTGATGATTTTCCTCTCCCATGTTTTGAGCGGGTTCTCAGCGTGTCTAGCGAAGGACCAAGTCTCACTAGCGTACGTTACTACTGGCCTTATGATAGTGGTGTATATTGTGTACACATTATTCAATTAACCCACAAGCCTCAAGAAATATGAACTCCACGAAGACCCTTTTGTTAGCGGGACCAGCACGTCGAGTGAGCCATTAACTTCTTTATGTCATGCTAACGTTGCGTTGTCCACAGGGCAGATGGAGTCAATTACATGCTGACGCACAGAGTAACGCACATAGTAGGGCACAGAGAAGGGCACAGAGTAGGGCACAGAGTATGGCACAGAGTAAAGCACACAGTAGGGTACAGAGTAAGGCACTTAATAGGGCACAGAATAGGGCACAAAGTAAAAAACATAGCAGGGCACATAGTAGGGCACAGAGTAGGGCACAGTTTTAGCGCACAGGGTATGGCACAGAGTAACGCACATAATAACGCACAGAGTAGGGCACAGTGAATGCAAAGAGTAACGCACAGATTAGGGCAAAGAGTAGGGCACAGAGTAGGGCACAGAGTAACGCATAGAGTAGGGCATGGAGTACGGCACAGAGTAACGCCCAGAGTAGGACACAGAGGAACCCACTGAGTAACGCACTGAGTAGGGCACAAGGTAACGCACAGAGTAAGGCACAGATAAGGGCACAGGGTTGTGCAACAGAGTAAGGCACAGAGTAGAGCACAAAGTAAAGCACAGAGTAGGGCACAGAGTAAAGCACAGAGTAGGGCACAGAGTAGGGCAAAACGTAAAGCACAGAGTAGGGCACAGAGTAGGACACAGTGGAGCACATAGAGTAACGCACAGAGTAACGCACAGAGTAGGGCACAGAGTAACGCACAGAGTAACGCACAGAGTAACGCACAGAGTAACGCACAGAGTAACGCACAGAGTAGAGCACAGAGTAGGGCAGAGAATAGGGCACAGAGTACAGGGCACAGAGTAACGCACAGAGTAGAGCACAGAGTAGGGCACCAAAGTAAGGCACAAATAAGGCACAAAGTAGGGCACAGAGTAATGCACAGATTAGTGCCCAGAGTAGGGCCCAGAGTAGGGCATAGAGTAGAGCAATGTATAAATCCAAGTCAGAAATTTCAAGTCAACTGTAATTGAAACGAAATTAGAGTAGGAGTCAAGTGTGCTCCCCCCCCCCCCCCCCCCAGACCTGCGCTAGGGACTATCGATCAAGGGATACGCCGGTTAGTGACTAACTTGGTCATAAATGGATTAAGCCAGGCGTGAGCATGGTTAATGATGCTAAGATGTTTGATGGTAGTGCCTAATGGGCCACTGTTGTTTGATGGTAGTGCTTAACGGGCCACTGTTTTAATAGCTTACACATATAACCTCGGACTGCCACATCATTGAGCAGACTTCATTGAAAATCCATAGACAATTATAGACTATAACCCTACCTCACAGTTAGATTATAATCTAAAACAAGGGATTCCAAACAATTTGTTTGATACAATATTAGTTTCCGTCCTTTGCATGGACGAGTAGTAGTCTCGACTTGAGCTGTAATTTTTTTAAAGTGAGGGAGAGTTGCTCAATCCATCAGCTTCCCTCTTCCTTCCTTGCCTATTTGATCCACTAGCAAGACAAAATGACTGGAAATAGACCAGGATGCAGTGAATGATCTGTAGAGTTTATTGTGTCTCATGTCGCAGGAGTTGTCGGAATTTTCATCGTGTCATTGTCATAGCGCCTTCGGGACTCCATCTCCAGGTTTAGTTTCAGAGTATGTCTCCTCTTACCTGAGTTCCTGGTGTTGTTTTCGTTTGTCTAGGTGAGGGATTGAACTCAAATGCACACGCTTGGGATTGACACTGCTTAAACCACTCGGCCACACAGCACCCGATGGATTGATATACCAATTTCATGAACTGCTAAACATTGATGTACCAAAATGTACACATTTCCACATTGGGACTAATGTGTATTGTCTTTGTCTAATCGTAATATACCGGCTTAAACCAGGGCAAAAAGAAGTATACAACCAGTGGGTCAGATTACACTGGCAGTTGTTTGTTTAAAAGTTTTTATTTCCCCATTCGTTATTATATTATTATTATTGAATGGAAACATGGATTTAACTTTTATTTTTGAAATAATGCAAAATAATTCATCCAACAATTACACAAATTATATCAGAATTTCAGTAAAAAAAATATTTGACTGAGAAAAGCCAGATCACTCTAAGACTCTAAGTCATTTTTATAGCAGACAACGACAATGTATTTTTCTTAGACAATTTCTCTGGAAGCTTATTGAATTGTGAATTTTTTTTTTTTTTTCATTCCTGCTTCGCGGAAACATTTTCGCTTTTTTAAAATTTATTTTTATTTTCTGGTGAAGAATATAAAAATTCTTATATAAGGGAGGTAACCAAATTAAGACTGAAAAGATAATGATAAAATATTGTTATTTCCCTTGTCTTATACTTCTTATTTTAAATTTAAGTAAATAGTGTTTTGTTTTGTAAGAATTTAAAAAATAACGACAGATCAGTGCTTCATATCACAAGATAATTGGTTATTTTAGATTATCATTTATGCCACTTGAATCTGTTCGTGTAAAATAAATAACTTCAAAATATATGATATCCGTTACTTTTGAATAAAGGTAATCTGGTCAGTTAATGTAATGTAATGTAATGTAAGGGGATAACACTATTTAGTAGGCAACAAACTAAAAATATTGATACACGGAGACAACAATATAACATATTGATACACGAAGTCAACAAACTAAAAATATTGATACACAAAGTCAACAATATACACTTTTTGATACACGGAGTCAACAAACTAAACATTTAGATACACGTTGGTTCAATTAAACTAAATTACAAGTAGTTTTATTGAAACACTAAACTTTTTTCATCGGTTAATTTTTATTATATAATTATGCCACGTAAAACAACAAAATCAACAAAACACGCAATATTTCAAGACAGCAACATTTCAAGACAGCAACATTTCAAGAAAACAACATTTCAAGACAGCAACATTTCAAGACAGCATCATTTCAAGACAGCAACATTTCAAGACAGCAACATTTCAAGACGGCAACATTTCAAGACAACAACATTTCAAGACAGCAACATTTCAAGACAGCAACATTTCAAGACAGCATCATTTCAAGACAGCAACATTTCAAGACAGCAACATTTCAAGACAGCAACATTTCAGGACATCAACATTTCAAGACAACAACATTTCAAGACAGCAACATTTCAAGACAGCAACATTTCAAGACAGCATCATTTCAAGACAGCAACATTTCAAGACAGCAACATTTCAAGACAGCAACATTTCAGGACATCAACATTTTAAGACAGTACAATAAAATGCTTGTACTCACTCACGGCCTCTATGACCTCAGCCAAGAGCACGCCATCTGCCACGTCATTCTGTAAATCCACAATATGTCGTTTGTTCCTGGCCTTCTCCAGGTAATGATTGGCCCAGTCTGTGTAGATCTGTGGGAGGAGGAGGGGTGAGTTGAACATGTATGTATGTCAGAGAGAAGGAGTGGGTTGAACAATTATGTATGTCAGAGAGATGCAGTGAGTTGAACATTTATGTATGTCAGAGAGAAGGAGTGGGTTGAACAATTATATGTCAGAGAGAAGGAGTGAGTTGAACAATTATATGTCAGAGAGAAGGAGTGAGTTGAACAATTATGTATGTCAGAGAGAAGGGGTGAGTTGAACAATTATATGTCAGAGAGAAGGAGTGAGTTGAACAATTGTATGTCAGAGAGAAGGAGTGAGTTGAACATTTATGTGTGTCAGAGAGAAGGGTGGGGGGGAGCTAAGCACTCATGTTGATATAATGATGACGGAAGCTATTTTAAAATACTCGATTTGAGAGATAATTTGCACATTTAAATGTGTACATCTGACGCTGACAGAGAAGAATCTTACAATTAATTATCCTTCAAACCAAATAAAGCATCCCTTATATATATTTTACTTCTGGTCTGGCTGCTTCCTTATAGCGACCGGCCCTCCCCTTACTTAACCTCTTTTAAATGTATAGTAATGACGGTTGAAACCAGGTATTAAGATTTACGGATGTGACTCTAATATTAATCAATAAAGAGCCACGGGTATGGTGTCTGTCTGTATGATAGTCTGTGGGACTGTCTGTCTGTATGATAGTCTGTAGGACTGTCAGTCTGCATGATAGTCTGTAGAAATGTCAGTCTGTAGGTAGACTGTATGATCTGTCTATATGATAGTCTGTAGGACTGGATAGACTGTAGGACTATCTGTCGTTATGATAGTATGTAGGACTGTCAGTCTGTATGATAGTCTGTAGGACTATCTATCTGTATGATAGTTTGTAGGACTATCTGTCTGTATGATGGTCTGTAGAACTGTCTGTAGGACCGTCTTTAGAACTGTCTATAGGCCTATTGTTTAAAGACCGGTATATATGTTCTAGAAAATGAGAAGTTTACTTCTTTTTGGTAAGACTTGGACCCACCGGATATTTTCTCAACATACCCGGACCTAGTGTGAAAAAAGTGCCATCGGTTAAGTCCTTGTTTCTTTATTAAAATAAAACATATTCATTGTTGTATGCATTTCGAAGATATCTATGTGGTACTTCCATGGTACTTCCATGGTACTTCCAAGATGGACTTAACTGATGCATGTTTATAACGCGTAGACCAACAATACCCAGTCCGCGTCTGAAACTAAAATCACCTTTCGTGTTTTTCTTTTCTATCAGGACCAGGTCATCAAGCTACCACAACAAAACGTAGCCACAAGGCTACACAAAACACAGCAGACTACCTAAAATAAACACATTGTATAGTTTCTAAGCCTCTAGCCCAAGTGTTTAAATAGACAAATGGGTCAATATTATAGTTCTACAACAATAAGAAATACAATCACATAATCGTAAAGCACATTCGTTATATCATATACAGCTCCGCATCAATTACTGTCAGGGAATTCAGAATGATATGCAGCGCAAATTCTAAGAGTGTTTGGAGTGTGATAAAGCTTTCAAGTAAGTTAATGAGACACCAAAAGTTTGTGCAAACAAAAGAATATATTTTAAGCTTTAAATTAGGATTACACAATAAAGAAATTCAAACGTTTCGACAAATGCCTTCGTCAGTACAACAAAAAACATTAACATAATTTTAAATTAAATTTACATAATACATGCATTATTCTAAATTTACATAATACATGCATTATTCTACGTACAAATAACAAGGAAAGAAGAAAAGAAGAAGAATGGTCACGAGTTTTTGAAGAAAACAAATTCCAGAAAGACAGAAAGGAAGTGGTTTGAAGCTGAAGAGAATAAAACAAACAGGAAAAATACATTGCAGCTATTTAAAATTGTGAATTTGGATTATATCGTAGGGAGTCAGCGCAGCAGATCTTCTAATTAATTTGTTTTCCGCATAAATTTTTTCCGGTATATTACTCGCATACAATATACCAGTAACTGCAATGTGTAGTATTCCATTATATTTAGCACTATTGAAATGTGTAAAAAAAAAAGTACAAAGGGCTCGGTTATTAATGTTGCTCTTCAACGGTCTCCATTTCGATGACCTGTCTCTCCTAAGCACGATAGCTGGCACTTTTTACAAAGGATGGTGTAAATCACTTCGTGATGTGATCAAGTCATACCATCTTTGATTCTGAATAGTTCCAGAGGACAAGTGATCTTATCTACTTAAAACTCGTCAAGACACGTGTTGCAAACTTTGGTGCATATCTGTCCTTTAATATCAGGGACGTGGCTTTTCACATCCATGTCTCTAAGGCATTTCAGGGAGGTGGCTCTTCACATCCATGTCTCTAAAGCCTTTGTCCCTTCAGGGAGGTGGCTTTTCACATCCATGTCTCTAAGGCCTTTGTCTCTTCAGGAAGGTGGCTTTTCACATCCAAGTCTCTCAGGCCTTTGTCTCTTCAGGGAGGTGGCTTTTCACATTCATGTCTCTAAGGCCTTTGTCTCTTCAGGAAGGTGGCTTTTCACATCCAAGTCTCTCAGGCCTTTGTCCCTTCAGGGAGGTGGCTTTTCACATCCATGTCTCTAAGGCCTTTGTCTCTTCAGGAAGGTGGCTTTTCACATCCAAGTCTCTCAGGCCTTTGTCTCTTCAGGAAGGTGGCTTTTCACATCCAAGTCTCTCAGGCCTTTGTCCCTTCAGGGAGGTGGCTTTTCACATCCATGTCTCTAAGGCCTTTGTCTCTTCAGGAAGGTGGCTTTTCACATCCAAGTCTCTCAGGCCTTTGTCCCTTCAGGTAGGTGGCTTTTCACATCCATGTATCTGAGGCCTTTGTCCCTTCAAAAATCGAAAAGAGGCGGACAGATTCTGATATAAACAGCTCTCCAAAAAGTTTATAAACACTACTGTTTTAATTTGATAAAAGATTTAAAATGTCATGTTTAGTGTACGGACTCTCTGAGATTCGCTCCAGTATTTACTCCCCCAACCCCTTAACACCCTACTCTTACCTACCTGCCCCCCCTTCCACATCGCCTCTCACTCTGGGTGGCATTCTGCACGAGATTGGTATTCCGAAACGACCCGACCTTTTAAAACAAGAACCATGTACAGCTATCAGCACTTTTAAAAACTTCAAAAAACTTTGGCTGCAGCGACTGTTGGGAGAAATAACATGGCTTCCTTTTCTTTTAGGCAACTTTCAAACTTTGCCCAGAATCATTTGTTGATTTTAATGGCACGTAACCTTTGACCTCCACGTGCACTTCCACCTTGTAAAGGTCATCATATTCAGCACCAGTAAAAAAAAAAAAGTGCATCTCATTTATAAAGATGACTTAGACACAAACAACGTGTGTAAATAAGACAATGTAAATTCAGCTTTAATCATGATTTAAAAATATAAACGTTTCGGCAAAATGCCTTCATCAGTTTAAACAAATCATATTAAAGAAAACAAAAGAACATTCATATCGTATAACTTAAATTGACATAATAGAGATATACGTGTATCCTACCTAAAAATTAGAGAAAAATTAGAGTGGCCGCAAGTCCCGGACAAAACAAAATTACATAAGAACTTAGAGGAAGTGGGTGGAAGAACAAACTTAAAAATCAAACTGGGAAAAGACATGGAAGCTATGTAAAATTGTGGATATGGTTTATACCGTATGGAGCCAACGAACAAATTATTTTTTTAAATTTAATTTCTATGTAAAAATTATATCTAGTGTATTTAAAAAGACCAATTAATGACTTGACAAGGGTCCAATTTTTTAAAGCCGTCATTATTTACCCCGCAGGACATCTTAAGGATCTAAATGACCCCCCCCCCCACACCGCACACAACTCTCCCACCCCCACATCCCCTCCCAGCTTTTTGCCCAAGTGTCTGAATCTTCAAAAACACTAACCGTAACTATTTCTATGTACCTTTAACTTGACCCCCCAGCCCCCCCCCCCCCCCCCCATCTTCTATAGCGTTGTCCGACATCAACTGACACAAAAACAACACATTTTATTTTTAACCGGATTTCAATGTATCGATTAATTCATTTCGATTGAAAGAAATCTAATCAATATAATTGAACAATCGCAATGAGTTTAAAAAGCTCAGTGTGACGTCACATTCAAAGTTAGAATCTTAAATACGTTTCGTACTGAGCAGCCGGCGTTAAGAGGTTTTTGAGGTGTTTGTCTTACGTTGTGGTTTGAGAAGCCCTGAACTAGCAGGCACCGGTTAGGAAGAAGAGATCACCAGATATGCACTGATGCAATGTACCTGCTGCACCCTCAGTCTGGTGACGGACGGACAGGTCTGGATGAGGGACAAGACAACATTTCTGACAGGTGATGACGGGCGCTCGAAAGGATGTCTGTAATTAGACTTAAAGACATCACAATCTAGCATCACACCATGGTCTGAATCGACATCACAATCAAACAACACAATAAAATCTGAGTTGGCATCACAATCTTACATCTCAATCATGTCTGAGTTGACATCACAATCTTACATCTCAATCATGTCTGAGTTGACATCACAATCATGCTGAGATTACAACACCTCAAACACACCAGTTTAACACAATCACAACGAACAATCTTCACTGCTCTTACAGTTGTCATAGAAAAACAGAACACCTTGTTCATTAGCTTATATATCAGCTGTTAATTTTTATTATGGACAGGCGATGCGTTATTTGGTGTATTGGTACTTTCAACGATTACAAGGTTGTCATGACACATTGCATTGTCAGCCATTAAACACCATGTCTATTTTATACTCAGTACAATGTCCTGTGTGTGTGTCAGAGTATGGTCAGTAAACCTCAGTACTGTTAGGAGTAAATTAGAGACCGATCCAATTTCGGCTTCGGTTTCGGCACCGATTTTTGCCATTTGATCACTTAAAAGTTAAATTTCGATTTAATTTCGGTTTCGGCCGAAAGTGATTTAGACTGAGGTTTTCGATCATCTACCAGAAGTCAGACTAATTGCCTGTCTCTAGGCCGGCAATCCGATATTCATTATTGCTCGACCTATTGCTGCTATTGCATATTATATGATATAATACTCTGCGAAAACTGATCACAGCTGTATAATGACCTACTTGTCCCATATTTCCAAAAAAATAAATTTCTGTTAGGCCGAGGCAAATGTAAACAGTTTTGTGGAAGAAAAACCAATGGAATGGTAATATTTATATGATTAATTTGGTTTGATTTTTCTCAAAAATAAAATTTGGAACCATGGGTTAATTCAATTCTTTCATAATTGATATTCATTTTGATATATCATTATCATGCTCATCAATGTTGTCATAGGCAAATGTGAATAATATTGAATAATCCTAAGGAATGCAGATATTTCCATTATTATTTTTGTTTTAATTTTTTTTTAAATTGGGGAAACTTAGCCTTTTTTAATTTATTCAATTCTTGAAATTCATCATTATCATTCTAACTAACATTGTTATGGACGAAATAACATACGTGTGCATGTATCATGGGTTCGTATTATAATTATGTAGTAGGCCTACTGCAGACTTTTTTACTTTTATCATTTTGGGGACAAATTTAGATGTCTTTTGGGATTCTCCGTCGAGACCAGTCAGAAGAGCAATGAACTATTTTAAGAGACTCGGTTAAAAAAAAATAATAATTCCCCCCCCCCCCCAACCAAGGGGGTGAGGGAGGTTGGGCGCCGAACGAAATAATTACGTCACGGTAAGACTAGTGTGTTGGTGCTAGGCTAAATAATGATACAGCTATTTATGAAAACACAAAGCATTAGTGTGACGATAACCGCGAACCAGTGTGCTGATATATTTATAGCCTTATCATCTGATATTTAGGTGACAAGTGGCTCCATCAGAGCCATGTATTATCAGGAATATGTTATAGGTTGTATTTATATTCTAAAAACAAAGGACACTCAAGGGTCATTTTGCATGAATTGACCCCCGTCTCCCGCCCTCCGATACAAATTTTCTCTTACCATACTACTTTAAAAAACATTTTTTAAAAATTGTAATTACTTTTAACTTCAAATGGTAAAAGTCAACGTATGCATTAAATGTGTATTTATTAGTATTCACGATGATCTCATTTTTAAAAAAAATAAAAATGTAAATATCGATACTTTTCCCCATCGATGTACGCAGAATGTATGCATGAACGAATTTCAAAATATCTAAATATTTCGGTTTCGGCTTCGGCTTAAATTCGGTCGAAAGTCACTTTAAGCTTTTGGATTCGGCTTCGGTTTCAGCCGAATGTCACTTTAAGGTTTTGGTTTCGGCCGAAAGTCATTGTTAACTTTCCGCCTAGTTTCGCCTTCGGCCGAAATCAAAAAACCAATGTCGGTCTAAATATCTTTTCTCAGTTAGCACTTACGAAAAAGTAGAGTGTGGAGTAATCAGTGATAACTGAGCATGAAATGATGTGATGTGCAGAGAGACAAAACCTATGCGGCCGCAATGGGCCCTTTCAAAGGCCCCGCCCCGAATTTATTTTCTAATAAAAAATCTTAATTTTCACTTATTATCCTTATCCTCTACCCAGACTGGGCCCCGCGCAGTCCGTTTCGCATAGGGCCCCGCAATTGTTAGGGTCGGCCCTGCAAACAGATTTCAGGTGAGTACGAGACGCATGGAAGTAGAATAAATCGTTAGAGAAAGTGTCTGAGTAAGGAAATGTTGGAAAAAAATTAATGTGAACTATGAAGACTTGGACCTGTTTTGTCCCCAAACAAAACCAAAAAAAGAATGGGGAGTGGGAGGGATTTGTTCACAGAGAACAGAAGGATTGTGAGTTGTTGCTTTTTTTGGTCAAGAGTTGGAGATGCAAGGAATGGTGAGTGTGACAGTCGGTGAGGAGATGCAGAGAACGATGAATGTGATATATATATAGGCGGGGAGGAGATGCAGAGACTGGTCAGTGGGACAGGCGGGGAGGAGATACAGACAATTGTCAGTGTGACAGACGGGGAGGAGATACAGAGAATGGTCAGTGTGACAGGTGGGAAGGAGATACAAAGAATGGTCAGTGTGACAGGTGGGGAGGAGATACAGACAATGGTCAGTGTGACAGGCGGGGAGGAGATACAAGTTGGAGTAATCAAGTGTTTGCGTGAGATATGAGGTGAGGAATGCAAAACTGTGTTAAAAATGTTAAAGTGGAATAACATAATATTATTGAGCCTTTGAGGAGTGCATGTAGGTTGGGGAGATAAGATGGCGGTACAATAGTTTTGGGAGATAAGATGGCGGTACAATAGTTTTGGGAGATAAGATGGCGGTACAATAGTTTTGGGAGATAAGATGGCGGTACAATAGTTTTGGGAGATACGATGGCGGTACAATAGTTTTGGGAGATAAGATGGCGGTTCAATAGTTTTGGGAGATAAGATGGCGGTACAATAGTTTTGGGAGATAAGATGGCGGTACAATACTTTTGGGAGATAAGATGGCAGTACAATAGTTTTGGGAGATAAGATGGCATTACAATAGTTTTGGGAGATAAGATGGCAGACAAAATTTGGGGAGATGGCAGTACTATAGTTTGGGGAGAAAAGATGACAATATAATAGTTTGGAAAGCCAGATTTTCTAGGTCGACCTTCTTGTGGTAACATAAGTTAAGCTAAATTTTTTAAGGTATTTTTTTTCCTGTTTTCAAAGCAAAAAGTCAATATATCTACGTGTTATTCAAAGATAAGAAAGGAATTAACTGACTAAATCACTGCTCAAAGCTAACAGAGTTAAAATATCTGCTAAAATCTGCTAAAATCTAACATCTGAGTTAAAATATTCCTGAGTTGCGCAAGTAAATTTACATCTTTGAAAGAATTTACTTTCTTAAAATAAATTCCACTCGCAGATTTCATCGAACGCTAAATGTGTCCACTTCCCAGCATAGATACCGTAGTCATGTTTTTAGAGGCGGTGAAATCTGGGAACAAGGCGGTGAAATGTTCTGAGAAATCTGGCCTATCATAAACAGTGGATGCAGAGATAAAGGAAATCGTGATGTCACTGGGAACTGAAGTGACGTCATTCTCGTAGTTTGTGGAAGGCGATCAAGTAACAGAATTGTACAAATAATTCGGGTCGTGAAGTTATATAATCTATCTTATATAACAGAGGGTTTGGGCGGAAAAAAAGTGGGGGTGGAGATAAATTGAAGGAGAGAGAGACAAAGAAAGTAAGGATTAAATAATTTTGTTTATCGTTTGGTTCCAGTACTGATGTATTTTGCCACCGAATCCTTAGTTTCAACGTGGATCCTGTTTCGCAACGTTCCCAAACTCATGAAATGTTCACAAAGTAATTAGTAATTATCTGAAACTCGATTGTCGGAATGATTCTGCCACTGCCCCTCGTAGAAGAAGATTACCCATTTGAAACCGGGACATCGTTAGGCCAAAATGATTGCACATTGGAAGGTAGGCCAGATTGATGCTTACTTGAAAGTAGTACCATTTAATATTGCACAGTGGAAGGTAGGCCAGATTGATGCTTACTTGAAAGCAGTACCATTTAATCTTGCACAGTGGAAGGTAGGCCAGATTGATGCTTACTTGAAAGCAGTACCATTTAATCTTGCACAGTGGAAGGTAGGCCAGATTGATGCTTACTTGAAAGCAGTACCAGTAAATCTTGCACAGTGGAAGGTAGGCCAGATTGATGCTTACTTCAAAGCAGTACTAGTAAATCTTGCACGGTGGAAGGTAGGCCAGATTGATGCTTACTTGAAAGCAGTACCAGTAAATCTTGCACATTGGAAGGTAGGCAAGATTTATGCGCACTTGAAAGTAGTACCATTTAATATTCCAGATTTGTAGTTGACATGTTTATAATGTCTTCTGCCACATGTACTGTTTTTGACGCAAGTACGAAACTAATGATAAAACAAAGGAAGTGACGTCATTCAGTGTACCATCGGAGGATTCATGAGAAGGCAAATATTTTTCTTGCAATTAAATGTTTTAGTGTGAGATTTTAAATAAAGGGATGTTAGAAACTGGTCATTTTGTGGGAGAGGGAGGGGCAAAATGTCGGAAACATAAAAAGAAAGTTTGTATTTGAAATGCGAATGATTAAACACTAGATATAGCCCGCCAAACATTGGCGACAGCAATACGTGAACTTCTCATCTACTAGATACAGCCCGCCAAACATTGGCGACAGCAATGCGTGAACTTCCCATTTACTAAACTTACTTGACATAATGTGAACTCAAGTAACACACATTTAAGAATCCCAATTTTCGCTTCACCTTTACCACCATGATACGTCACTGCACAATTTTTATTTCACGCCTATGAACTATATTAAATATTCTGATGTCCCAACCACTTATAAACCGAATATTTTTTACACCATACTTAAATTTAGACGATTTCATTTTTCCGAAAAGAAAATATTACGCGCCAAAAGCACTTGCGTTATATAAAAAAATACTTCATTTAGCGTAGTTAAGAGAAAAATATATTGCGCGCTATTGAACTCATGATTGAACCATACTTTCTTTCAAACGTACATTTAGAATTATTGAATTTGTAATATACTCTCAATACCAAATTCGCTGAACAGGAAGCAGTCCACGAGTCACACTAGAAGCGTAATATATAGAAGAGAGGATTGCAAACTCACGCGCGGTGTGTCATATGTTAGTGGAGAAGTAACATACAAGAAATCAAATTATGTTCACAAGTCCTTGACCTTGGCTTTCAACGTTAGTTCTAGTGGGGGCTCTTGGTGTGATTTATGACTTACCGAGGATTTTGCAAGGGTTATGTGGCTCCCATAAAGGTAACAGACCGATGTGTTGTTAATTAGTGGTTCAGAGATGTGTTGTTCATAAGTGGTTGAGCGATGTGTTGTTCATAAGTGGTTGAGCGATGTCTTGTTCATAAGTGGTTCAGAGATGCGTTGGTTATAAGTGGTTCAGAGATGTGTTGTTCATAAGTGGTTCACAGATGTGTTGTTCGTAAGGGGTTCAGAGATGTGTTGTTCATAAGTGGTTCAGAGATGTGTTTTCATATGTGGTTCAGAGATGCGTTGGTTATAAGTGGTTCAGAGATGTGTTGTTCATAAGTGGTTCAGAGATGTGTTGTTCATATGTGGTTCAGAGATATGTTGTTTATAAGTGGTTGATCGATGTGATGTTTATATGTTGGTAACTAAAGATAATGATTTCAGATCACAAAAATGTTTAAATTGCCGTTTGAGTTTGTTAACAATGTATGTAATTTCAAGTTATGTATGTACCATCAATGTATGCATATAGTTTAACGTTAAAAATTTCAATGGTAAGGAAGGTCATTCCTTCTGCTCAAAATACTTGAGCTAATAAACGTTTATAACCTATGGACCATGTGCCAACTCTTCACTATTTGTACATGTTAACGAAGATGGGGGGATGGGTGAGTAAGGTAACACCGGTAACCCCCAGTAACCTATCTAATTGCCCCGAGTTGTAGAGCCACTGACATTGAGGGGCTGCAACCTTCCAACGGCCACGCACCGCCTGTCACCCCCTGGACTCCGGAGCACGAGCTTTACAAAGGGCTGCTATCAGATAAACCATATCGACTTTCACTGAAATAAGACAACCCCCGGGGCGTGTGTGCCAGCGGGGCTCAAGCTAATCGACCTATCATCAACACCCCTGTGCCGCCCCCAAGATACACTCCTGGACGACTTCCCCAAGATACACTCCTGGACGACTTCTCATAGGAGCGCGCAAAATAAAATAGCACACAAGAGGTGCTCCGGCCTAGGATTAAATAAATAGCGCAGAAGGCCTAACCGGCAACCTTTCAAAACTTGGTGGAACCTATGCCAGGTGTATATCGACAATTCGCAGCAAAGTTATTTTTTTTTTTTTTAAAGCCAAGCTCGAGAGTAAAAGTAAAACTTGAAAAGAAGGCATAATTGCGACTGATGAGCAATATTTCAATTAGGTGAACATGTTCCTTGATTTTACTCCCAGCGTGGGGAGGGAGTGGGGTGGCGTGGGTACGGGGTTAAGTGGCGGGACTCTTGGGATAAGCATCAGGGTTGACGCCTTTGGATTGTGGGAATTTTGGGTGGGGTGGGGGGTGAAATAATTACTGACTAACCAGGAGCCGGGGGGGGGGGGGGGGAGTGAAGAAATGTAGAAAAAATTATCGCATTTCCAACTTGTAGGATAAGCAGAAACTTGAGTTAATGAAAATATGTAGATAAACGTGTGGCCTTTGGGTATGACAGGGTATGAGAGGGGTATGACGGTGTATGAAAGGGTATGACGGGGTATGACGGAATTGATATTTTGACATCAAGCCATTTGCACTCACCTGCTTTCATTAAGAAATATCACATATAATGTCACACACATTAACTTCTATGTAGTATCACACACATATCGATGTTAAAGAGATTGCAGTTCAAACAAAAGTTTATCGTTGTGATACTATTAGGTAATCGATTAGATTGTAAGATTTAGTTCTGTAATATCAAGAACAAATGTCAGCCGTAATATCTCTGTAGTGAAATGAGATCCATACTTGCTAGCCATTTTTGACATTAACGTTTCACCAGGTTTAACTGCAGGTGTGATAATCATGATTCACGCGGATTAACAGGTAGGCGACTTGGATTTATAAGCTAATGACGCTCGTAATTTGACCGTAAGTAAATATCAAGTGTTTCTATAAGTCAGAAAGTTACTAATGCATCTTGAAGACTATGTATAGACTAAATATAGACCGTGCATAGACCTTGCATATAACGTAGATATACCGTAAATAGACCAAATGTAGATCATACATATATCTTTTATGACCAAACTGTTATGTAGACGACGTGTTTACATCATTTTTCCCCATGAATGAACTCTAGCTGACCCCAAGCTCGGAACCGCATTTAGGGTGTGGCTAGCTAAAAATATTCTCTATTGACTTTGTTTACATCTAAATAAAATTAATATTCTTTTTCCTTAGAATTAAGTAGAATAATCTGAAGAGCTCTGGAAAGGAAACCATTGTGTAAGGTCTCTCTAGAAAATTCAGTAAACCAGACTATAACATTATAAAAGGGGACGATAGTTATTTTTGCATATGTGTGCTATGATTTGATTACAAGATATTTTGAGCGTGTGTTATTTTTGCTACTAGACAACAGATTAGTTGTGCGTGTAGATTCCTTTTCATCTCCGTACTTTTTTTTTACAACATTGTGTATTCTTCAACATTGTACCGGTACAAGCCAATCATTATTCTGTACGTCGATAGCTTTCATTTATATTTCTTTTGATTTTGCAATTTATCATTAACGAATTAAAATGTATTTATAGTAATTAGCCATGGTTTGGGTATCGTATTATTTATTATTGTATTTATCATTTGGTATCGTCTTTTGTTGTGTACTGTTTTAGAACGAGCCGTACACTTAAATAAGAGATTAATTTCTCCATACGGATAACAGGACGTAACACATCAATATACCTTATATACACCGTGCATAGACCCAACCTAGATCATTTATAGATCTTACACATACCGTATTTAGACCATGCATAGACCAAACATATTCATACATAGACCTGACATAGACCATGCATAGGCCCAACATCAAATATACATAGACCAAACCTAGATTATTTATAGATCTTACACATACCGTATTTAGACCATGCATAGACCAAACATATTCATACATAGACCTGACATAGACCATGCATATGCCCAACATAAAATATACATAGACCAAACCTAGATCATGTATAGATCTTACATATACCGTATTTAGACCATACATAGACCATGCATGGATCATATAGACCATACATAGACCAAACAAAGATCATACATAGATCGTACATTGAGTTCACTCACCCTCGCACCAGCCACCCTTGACCCCTACCACTCTCACCCCACTCAACCCTGCCACGCTTACTACTTTTACACCTACCACCCCGATTTGAAAAGGTTTGATGCGTGCGACACAAAGTGTCGTAGCAGCGACCAGACAGTGATGCGCTCCGATACATGATCCACAACGGTAACAATTTGCAAGCACCAGCTGAGAGTACCACATGACCCAAAGACTCCTAATGTCAAACCAGCCACGCAACCCTTTGAAACCATTTCGACATCCTGGCTTGCAGCCGTAACTTGCACGGCCGTGACGTCAGCGCGGGGATTCCAGACGGCAGCTTTATCCGAAGATGGGCTCCGGGTTTATTTCGGTCTTAAACACACAGGTAACCGCACATGTAAACACTGCAGGCAATCATTTTCTTACGCGCTCTTTGTGTCATTATCCTCAGGGCCCTCGCTTAGCATTCGAACAAGATGTGCTCTCGCCATGGAGTTTTATCACTACAAAAAACACAGACCTGTCATACAGAGACCTGTGTCATACAGAGACCTGTCTTACAGAGACCTGTCGTACAGAGACCTGTCGTACAGAGACCTGTCATACAGAGACATGTCATACAGGGACCTGTCATACAGAGACCTGTCATACAGAGACCTATCATACAGAGACCTGTCGTACAGAGACCTGTCATACAGAGGCCTTGAGTCGTGTTAGAAAGAACAAGACATCCATGAAAAAAAACTGAATCGAGTATAAAACGTGTTTGTGAGGTCAAGGTTATTGTTTAGGGGCGTGGTTAAAATGATGTAAGAAATTGGGGAAACATATACTTCGGAACATAAATCGTTAGAAATGGCCTATAGTATAAGGGAGTCCTAATTTCAGATTTATTTCTTATCACGTGAATGTGTCGCTTCATGTGAACGTGTCGTCTCATAGGAATGTGTCGTGCCATGGGACTGTGTCGTGTCATGGGACTGTGTCGTGTCATGGGACTGTGTCGTGTCATGGGACTGTGTCGTGTCATGGGACTGTGTCGTGTCATGGGACTGTGTCGTGTCATGTGACTGTGTCGTGTCATGGGACAGTGTCGTGTCATGGGACTGTGTCGTGTCATGGGACTGTGTCGTGTCATGGGACCGTGTTGTGTCATGGGACTATGTCGTGTCATGGGACCGTGTTGTGTCATGGGACTTTGTCATGTCATGGGACTGTGTCGTGTCATTGGACTGTGTCGTGTGGTGTTCGACACACCATTCAGGTTATCTTATTTCAACACTGTTTGAGGATCAGTAAAAAAATTGGTTTTTAAATTGATTAAAGCCAGTGACGATACTTTGGTTAAACACCGTGATACTAAAAGGATGATCATCACTCGGATACTATGACTTATCTTCATCATCAATAAATATACCAGCATGCTTATCCACACTGTAACTTCTAATATCTCACCAGATGGATTCACCGACACCCCCCAACACACACACTAGAGCCGTTTCTCATATACCTACGGCCAGTTGCAACTACATTGTGTACCTAATATTTTGAACGGTTACTATGTGGTTCTGTGTACAGTAAATCTTAGTTATTTTATTGTACACATACTGCTAATGTGTATTTATACGTTCATGTTTGGCCCACACATTGGTAGACTGTACAACTAGCCCACAAAATCTAAGACATTGTTGGCCCACACATTGGTAGAAGGTACAACTAGCCCACAAAATCTAAGACAATGTTTGCCCACACATTGGTAGAAAGTGCATTAAGCCCACGTAGGTTAATACAGTGTTGGTCAACAACTAGTACAACCAGGTGAGCCAGGTCAAACATCAATGACCAATCACGTGAGCCGTGGCAAATAGATGCTAGGTTAAGATTTTTTCTTCTTCTGTCTTTAACATCATAGACGTAGTTTGAAATCATTTCATTCTATTACCAGCAACAGATCTGCTCTGAGAGAGGAATTTCAATTAGCTGAGACAAAATATATTTTTTTTTCCGGTGCAAATGTCATTCTGCCATCCGAGTTCACGTATTGAGTCTGATTATAAGTGGAAAACATAAAATAAAGGGAAAAGTGGCATTGATCAGTTATAATAATCTTCTATCTGAAACTAAATAGAGAGTTAGTAGTGATAAGTAGAACAAGGAGAGGGAGAGACACATGGTGAGAGAGGGAGAGAGAGAGAGAGAGATAGGAAGAGAGAGCAACAGAGAGAAACACAGAGAGAAAGAGAGGGAGAGGAAAGAGAGAAACATCAAGATGTAAATTTGATCGTTCAAACCATGGATAATTGATCAAACTGAGTATAGTAACACGCTCCAAGCCAGCGGTTCTCAAACTGTGGGTCGCGACCCCTTTGGGGGTCGAACGACACTTTCCCAGGGGTCGCCTAAGACTATCGGGAAAACACATATACTCAACAGTTATGAAGAGCAACGAAAATAATTTTAGCTTTGGTGGTCGCCACAACATGAGGAACTGTATTAAAGGGTCACGGCATTTGGAAGGTTGAGAACCACTGCTCTAAACAATTAACGCTATTTCCTTCAAAGATATATACAGACCGATTACTCTAAAAACTCCCGTAATCGTTTCCATCGCACTTCGATACCATATTATTTCAGTCGATATCCCCTTTGAATTTATCTACAGAGAAGTGTGATCAAAATGGTCTATGATTTTGTCATAAATGGTAATGATTGGGAAATTTATGGTATAAGATTGGGAAATTTATGGTATAAGATTGTGTAATAAAATGATTTATGATTATGTAATAACAGCTTATGATAGTTTAATTTATGGTATATGATTATGCAATAAAATGTATAAGATTGTATATTAAATAATATTTGTTTATGTGAGTATTGATGTGCGATTATGCAATAAATTGTATATGCTTCTGTAATAAAGGATACATGATTATGTAATTATTGTTATATGATTATGTAATATTTCATGCGTAAGAGCGTTCTTTTCAAGTTCCATAGAGTCAGCTCTAGCAGTCGAGACTGTTAAGTCACTGAACAGTGAACACCATTCAAAATGAAACGTTCTATTGAAAAAGAACATAAAATTTCTGGATGATCGATTTAGTCCTAGAGGTGAAAGATCAAACGGTGTATATATTTGAGAGACTTATGAGACCTCATTTTCCAAAGAATCACTAAGACCTTAATCCAGCATAAGTAGAACTCAACTGAGTAAGAAGGGTTGTAAACGTGGAATGGGATAGACCCGCCCTTGTGGCATATCCTGCGGTACATGTGTCGGAAGAGTTATTTCGACATGAATATCTCTACATGTTATTTCACCTTTAAAGGGACATCACCGGCTTTGTTTAACCTATCCATGGCGCGTCATCCAGATAAAACAATAGAGTCACGTGACAATGTCTAGGTTACGGACACATGATGGCGGCATCTGACAGTTTATATAACCTATACTGATGACGTCCGCTGGGCGGTCAAATAGAAACTCAAGGTCAAGGACACTGAATCTCCGAGTGTAACGACTTAGACCCCAGGCATAAATTATTAGTGGTTTTATATAGCACGATACCCCAGCCTAGCTGTGACTCCAGACCTAGGACGGTGACTCTAGACCTTGGGTCCTCAAACTTTTTGTAAACGGGGCCCGGTTCACTGTCCCTCAGACACTATTGCGGGTCGGTTTAGCAAAAGAAAATCAAGGAAAATTATTATCTTTAGATGAATAACACTTTAAATCTACACATTTTGAATTTTTTTTCAACTGGAAGAGTAGGCCTGATTTTAGTTAATGTGAAGGCCAATGTCCGGTTTCATATTTGTCACTGCTACCAGGGAATCCGTAAGGTGGCCATGCAGGAACACGTTTTCAAAATTTTTTTTTTTTTTTTTTAAATTTTTTTTTTTTACATAGAAACTATTCCATGTTATTGTCTGCGTTGAATAGCAGTCAAGAAAGGCCCACGACTGAGAGAGCAAAGAAGTTCGATCTTACTTTCAGATGTACCAGTGGCGATCAACAACAATAAATGTATACATTGCTAGGCTCGATGAGCTGACAACAATAACGATATACGTAGCATTATTGACCAACTTTCTCGAAACTCTACACTCTACTCTCTTTATGGTGAGATAAACATTTGGGGGATTGCCCCTCCGGAAATCGAAAACCATTTCTTTCGTTTTTGAGACATTCAACTTCAGACAATTTTAATCGTAACAACTACTTCACTTTCCCCTTCAGATATTAAGTCAACGATGGCGGTGTCATCAGCAGATTTAACGATCGGTACGGTGTTGCTTGTGCTCTGGATCTCATATACAGAGTAAGGGAGCAAACCCAACCGTGTGGCGCCCCGATACATTTTTCTCTAGATGACATTTGGTCGTTCACCTTGACATATTGTGAGCGATGTGTTCAAAAGTTCAGCTTCCATGCTTGAATATTTGAATTTCCATCTCATTAAAAAATATTTTTAATCATAAGGTGTGGTTGGATAGTGTAAAATGCTTATGAGATCAGAGAAGTCTAGGAAAAGCACCCTAGCATACTTTTAGAGCTGTCTAGGTGATGAATGTTGAACTCTTTCTAATAAGAGCAGGATGGCATCCGCTGTACTTGTTACAGATTCATAAGCAAATGGCTAGGGGTCGTGTTTTTGCTGTACTTCCTTTAAAATTCATCTCGGGATAAGTTTCTCAAAACATTTCATTACAATAGAGGTAAGTGAGACAGGGCGTAAGCCGTTATTACAATAGAGGTAAGTGAGACAGGGCGTAAGCCGTTATTACAATAGAGGCAAGTGAGACAGGGTGTAAGTTGGTATTACAAAAGAAGTAAGTGAGACAGGGTGTAAGTTGGTATTACAAAAGAAGCAAGTGAGACAGGGCGTATGTCATTATTACAATGGAGGTAAGTGAGACAGGGCGTATGTCTTTATTACAATGGAGGTAAGTGAGACATGGCGTATGTCGTTATTACAATGAAGGTAAGTGAGACAGGGCGAAAGTCGTTATTACAATAGAGGTAAGTGAGACAGGGCGTAAACCGTTATTACAATGGAGGTAAGTGAGACAGGGCGTAAGCCGTTATTACAATGGAGGTAAGTGAGACGGGGCGTAAGCCGTTATTACAATAGAGGTAAGTGAGACACTGCGTAAGCCGTTATTACAACTGATTTTTTTTTTCTTTGGTACAGGTAAAATTTCTGAAGTTTTCCAAACCTTTGTCATGGCATGAGTTTCATACGATTTATTTAATATGTTACAGAACATGTTGGCAACCACTTCTGAACAGAGCTCAACAAGACAACCCCTTCTGAACAGAGCTCAACAAGACAACCCCTTCTGAACAGAGCTCAACAAGACAACCCCTTAATTGGTCTGACCCCGAGACCTTGGTTGCATTTACTTGATGAGATGACGTCATCACGTCCTGTTCAGTGAACAATAACAGATCACCCCGTGTAATATTGATGTCGTTAAATGAATTCATCATGTCGTTGTTCACATTTCCAATCACACAACTTTCTTACATTCTCAAAGCACAAGCGTTCACACTAAGGTGTGAATCCTGTTTTTTGTCTTAGAACTGGCCAACAAACCTTAGAACAGGCCAACAAACCTTGGAACAGGCCAACAAACCTTGGAACAGGCCAACAAACCTTAGAACAGGCCAACAAACCTTGGAACAGGCCAACAAACCTTAGAACAGGCCAACAAACCTTAGAACAGGCCAACAAACCTTAGAACAGGCCAACAAACCTTAGAACTGGCCAACAAACCTTAGAACTGGCCGACAAACCTTAGAACAGGCCAACAAACCTTAGAACTGGCCAACAAACCTTAGAACTGGCCGACAAACCTTGGAACAGGCCAACAAACCTTAGAACAGGCCAACAAACCTTAGAACAGGCCAACAAACCTTCCTTTTTTTTAATTGGTTGTTCGTACTGTTTTTTGACCTGATTTATTTTTACCTCCAGTAATTGTTTCTTTTGGTTTTGGTTTTGGTTTTGATTGTTGTTTTTGTGGATTCTTGGTGGCCAGTCTTAGAGAATCTTTTCTTGTGGAGCATTGTCTCCCTTTGCTAAGGCCATTAAAGGAACAGCCGAGCAGCTGCAAGGGAATTAAATCAATATTTTCAATTAGACATTTTTCTCTTGAAAGGTGGTGACCTTATTCAATCACTATTTGTGTGTGTGTGTGTGTGTGTGTGTGTGTGTGTGTGTGTTGTTTTGTTTTGTTTTTTTTTGTTTTTTTTGGTGGGGTTGGTGGTGGAGGAGAGAATAATTGCTTTGTATTCAATGTCCAAGTCCTTAAGCACTAGAAGAGAATGGCGCAAGATGATTATCTGGGAGTACTTTATGATTATCTGGGAGTACTTTATGATTATCTAGGAGTACTTTATGATTATTTAGGAGTATGGTATGATTACCCGGGAGTACTTTGTGATTACTGACAGTACTTTATGATTATCTGGGGAGTACTTTTTGATTATCTGGGAGTACTTTATTATTATCTGGGATTACTTTATGATTATATGGGAGTACTTTATGATTATCTGGGAGTATGTTATGATTATCCGGGAGTACTTTGTGATTACCTGGGAGTACTTTATGATTATTTGGGAGTACATTATGATTTCTGGGAGTACTTTATGATTATCTGGCAACAATGTGTGACCAATTAGATGTGCGTCATAAGTTATTTTATGATTTCCTTTGTTAGATGCGGGTGTTGAAGTGGGGCACCGGTCGACTCGGCCAAATTTGATATTGTGAAGAAATCAAAGTTTAAGAAATAGTAATGAGGGTTTTGATTAGGCACAGTGGTCAATTTTGAATCGTATTCTACATCACGGTAGGCAGGGGCGTTATTTTAGTTTTTTTCGTTGGGGGGGGGGGTGGAGGGGGGGCAAAACCAAAACTTGGTCGGCTTGATAAGTTGTTTATTACTGGAGTCGCCACAGTACATATCAAATTCACGGAAGGGGGAGGGGGCGACAAATGCCCCACCCTGCCCTACCCAAATGACGTCCCTGGCGGAAGGTGGGGGAGAATCTAAACATTGTATTTACCGTCATGTAGTTTCAGTGAGGTCATCCAAATTTACTCGAATGAAAACAAAAGCAGAATCATATATAAAAGTAGTGAGATTTTGGCTCAATATTTCTTTACCAGGCACTGAAAGACTTGACCAAACCCATTCATTGCTATAAGAGTCTTCGTTACGCGCGGTTATTCATTCAAAGAACTTTTAGCTTTATCTAATTAGGCAATTTGTGCTATGATGTCATTTGCGTGATTATTTAGGGGAAAATAATTTTCATTTTATTTCGGAATATAAACAACGCACTAAAACGCACTAATAACAACTGATGTTTTGGGTTTTCTGATAAATATGATTATGGTGTAATTCTTTGATCATATTTTGTTTATTAATTTTTTTTTCATATCTTTCAAATGCATATAAAATGCTTAAAATTGTTCCTTAGTTGATACTTAAAATGTATCTGTAATGTAAATTAATAATACTTAAACTTTTACTAAAATAATAGTGGATATTTATTTAAATTTATTCGATTACCGTAAAATAATAGAAAATAACTATGATCCTTTTTAAGAATTCAAACCTATTTACATCTTTTCGGTTCTTTGGCGCTACGGTCAGCTTAGCTCATTCTTATATATATTATAACTTACCTAATGTATTAAGACTTATGTATCGCTTCAGCCTCTTATTATTGAACAATGAACTAAAATAATTCCTTTGTATTTTATTATTTATTTATATGAATTCGGTGGCACTTTGAGCTGTGTAATAACTTTAGATAGACAGTTGTGTCAACTTTTACTTTGAGCAGTGTAATGACTTTAGATAGACAGTTGTGTCAACTTTTACTTTGAGCTGTGTAATGACTTTAGATAGACAGTTGTGTCAACTTTTACTTTGAGCTGTGTAATGACTTTAGATAGACAGTTGTGTCAACTTTTACTTTGAGCAGTGTAATAACTTGAGATAGACAGTTGTGTCAACTTTTACTTTGAGCAGTGTAATGACTTTAGATAGACAGTTGTGTCAACTTTTACTTTCAGCTGTGTAATGACTTTAGATAGACAGTTGTGTCAACTTTTACTTTGAGCAGTGTAATGACTTGAGATAGACAGTTGTGTCAACTTTTACTTTCAGCTGTGTAATGACTTTAGATATTTTGGTAAATGAGTAAGACAGGGGGCGGTCATGGCGATTTTATGATCCAAATGGAGGCGGTGGTCGGGAAATGTTTGAAAACCACTGATCTAAATCATCACCTCTTCATTTAACAAATCAACACCTGTTAAAATGTTTACAACAAAAACTGTTATACACCAACTCTGTAAAACATGTTATACACCAACTCTGTTTAACATGTTATACACTACTTTGTTAAACATGTTATGCACCAACTTTGTTAAACATGTTATACACCAACTTCTTTACTTTGTTCCGAGTCATATCAACGGGCACTGAAGTGAAGCATACGTCACTGCCCTACTTAAAGCATCCTCCCAGAAGTCACTGCGCAGCTTGCGCTCCGACTATAATTGATTTCACGACCGCTGAGCTAGGGGGTCGTAAACCTACGACCGCCGGCGTAGTTAATTTCTCTTGTCTATAAAACCGCGATAAGAGATAATCTTCCCAGTCAAGCTCTCTTCACTTCCAGATGAAGCTGTACTCGCGATGTGAACTCATTCGAAACGTCACTCTCTTCCCTTCCAGATGAAGCTGTACTCGCGATGTGAACTCATTCGAAACTTCACTCTCTTCACTTCCAGATGATGCTGTACTCGCAATCTGAACTCATTCGAAACTTCACTCTTTACAGTTCTATGTACGAGATGATAATGAGAAGATCTAAGACGGACAACTGGGAACATAAGTAATATATTTTAATTTTGTGATAAAATGATTAAAATAAAAACAACATTGAAAATGAATTTAGTGAATTGATAATATTAGTGATACATGAACTCTTCAGTGTATCTTATCAGTTATTTACATATGGCATTACTGAGAGAGATTCGTCTGTCTTCACGAACCCATGTATGGCCTCTCTCTCAGACAGAATACGGTTGTTCAGTGGCCTAGTGAGGGGGGGCAAGGGGGGGCATCATGCCCCGGGCGCTACTCACAAAGGGGCGCCAAATGGTATATTTTACTATAATATTGTATGGTTTTCGAATAGGGGGGGGGCGCTAAAAAGGTATTGTGCCCCGGGCGCGAGTTAAGCTCGCTACGTCACTGCGGTTGTTCGGTGTTGATAAAAAAAAAAGCACACAGCTTCTTACGCAAAAGGTATCGCCTCCTACTTTGGCCTCTCACCCCGGACTGTTGAGATACTAAAATAAACCAGCTACGCCACTGATTATTTCAGTACTAAAATAAACCAGCTACGCCTCTGATTGTTTAGGTACTAAAATAAACCAGTTACGCCTCTGATTGTTTAGGTACTAAAATAAACAAGTTACGCCACTGATTATTAAGGTACTAAAATAAACCAGCTACGCCTCTGATTGTTTAGCTACTAAAATAAACCAGAACGCCTCTGATGTTTTTGGTACTAAAATACATCAGCTACGCCTCTGATTGTTAAGGTACAAAAATACACCAGCTACGCCCCTGTTCCCAATCCCCTCTCCTGACGATAGACAGACCAGGTGCGTGGCAGAACCATTCAAGACGGATTGCCTTAGCTTTCCTGTCTTCTAAAGGTGTGAATACAGGCGGTAGCTTTACTGCGCTCCAACTGGGGTGCTGGGTGTCGAAAACAACTGGGGTGTCTTGTGCCGAAAACAACCGGGGTGTCTTGTGCCGAAAACAACTGGGGTGTCTTGTGTTAAAACCAAATGGGGCGCTCGCTGTCGAACACAACTGAGGTGTTAAGTTTTGAAAACAGCTGGGGTGTCTTGTGCCGAAAACAACTGGGGTGTCTTGTGTTAAAACCAAATGGGGCGCTCGCTGTCGAACACAACTGAGGTGTTAAGTTTTGAAAACAGCTGGGGTGTCTTGTCCCGAAAACAGCTGGGGGGCTCGAAGTCGAAAAGAACCGGGGTGTTCGGTTTTGAAAATAACTGGGGTGCAAGGAGAAATATTTAAATGGGGTGCCGGAATACCCATACAACTGGGATCCTGTGTGCTTTATACAGTTGGGCGCTGGGTGTAGTTGAGGACAGGGCGCCGTTGTAAAGCAGATAGACAGTTCCATGGAGATTGAGTTCAAAGTTCTGTTATACTGAACGATGTGTTCTATGTCTCAATAACACTAGCTTGGCTCGGTTCCTTTATTCTTATGTCCAGTTGTATGAGTCTAAACCTTTTCTCTCATACTTGAGCATTGTCCCGTTGCATGAGTCTAAAACTTTTCTATTTTAGTTTCTCTCTATGTCTTCAACTGAAAGGCTCATACTTAATTAAGCGTATATATGGTCTTATTATGTATATATGAATCCTATGTATGACGATATTTTATGTTTATATAAAGCTTGTCTATGAAGATATGTATGTTATATTAAGCATGTCTCATCAAACGGACGTGTAATATGTGTAAAGATAATAGGTGTACAGAAACATCTTGTCTCTTAAGGTCATTAGCTGCACATATGTCCTGTCTCTCAAGGTCATTAGTTGCACATAAGCTCTATCTCGTAATGTCATTGGTCGCACACAAGACCTATCTGTAAAGGTCATTAATATACACACACGACATATCTCTAAATGTCATTGCTATGAACATAACTCATTTCACCAATAAGTCTTTAATTTCCATATACTTTCGTTCTCCAAAAGTTCATTAATATGCCAAAGTCGTATCTCTAAATAGTCATTAACATGCACATAAGTCCTATCTCTAAATAGTCATTAACATGCACATAAGTCCTATCTCTAAAGGCAATTAATATGCACATAATTCAATCTGTTAAGGTCATAGGTACGCACATCACGCCTATCTCCGGAAGGTCATTGATATGCACACAAGTCCTATCTAAAAAAGGTCATTAGCATGCACATATGTCCTGTCGCTCGCCTCCGTCTCACCAACTTACCAGACCTTTCTTCATCAACTCTTCCATCTCTTTAGAGGTGTCCCTGCTTTTCACCATTATTCCTCTCTTCATCAACGGATTACAACATTTCAGGCGTAAGAGACGTGGAATAATCCAACTGCCATTCTATAATCCTGTCAATTTTACACATGCTATATTCCCATTCTATCATTACGACAGTGTCACAAGGAGCCAATGTTTTAACATCATAGGTAAAAACATTTGAACTTTTTCGGGACAAGGGAGATAAATCACACTATTGAATTTCACATTGATCCTCGTAAAATATGGATCATTGAACATTTAACCTAGTAAAATACGGATTATTGAACATTTTCCCTCACTGAGTTATTCAGTAACAATATATGCCACAATGAATTTGTCAAAAGCATTATATCCTTAAATGATATTGTCCACAACAATGTATACCTCACTGAATATGTCTACACTGATATATTCCTCATAGACTTTGTCCAGAACAACATATTCCTCACTGAAATATTCCATGCAATGAGCTTTCCCAAACAAAAATTCTATAAAATCGTTGAATATTGAATTCCTCACCCCCCCCCCCCCCCCCCAAAAAAATACATTTGATAATAGTTAATAATAGCAAATTAACCCCCCACAAAGCATTGTTCAGAATTACTCACATATAACTGCAGTAACATGACCAGATATTTTATCGTAACCAACTATACCGACAAGGAACTACATTCCCACACATAAACATCTTGAACAGGCAAATATGCTATCATCAAAGTAGCTTGAGGTAATTATGACGTAAAATGATCTTTTCAACGTTAAGTTACGAACATTCAAAAAATGGAATACAATCAGAGAGATAGTAGTGTTTTCAAATTATTTATCAGACTAATGAATTATTTTTTTTAATTTAAGAATTCTTTTAAATATTTAAAAGTTATATTTAATTGTCGCTTTTATCTTGCAAAAAAAAAAATTAAAATTCTATCGCATGGTTTATATTAAAAGTTTTATCAAAAGTATTTAGTATTCCAGATAACATAAAGGTTTTTGTAATTATTAGAGACGCCTTTCCACTCTACATATAACAAATCGTGAAATTTTCTTAAGTTATATAAATATTAATAGCTGCATACATTCTGCCACAGGCCTTATAGTCACATTTCTCTATCGCCCAGTGCACTCTCATATAATATCTACACCAACACAGCAACAGCAAAAATTTAAAACTGGTCTACGATAAAAATCAAAGGATGCGTTGTCGAATACGCTATTGTAATCCCGTTTCCACTGTGTTTGTAGAGTCCCAGAATTCCTTGAGATTAGAGATCATTAAATCCCAGGGTGAGTGCCTCGCGCCTACTCCGTACTCTCCACTAAACACACACTGAGAGAACCACGGTGAGCGAATCAAGGATAATCTACAGTTGGTGTGACCCCCCTCCTCCACATCGGCCCATGTTTTGTTCTCTACAGAACTATTCTACCTAGATTTGACCCGCTCACGACTAACTACTTCTAGACTCGTCTGCTTATTGCACGTATTCCCCCCCCCCCCCCACAATCCCTCTCTCTTGTCTTCCCAATTTCCCACTCTCGCGCATACAAGCGCACGCTCCTGTAAACGCATGCACACCTGACCTGCCGAAAACACCATCCTGTGAACGGCCGACGGTGAGTTGAGTTAGTGGTGTGGGGTGGGGGGATGGTGAGTCCATTTAGTGGAACGTGGGGGTTGGGGGGGGGGGCTGGTGAGTTGAGTTAGAGGTAGATGGGGAGTGGGGCTGGTGAGTCCACTTTGTGGTAGATGGAGGCTGTTGAGTTTAAGCAGTGGTAGGAGGATGGGTTAGTTGATGGTGAGTTAAATTAAAAGCTGAGTAGTAGATGGTGATGGGGGCTGGTGAGCAGAGAGGCCTTAAGCTATATAAATTCCGGAGGCCTTAAGCTATACAAATTCCAGAGGCCTTAAGCTAAATAAAGTCCAGAGGCCCAAGCTATACAAAGTCCAGAGGCCTTAAGCTATACAAAGTCCAGAGGCCTTAAACTAAATAAAGTCCAGAGGCCCAGGCTATACAAAGTCCAGAGGTCTTAAGCTATACAAAGTCCAGAGTCCCCTTACCGTATTAAATTTCATTAGCTGGTAAAATAAAAGCTACAATCTAAAGCCCAAAGATTGTGAGAACCTAGGCCCTAGGCCCTAGGCCCTAAGCTGTAACTTAGAGGTCAATCAGGCATTAATGTGTCAAATGTATGCGGAGTGGTTTGTTCGATCTTACTGAAGCACTGAATGGGGATGATCATGTATAGAAGTGTGCCTTAAACTATACGTCAATGCGGGAAAGTGTATCGACTCAACTATCCATCAGATGATGTGGCTGAGGAAAGTGTATCGACTCAACTATCCATCAGATGATGTGGCTGAGGAAAGTGTATCGACGCAACTATCCATCAGATGATGTGGTACAGGAGTAATTTTTTTGGAGATCAAATTGTGCGCCATTTACTTTCAAGTCCCAGTATCTTGTTTAAAAAACGTTTCCAACTTAGAGGGGGGTCGTCCAGGCTTGGGCTTACCATGCATCATTTGATAGAGGCTGCAGGTAAGCAGAGTAGGGGTGGCGTAGGTGTTCGGGGGGAGATGCTGGAGAAGGTGTAGTGGGGGGAAAAGGGGGATGGGGTGGAGAGGACCTCAAAAAAGTGACAAGGTCTTCTACTCTTGTTAAAGCGAATCGGGTTTAAAAAATTGGTATCAGGTATAGTTTGGTTCCCGGCTTTCGTTTAGTGGAGGTAAGGGTCGTGAGAATATCAGATACTGACTATAACAGGAGCCTGCTGTAGAGGGTTATAACTAGATCTGACAGGCTCTGAAGAGTCAGCGATTTTGATTGGAATCAAAGAGATCAGTTCTTCTTGGACTCCGAAAATTTAAGTGATCGTCCAACCTATAAATAATCGGGGTTGTCAATGTTGGACACATTCATAGCGATGTTGGACACGGTTACGGCGATGTTGGACATGGTTATGGTGATGTTGGACACATTTATAGCGATGTTGGACACGGTTATAGTGATGTTGTAAACATTTATAGAGATGTTGGACACATTTATAGCAATGTTGGAAAAGGTTATAGTGATGTTGGACACATTTATAGTGATGTTGGACACATTTATAGCAATGTTGGACAAGGTTATAGTGATGTTGAACACATTTATAGCGATGTTGGACATAGTTATAGTGTTGCTGGACACATTTATAGCGATGTTGGACATGGTTATAATGATGTTGGACACATTTATAGCGATGTTGGACATGGTTATAGTGATGCTGGACACATTTATAGCGATGTTGGACATGGTTATAATGATGTTGGACAAGGCTGTGGTGATGCTGGAAACAAAAACTTCACTTCTACGTGTCGTTGATCCCTTCAATCGAGCGTATTAAATTCTCTTAGCGATGTCTACCTTCTGGCAAGCAACGAATGGATTCCATGTGTCCTGTTCACGTCATCATTATTATCCTGTGATCACCTACGTAGCAATCGGGGTGTTTCTAAACTACACTAAAAACATAAACAATACATTGCCCCTTTAAGGTAAACTTCAAAATAGCGCAAACATGAGTTTAGTATAGCAAGTCTGAGTTTTGTATAGCAAGTCTGAGTTTTGTATAGCAAGTCTGAGTTTTGTATAGCAAGTCTGAGTTTTGTATAGCAAGTCTGAGTTTTGTATAGCAAGTCTGAGTTTTGTATAGCAAGTCTGAGTTTGTAAAGCAAGTCTGAGTTTTGTATAGCAAGTCTGAGTTTTGTATAGCAAGTCTGAGTTTTGTATAGCAAGTCTGAGTTTTGTACAGCAAGTCTGAGTTTTGTAAAGAAAACCAGAACATTTTTAGGCAAACAGGAGTTTTTCAAAGGCCTTGTCACCACATGCTGCACAACTTTTCATAGATGTGCTAAAAACATGTGTGCCATTATCATATACACATTTGTATCCCAACGCCCCACACACCTTGAAACACGTTGGGGACATCTGGGCAACTGACTTAGTTACGCTAACTCGTTCGTTACAAAGAGGGCGTCTTAGAGCCATCGCACGGTGATGGCTTTAATGGGGAGAAGACCTGGACGCAACGTAATATAGTCAGTGTTCAAACCTCAGGTTGTCAGGCTAATGCCTGGTGTGACTCACTAGGAGTCAGAGCTTAAACCCCAGAGTCTCGGACACATTGGCTTGGTGAGAGTCAGTAGGACATACTGGTATGTAGTCTTGTAAAGGGGGAGGGGCTAGTACGCGACATCTATTTTAGGCTAAGTTAAATAAATTGTGCCCTCTGTTTAAGTTAAATAAACTTACTGCAGTAACGTCTATATCATTTTTGCACTGCAATTGTGTCGGCGTTGATTTGAGATTTGTATAAACCCATCTCCACCCCCCCCCCCAAATATCAAGTGACACCTACGTCTAGAATGATGCACACTTTTATTCCAGTAACAATAAACTGTACTTAACAACGGCGTGCATCAAATCACAATTGATGATTTTAAAAGATCTCATTTTAAACCTAAGCTTCAGAAGATTTATGATTTATTGACAGTTATAAAAGGCTTGACGTTAAATGCATTTATTTTTTACCTTGTGCCCTAGTTTATGGATTGTCTTGTTCATTCGCCGCCGCCACCCCCCCCCCCCTTTTTTTTGTATTCCTATGTTTCTATTTAACTGGGTCAGAGTAAGTCTAAACTACTGATAGAATGTAGTCAATGTTGTCAGAGTTCCAGTATCTCATAATAGTGAGTAGTAATTTGTGATAAAATAAAACTGTCAAGGGTATTTTCATCACCAAAATCTCTTTCTTAATCCATAAAATTCCTTTTTTTTAATGTTGCACTTTCCAGAAAATGCCGCCCAGCCCAATATAGAGAAAAAAATATGCCACCAGGGGCGTATCGCCCCTACCCCTTTTCTACGCCCATGCCTGTATATTTGTGTTATCAGTTTATACATGTATCTATATATGTTCCATGTATGTGTGCTACCTGTTTGTTTTACCTGTATAAATGTTACATGTGTATATGTTACATGTATATATGTTACCTGTGTATATGTTACCTGTGTATGTGTTACCTGTGTCTATGTGCCTGTTTTTAAGTATGCATGTCTTTTCACCGAACGTCCTCAAACTAATCACCTTTCCCCCAAGACACTAAACTCATTAAGTAAGCTTTATTTAGAAGTTTCAACATTTGCCTACGTCCATCGTTAGGGTGAGCCAACGTGTGACTCACTAGGCATGCGTCGAGATAGTCGTATACATGCATACCATTGTATAACACAATATCTTCCAGTTGTATCACACCATACAGTCATATAACTACATCTTTATAACATCATAATGTTGTATAACATCATACAGTTGTATAAAACCATACAGTTGTATAACAACACCATACAGTTGTATAACACCATACAGTGGTATAACACCATACAGTTGTATAACACCTTAATGTTGTATAACACCATACAGTGGTAAAACACCATACAATTATATAGCACCATACAGATGATTTGTTCATGTCTTTGTATTAAAAATAATAAAACTACATTTTATCTTTAAATGTCTTGTTGCTGTGTAGAGTTACGCCACAATGTTAGCCGCTAAATCATAGGAATAAAATAGATGTCCTTAACAGCAGTTAATGTATTTAAGTTAATAAACGCCCCGAACAGCCCTTAACAGCGAAACTGCAATCAATGGGTACTTTGTGAAATGGTGAGGCCCACATCCTGAACAATTGACCGGAAGTGGAAACAAACTGCTTAAAAAACAAACACACAAAAAAAGGAGGACAAATTGATGTATCATTTTTGAAGTGTAAGACAAATCGCCAACTGTACGGTAGATCACCAACTGTACGGTAGATCACCAACTGTACGGTAGATCACCAACTGTACGGTAGATCACCAACTGTACGGTAGATCACCAACTGTACGGCAGATCACCAACTGTACGACAAATCACCAACTGTACGGCAGATCACCAACTGTACGGCAGATTACCAACTGTACGGCAGATCACCAACTGTACGGCAGATTACCAACTGTACGGCAGATCGCCAACTGTACGGCAGGTTACCAAATGTACGGCAGGTTGCCAAATGTACGGCAGGTTGCCAAATGTACGGCAGGTTGCCAAATGTAAGGCAGGTTGCCAAATGTACGGCAGGTTTCCAAATGTACGGCAGGTTGCCAAATGTAAGGCAGGTTTCCAAATGTACGGCAGGTTGCCAAATGTACGGCAGGTTGCCAAATGTACCTCACTTTGACGTCGTCCTTGTACAAGAGTACGGAACAACAGCCACATCATTAAACAAACATCACGCTTAGAAACAATGACCTATCAAACAACATCACGTGACCACGATGGTCTGTTCTCAACTATCTGTTATCGCCACACACAAATCGCCAGGTGTTCTATAAACTCCAACATTTCCTGACCTCGTACTTTCTCATCTGACCTCCATCTGGTAGGTTTAGCAACACATCTTTCTAGCGCCCATTTTTCATAGGTTCTAATAACGACCTTGCGATACGCTGTCTCCGGTAGCCACATAGTACATTGTGAGCCATATGTTGACTAGCGTGGGTTGGGAGCCAGATTGAGTAGATAGTTAACTTGCTTTATATACTTTCAGAGAATGTTCATCTCTTCTATGCACGGTTCTCTGTGCCCCGAAAGATTGTGCAATGTGTTTGCTGTAAGGTTCTTTGCCGTCGTTCAAACATTGTAGAGCTACTACTATGTACTAGTGAACAGAGCAAGAAAAAGTGAGGCCTGTACTAGATACTAGTGAACAGAACAAGTGAGGCATGTACTATGTACTAGTGAAAAGAACAAGAAAAAGTGAGGCATGTACTATGTACTAGTGAACAGAACAAGAAAAAGTGAGGTCTGTACTATGTACTAGTGAACAGAAATGGAAAAAGTGAGGCATGTACTATGTACTAGTGAACAGAACAAGAAAAAGTGAGGCCTGTACTATGTACTAGTGAACAAAACAAGAAAAAGTGAGGCCTGTACTATGTACTAGTGAACAGAACAAGAAAAAGTGAGGACTGTACTATGTACTAGTGAACAAAACAAGAAAAAGTGAGGGCTGTACTATGTACTAGTGAACAGAGCAAGAAAAAGTGAGGCTTGTACTATGTACTAGTGAACAGAACAAGAAAAAGTGAGGCCTGTACTATGTACTAGTGAACAGAACAAGAAAAAGTGAGGCCTGTACTATGTACTAGTGAACAGAGCAAGAAAAAGTGAGGCTTGTACTATGTACTAGTGAACAGAACAAGAAAAAGTGAGGCCTTTACTATGTACTAGTGAACAGAACAAGAAAAAGTGAGGCCTGTACTATGTACTAGTGAACAGAACAAGAAAAAGTAAGGCCTGTACTATGTACTAGTGAACAGAACAAGAAAAAGTGAGGCCTGTACTATGTACTAGTGAACAGAACAAGAAAAAGTGAGGCCTGTACTATGTACTAGTGAACCTGTACTATGTACTAGTGAACCTGTACTATGTACTAGTGAACCTGTACTATGTACTAGTGAACCTGTACTATGTACTAGTGAACCTGTACTACGTACTAGTGAACCTGTACTACGTACTAGTGAACCTGTAGTACGTACTAGTGAACCTGTACTATGTACTAGTGAACCTGTACTATGTACTAGTGAACCTGTACTATGTACTAGTGAACAGAACAAGAAAAAGTGAGGCCTTACAAAAAATCTCTATCATTTTCGTAGCTGACATTGCACAGATAACAATGTCTGTTGGGCGGACAACAATATCTGTTGGGCAGACAACAATGTCTGATGGGCAGACAACAATGTCTGTTGGGCAGACAACAATGTCTGTTGGGCAGACAACAATGTCTGTTGGGCAGACAACAATGTCTGTATAATATTGTAACATGACGACAGATGGCTTATGTGATTCCATGTACAACAAGTGTTGAAGATTTAACTTTGAAAATGTTCCTTATTGATTTTGAACTGAATCTTACATAACACTTACAAACGGGCGTGGCTAATGAACTCAATCTTACATAACACTTACAAACGGGGCGTGGCTAATGAACTCAATCTTACATAACACTTACAAACGGGGCGTGGCTAATGAACTCAATCTTACATAACACTTACAAACGGGGCGTGGCTAATGAACTCAATCTTACATAACACTTACAAACGGGGCGTGGCTAAAGAACTCAATCTTACATAACACAAAACCAATTCCCTTGCAAACGGGGCGTGGCTAATGAGTTGAATGTCCAAAATTAGAAGCCAATGAAAATTGTAGTTGGTCAACTTTGACATAAAAAACAACGGATGATGGTTTGAAAAGTATTCTGAGTGATGATTTATTTTTAGATTCATTCGTTTAAAGGTCAGCCATTTCACAAGGCGTGGTGCCATATTACATAAGAACAAGGTATGCTAAACATGAATTCATAGACAGGACAAAAGATTTTGATGTTTCGGCTTAGAGCCTTCATCAGAAAACAAGACAAAAAGAAGTATAACAAGTATCAGATCACAGTAAAATAAAATTTAGAGATTTCCTCTATTTTGCCGGAAGTAGAATTACAGGAAGTGAAAGAATATAAATACTAGTACTGTAAAAAATAAAGTAGAGAATCTTAACGGACCAAAATATTTTTGTATTTTTTTTTTCTGATGAAGGCTCTAAGCCGAAACGTCCAAATCTTTTGTCCTGTCGATGAATTCAAGTTCAGCATACCTTGTTCTTATATTTCATTTACACAACTTGAAGGCAGTCCATCAATTATTATCCAATATAACACCATTTTGTTGATCAGCCATTGCACAAGACTTGGTCAAATATAACAACATTTGTTGCTCATGGAAGCTGAATTTATCTTTCATTGGTTAATAAATGTTAAATACATTGTATGAATAAATAGGCCTATAATTCTGGAATGAAGAAATTTTAACAAAACAAGAGGCCTTTTTGAGTTTTTTGTTTGTTTGTTTTATTTGGTTTTTTTTAGGCCATACAGTTATTGTCAAAGCTTGAATTCATTATGCATATCTTTTTTGTGAATGATTCATGGCATATGAACATAGGATTGAAAACATGGTGGCGATTATTGATTGGACGTAGAGCAGCAAGGGCGGCAATATTATTGGGAGTTCAACGGGTACCCAATGTTTGTTTGATGAATTCATTTGTTTGTGTTTTTGTTTCTTGTTTTTTTTTTTTAATTCTAACTTTGCATGTGATCTAACCCAATACTTTCCCTGTGATCTAAGCCAATACTTTCCCTGTGATCTAAGCAAATACTTTCCCTGTGATCTAAGCCAATACTTTCCCTGTGATCTAAGCCAATACTTTCAATGTGATCTAAGCCAATACTTTCCCTGTGATCTAAGCCAATACTTTCCCTGTGATCTAAGCCAATACTTTCCCTGTAATCTAAGCCAATACTTTCCCTGTGATCTAAGCCAATACTTTCCCTGTGATCTAAGCCAATACTTTCCCTGTGATCTAAGTCAGCACTTTCTTTGTGATCCAAGTCAGTACTTTCCCTGTGATCTAAGTCAGTACTTTCCCTGTGATCTAAGCCAGTACTTTCCCAGTGATCTAAGTCAGTACTTTCCCTGTGATCTAAGTCAGTACTTTCCCTGTGATCTAAGTCAGTACTTTCCCTGTGATCTAAGTCAGTACTTTCCCTGTGATCTAAGTCAGTACTTTCCCTGTGATCTAAGTCAGTACTTTCCCTGTGATCTAAGCCAATACTTTCCCTGTGATCTAAGCCAATACTTTCCCTGTGATCTAAGCCAATACTTTCCCTGTGATCTAAGCCAATACTTTCCCTGTGATCTAAGCCAGTACTTTCCCTGTGATCTAAGCCAATACTTTCCTTGTGATATAAGCCAGTACTTTCCCTGTGATCTAAGCGAGTATTTTCCCTGTGATCTAAGCCAGTATTTTCCCTGTGATCTAAGCCAGTATTTTCCCTGTGATCTAGGCCAATAATTTCCCTGTGATCTAAGCCAGTATTTTCCCTGTGATCTAAGCCAGTATTTTCCCTGTGATCTAAGCCAATAATTTCCCTGTGATCTAAGCCAGTATTTTCCCTGTGATCTAAGTCAGTACTTTCCCTGTGATCTAAGTCAGTACTTTCCCTGTGATCTAAGCCAATACTTTCCCTGTGATCTAAGCCAATACTTTCACTGTGATTTTAGCCAATACTTTCCCTGTGATCTAAGCCAATACTTTCCCTGTGATCTAAGCCAGTACTTTCCCTGTGATCTAAGCCAATACTTTCCTTGTGATATAAGCCAGTACTTTCCCTGTGATCTAAGCGAGTATTTTCCCTGTGATCTAAGCCAGTATTTTCCCTGTGATCTAAGCCAGTATTTTCCCTGTGATCTAAGCCAATAATTTCCCTGTGATCTAAGCCAGTATTTTCCCTGTGATCTAAGCCAGTATTTTCCCTGTGATCTAAGCCAATAATTTCCCTGTGATCTAAGCCAGTATTTTCCCTGTGATCTAAGCCAGTACTTTCCCTGTGATCTAAGCTAGTATTTTCCCTGTGATCTAAGCCAATACTTTCCCTGTGATCTAAGCCAATACTTTCCCTGTGATCTAAGTCAGCACTTTCTTTGTGATCCAAGTCAGTACTTTCCCTGTGATCTAAGTCAGTACTTTCCCTGTGATCTAAGCCAGTACTTTCCCAGTGATCTAAGTCAGTACTTTCCCTGTGATCTAAGTCAGTACTTTCCCTGTGATCTAAGTCAGTACTTTCCCTGTGATCTAAGTCAGTACTTTCCCTGTGATCTAAGTCAGTACTTTCCCTGTGATCTAAGTCAGTACTTTCCCTGTGATCTAAGTCAGTACTTTCCCTGTGATCTAAATCAGTACTTTCCCTGTGATCTAAGTCAGTACTTTCCCTGTGATCTAAGTCAGTACTTTCCGTACACCATGAAATAACCACCCAATACTGAACTTGTTTGAATCTGAGATGGGGTCAAACTCAAAGAATTTAAACATTTGACAGCTTTTTGTTTGAAAAACGGTCAATATGCCCCCTTGTGTGCTCCATTGTGTGCCCCGTTGAGTGCCCAATTTTGTGCCTCATGGTATGCTTCCTTGTGTACCCGATTGTATGCCCCATTGAGTGCACCATTGTGTGCCCCCATCGTGAGCTCCATTGTGTGCCCCCGTTGAGTGCCCAATTTTGTGTCTCATGGTATGCTCCCTTGTGTACCCGATTGTATGCCCCATAGTGTGCACCATTTGGTGCCCCCATTGTGTGCTCCATTTAAGAGCTGTCACTTTTTCCAACTTACGTACTGTGTTAAATAACAGTAGAGCCAATGAACTCTATGTGGTGAGCGTGTTAACTCATTGACAGTTTCAAATATTGCCACAGTCCTTATTCTGTGTGTTGCGCTTATATGGTAGCATGATTAGTGTGCCGTGTATAGGATAGCATGATTAGTGTGCCGCGTATATGATAGCATGATTAGTGTCCCGCGTATATGATAGCGTGATTAGTGTGCCGCATATATGATTGCAAGATTAGTGTGCCGCGTAAGGCTGTGGAACTAACTAAAAATGAAGAAGGACATCAATTCTGGAGCACTGTCAGGTCAATCAACTAAATTCAACAAAATTCTTTCGGAGCAATAGTTTCTTCTACCAAAACCTTTTAAAAATAAACTTGTAAAAATATGTAAAGCTAAAAACATGCAAATATCAATAGGACCATGTCTATATTTCTACAGGACCATATATAACAAAACCAAAAGACATGATCCTATTTTGTCGCGTCAGTTTTCCCATGATATTCTCATAGTTGTTTATTTCCACCTGCTTACAAATCACATAGTTTAACAGCAAAGTCACAAACATGAGATTTCCATTTTCTTTCGCTTCAAGAGCTCTCATTATCGAGTTTCTCTTTTCTTGGTGATATCTTACATTTCTAACAGATGGTATGGACATATTACGGACTTATTACGGACATATTACGGATATTATTCAAAGGAATTTCAGATTAGACTAGGCCTAAGACAGAGAGACTCACTGTCTTGTATGATATTTAACCTAACATTAGAGAGTTTTAAGAAGAATACATATTGACACCCCAGGAACAATAACAGGATAATTTCTGAGGGAACCCAAAGACGCACAACCAATGGGCACTCTCTACAACCAAACCCTTCAGTATCTTGCAAGACGCACAACCAATGGGCACTCTCTCCAACCAAACCCTTCATTATCTTGCAAGACCCACAACAAATGGGCACTCTCTACAACCGAACCCTTCAGTATCTTGCAAGACCCACAACAAATGGGCACTCTCTACAACCAAACCCTTCAGTATCTTGCAAGACCCACAACCAATGGGCACTCTCTACAACAAAACCCGTCAGTATCTTGCAAGACCCACAACAAATGGGCACTCTCTACAATCAAACCCTTCAGTATCTTGCAAGACCCACAACCAATGGGCACTCTCTCCAACCAAACCCTTCAGTATCTTGCAAGACCCACAACCAATGGGCACTCTCTACAACAAAACCCTTCAGTATCTTGCAAGACCCACAACAAATGGGCACTCTCTCCAACCAAACCCTTCAGTATCTTGCAAGACCCACAACCAATGGGCACTCTCTCCAACCAAACCCTTCAGTATCTTGCAAGACCCACAACAAATGGGCACTCTCTACAACCAAACCCGTCAGTATCTTGCAAGACCCACAACCATTTGGCACTCTCTCCAACCAAACCCTTCAGTATCTTGAATATGCTAATGACACAGCAGTGCTAGTGAAAAGTAGTAAAGACACATCAACATTATTTATTGAATTAGAAGACGCATCCGTACAACAACAACAAAAATACATAACTATGATAAGAGAAGAAGAGACAGATGAAGCCATTAAAGATAGAAACGAGACTTTTGATAATGTAAATCAATTCAAATACCTGGGATCTTTATCAAATGAAAGAAACGAATGACTAAGAGAAATAAAAGAAAGAATATCAACCGGAAACAGGGCATACTTCAGTAGTCAGAAAATACTCAAAAGTAAAAACATTACAAGAAAACAAAGAAAACCATTCATAAAACTTGAATCAGATTAGTTGTAACATATGCAAGTGAAACTTGGACCCTGACAAAAACGGCAGAAAACCTATTAAACACATGGGAGGGAAAAGATATCCAGAATTTCCGTAAGATGGATTTTTGGCAACCATAGTTAAGCTACATCAACATTCGATATATTTTCCCTCATATTCTGTTCCCTTAGTCACCACAGCCTCGGGGCCACGAACAAAACTAATTTTAATATTATATGTCAGAAAATATTTATTATGTTAGAGGATGTTTAGTATATCAGAGAACGTTTAGTATATCAGAGTATGTTTAGTATATCAGAGGGTGTTTAGTATATATTAGATGATGTTCAATATAACAAAGGATATTCAGTATATCAGAATATGTTCAGTATATAAGAGGTTGTTCCGTGATTATCTCCTTCGCGTCCTATCTAATATATGCTCCTCTCCAACAGTAAATGTATTTCTTTTCTTCTATGGCCATACATGCATCTGCTCCCTAGCGGCTGTTTGTACGCTGCTGTCCGCACATGTTTGTGGAAGTGACAGCACATATGTTGGGCTTCGCTACTGTTGTTTAAGCTAGCACAACTCTAACAATTGAGTTCAACAGATCGAGGTCAAGGACACGATAGCGCGCGCGTGCACTCGCCAAAGATAAAGATTGGAGTGGAATAGATTGTGTGAATCTGTTGAAATAGAGTAGAGGAATGAGCTAATCTATTTCTATTAGTTGCATATTGTTCTCTGCCGCCTTTACAACTTTGTGGTTGTTGCCCCTTAATTGAAAGGCACCATGCCTTGTGCATAATAAAATCAAAATCTAAAAATCGAATGGTTGAAATTGTAAATTTCCTACTTTCGTGATAGTTTAGTGCCGGGAAGTTATTTAGTGATAGTTTTGTGCCAATAACCCTAACCTAAACCTAAGGGCGAATAAACTTATTTAGTGATAGTTTAGTGTTATTAAATTATTCGTTTTTATTTTGTTTCTTGCAGGTAAAAATCTTTCCTTTTAACGATCGTTATATTCGTCTTGTGTGATTTCAAGTTTCCCCATATCTTGCTCTGAATATTTCATTGTGCACGACTAGATAGCAGTCCCTACAAAGTTATGGCAGTCCCTACAATGTTATGGCTGTCCCTACAATGTTATGGCAGTCTCTACAAAGTTATGGCAGTCCCTACAATGTTATGGCAGTCCCTACAATGTTATGGCAGTCCCTACAATGTTATGACAGTCCCTACAATGTTATGACAGTCCCTACACTGTTATGGCAGTCCCTACAATGTTATGGCAGTCTCTACAATGTTATGGTAGTCCCTACACTGTTATGGCAGTCCCTACAATGTTATGGCAGTCCCTACACTGTTATGGCAGTCCCTACAATGTTATGGCAGTCTCTACAATGTTATGGCAGTCTCTACAATGTTATGGCAGTCTCTACAATGTTATGGCAGTCTCTACAATGTTATGGCAGTCTCTACAATGTTATGGCAGTCCCTACACTGTTATGGCAGTCCCTACACTGTTATGGCAGTCCCTACAAATGTTATGGCAGTCTCTACAATGTTATGGCAGTCCCTACAATGTTATGGCAGTCTCTACAATGTTATCAATGAAATGTCAAGACAGTTAAGCCGTAACGGGATAAAAATGAATGACGTTTAGGCAATGCATTTGCTATTTTTATCATTTTATTTTGGTAGGAGTTTTTGTATGTATGTTTATTAAACAATTTTTTAAAAAATATAACCCACTTGGTATATACTAAAATAAAACTATGAAAAACATGTTTGTATAGTGTCTCTCAACTGACAGATATAAAAATTACAACAATTCTAAAATAATTGTGTTGTTAGATATACTGCATTAGGTAATTAGTGTAAGGAGGTAGCTTTCGATCATTCCATTAAAACAACTTTTTTTAAAATGATAAATGTTCATAAGGAACTAACATAACGATATTGGTAGCGACCTCAGGTCTCAATTAAACAAAGTCAGTCATTTCACCGCTATTCATAAACTTCACCAATAGTCACTCCATTTACTAATGTTCGTTCACTTCACCAAGATTCATTCCCTTACGCATCCCAATTTCCCGCTCACCATTCATGAATACTATTTCAGCCTGTCTATCAGGTAACAATGCCAGTCCAACACAACGGTCTACACACGGTACAGACGCAGATAGCTGTAGTTCCTCTTTATCTCCACAATGTTTACCACAGACACGGGTTTTGGATCAGCCAAACTGCAGCTATACGACTGCGTTAATGCAGGTATGCCTGCAGGTATGCCTGCAGCCATGGCATGTCGATGATCACAATAATGACAAGATCTTTATCAAATCGCCGACTGCCTCACTCGCAGATCTATCGAGTAGCATTTATAATGACAAACTACAATCTGAACACAGAGCCACACCAAATATAAGCCAACCGATCACGGTTCTTAAATTGTGGTGAAGACTACCCCACGGGGTGGCTGCTATAACATAGTCGGATTCAATGAGCTGGATTCCAAATAATTTTTATCACATCTGAAGTTTTACAAATTTCCGGCTTAAAATACTAATAGAAACACATTCGGTAATTTCTGGAAAGTTTAGATTTCGTTCATAATATAGCTCCCTAGAACAATGTCAGCATCGTTTATTTACCAGCTTAAATTATGAGCTGTAAAGCTGTTGTATGCTGTCGTCATCACGAGAAGTATAACCTGTTTTTTTAGATCATTAAATTGTATAATTACTGTTGGGACGAGATACGAATCTATGACTCTAGCATATAAGCAGACCTGTTTACTCTTACGATTTTGGCGTATAATGTACAATTTTGAGGTGTATACATTATATATACTGCATGTTAATTTTTTACTAGTAAGATAATGTATTTAACGATTTTGTGATGATTTTGTCCGATTTTAAGAGTTTGCGAGTGAACAGGTCTGTATAAGTTCTAGAAAGTTGAATCGTTCATAAGATCATGAGGTCATGAGGTCTACATCTTTCCAAGTACTCTGGGAACCGACCCAGTTTAGTTTTGAGGTGGGACCAAGCGAAAACACGCAAAGTAACATCGTATCAAGAATAAAGCTAAAAATGGGATCGCTCACTGAACCATGGGATCCTCTCCTGAAAAAATGGGATCACTCAATGAAAAAGGGATCACACCCTAAACGAATATCCGGTGTCTGTTGAAGTCAGCATACAAACATTCTCTGTGGTGTTATCAACAATAGTCTTCGCGGAGACTATTTACAAACACAGTGTTAATTATTGGATAGTGTAGGCACCCAAAGAGTTCATTATTGAGGACTAATGACATGCAATAGATTCACTTGAGGAAACGTTCATTCACCCACCTCCATCTCACCCCACCCTATTCACCCCCTTCCCTCCCGTAGTCTTGCTCCTAAACAAATGTGATATGAATCTTGCTTAGTGCCGTATCTATTAAAGAAATCAAAACTGAATTACGTCAGAACGCTCTACTTGAGCTGTTGTCTAACAACTTTCTATTGCGAATCTCTGCAAGCTGAAATATGTAATGACCCCTGTCACAGATATAATTATGAATGTGTGAACCACTAATGGGACACAAGTAATATTAAAATACTTAATAGTGGTTGTGCAAATCATACAAGTGTTGGGGCTTGAGAGGACTGGCAAATCAGAGTGTTAGGACTTGAGAGGACTGGGCAATCAGAGTGTTAGGACTTGAGAGGACTGAGCAATCAGAGTGTTAGGACTTGAGAGGAATGGCCTATCGGAGTGTTAGGACTTGAGAGGACTGGCCAATCAGAGTGTTAGGACTTGAGAGGACTGGCCAATCAGAGTGTTAGGACTTGAGAGGACTGGCCAGTCAGAGTGCAAGGACTTGAGAGGACTGGCCAAGCAGAGTGTAAGGACTAGAGAGGACTGGCTAATCAGAGTGCAATGACTTGAGAGGACTGGTCAATCAGAGTGTAAGGACTTGAGAGGACTGGCCAGTCAGAGTGCAAGGACTTGAGAGGACTGGCCAATCAGAGTGTTAGGACTTGAGAGGACTGGCCAGTCAGAGTGCAAGGACTTAAGAGGACTGGTCAATCAGAGTGCAAGGACTTGAGAGGACTGGTCAATCAGAGTGTAAGGACTTGAGAGGACTGGCCAATCAGAGTGTTAGGACTTGAGAGGACTGGCCAGTCAGAGTGCAAGGACTTGAGAGGACTGGCCAAGCAGAGTGTAAGGACTTGAGAGGACTGGCTAATCAGAGTGCAAGGACTTGAGAGGACTGGTCAATCAGAGTGTAAAGATTTGAGAGGACTGGCCAATCAGAGTGTTAGGACTTGAGAGGACTGGCCAATCAGCGTGTTAGGACTTGAGAGGACTGGCCAATCAGAGTGTAAGGACTTGAGAGGACTGGTCAATCAGAGTGCAAGGACTTGAAAGGACTGGCCAATCAGAGTGCAAGGACTTGAGAGGACTGGCCAATCAGAGTGCTTGATGGGAAAAAAGGAGACGAAAATAATAATGGTGGAGTGAACAGAGACTGTTGATTAAGTAACAAGATTTTGTTGATAACATTATCAAGCAAAAGAAGACGCTTGAGATCCCAAGCATTCCTTCAGTTTGAGATCCAGAAACCTGGCGACAGTGTTACATTTGTAATTACGAATTTTAATTAAAGGTTCTCATACCCAAACAAAAAGTAGGCCTCGTGAAACAAAGAGTCACATTTAGGGCCGACGAAATCATTTATAATAGCTTAATAAAGATCACCGTCCTTGTTTATAAATATCATTTATAATATGAATAATATAAATAGCGGCGTTAAATTGGTTGTTTAATTTGACCTTTAACCCAGCCATGCACAATAACTGGACCATGTTGGAAATCAACGTCATCGCTTTTTTTTTTAAGAATTAAACTTTTTTTTTGGTTTGCTATTTCTACAACCAGTTTCTGAAACAACTTTGTGAATAGACATCATCAGAACTATAATCTAAAACAGCCTTGTAAATAGACATAACCATAACTATATTCTAAAACAACCTTGCGAATAGCTTTACACCTTAAAAACCTGTGAATAGATATAATCATAGCTATATTTTAAAACAGTCGCGTGAATAGACATAATCATGACTATAGTCTAAAATAGCATTGTGCATAGCCTAATCATAATCGTACTAAGAATCGAGCCCGCTTAGCTTGTTGAGAAAACATTTCGATCAAAAGTGTTTAGATACGACGCCGGCCCTCATTTCAGGCCCTGTCCATGGAAAGTTATTGAGATGGGGTGGTAGGTTATAAAACTCCACAAAGACGTCTGTTAAACTGAAAGCGAGGCTGAAAGATCTGAGATAACCAGGTAGGATCCTAGGCAGTGTGATGGTTAGAGGAATTGTTATCGGCAAAATCAGATCTTGGCGTATTTTATATAAGAAGAAATAATACGTTGTTATTGTGCCTCCAGCTGGGTCGTCTGCTTCTACAAGACGAGTTATCTGTCCATCTTGAGTGCTTTGCATTGGAGATATGACTGACGGAAGGGGGCATACGTGGGCAACTATGGGGCAAGAAGAAAGTCTTAGGAGTAGGGTATGTTGCAGCTATTTAACTCAACTCGTCTTAACTGTGTGTTTTTAGATGATACATAGTGTAAGGCCAGGGTTTCTCAAACTGTAAATAGTTTTCATTTAGAGTTTTCAGTTGTGTGTTATTGCTACTATGTTTTAGTTGTTTGTTATTCCTACTATGTCTAGTTGTGTGTTATTGTTACTATGTGTAGTTGTGTGTTATTGTTACTATGTTTAGATGTGTGTTATTGTTACTATGTGTAGATGTGTGTTATTGTTACTATGTTTAGATGTGTGTTATTGTTACTATGTGTAGTTGTGTGTTATTGTTACTATGTTTAGATGTGTGTTATTGTTACTATGTGTAGATGTGTGTTATTGTTACTATGTTTAGATGTGTGTTATTGTTACTATGTTTAGTTGTGTGTTATTGCTACTATGTTTAGTTGTGTGTTATTGTTACTATGTTTAGTTGTGTGTTATTGCTACTATGTGTAGATGTGTGTTATTGTTACTATGTTTAGTTGTGTGTTATTGTTACTATGTCTAGATGTGTGTTATTGTTACTATGTTTAGATGTGTGTTATTGCTACTATGTCTAGTTGTGTGTTATTGCTACTATGTTTAGTTGTGTGTTATTGCTACTATGTTTAGATGTGTGTTATTGTTACTATGTTTAGTTGTGTGTTATTGCTACTATGTTTAGTTGTGTGTTATTGCTACTATGTGTAGATGTGTGTTATTGTTACTATGTTTAGTTGTGTGTTATTGCTACTATGTGTAGATGTGTGTTATTGTTACTATGTTTAGTTGTGTGTTATTGCTACTATGTGTAGATGTGTGTTATTGTTACTATGTTTAGATGTGTGTTATTGTTACTATGTGTAGTTGTGTGTTATTGTTACTATGTTTAGATGTGTGTTATTGTTACTATGTTTAGATGTGTGTTATTGTTACTATGTTTAGTTGTGTGTTATTGTTACTATGTGTAGTTGTGTGTTATTGTTACTATGTCTAGTTGTGTGTTATTGTTACTATGTGTAGTTGTGTGTTATTGTTACTATGTTTAGATGTGTGTTATTGTTACTATGTGTAGTTGTGTGTTATTGTTACTATGTTTAGTTGTGTGTTATTGTTACTATGTTTAGATGTGTGTTATTGTTACTATGTGTAGTTGTGTGTTATTGTTACTATGTTTAGTTGTGTGTTATTGTTACTATGTTTAGTTGTGTGTTATTGCTACTATGTTTAGTTGTGTGTTATTGTTACTATGTTTAGTTGTGTGTTATTGCTACTATGTGTAGATGTGTGTTATTGTTACTATGTTTAGTTGTGTGTTATTGTTACTATGTTTAGATGTGTGTTATTGCTACTATGTTTAGTTGTGTGTTATTGCTACTATGTTTAGTTGTGTGTTATTGTTACTATGTTTAGTTGTGTGTTATTGCTACTATGTGTAGATGCGTGTTATTGTTACTATGTTTAGTTGTGTGTTATTGTTACTATGTGTAGTTGTGTGTTATTGTTACTATGTGTAGTTGTGTGTTATTGTTACTATGTGTAGTTGTGTGTTATTGCTACTATGTTTAGTTGTGTGTTATTGTTACTATGTGTAGTTGTGTGTTATTGTTACTATGTTTAGTTGTGTGTTATTGTTACTATGTGTAGTTGTGTGTTATTGTTACTATGTTTAGATGTGTGTTATTGTTACTATGTGTAGTTGTGTGTTATTGTTACTATGTTTAGTTGTGTGTTATTGTTACTATGTTTAGATGTGTGTTATTGTTACTATGTGTAGTTGTGTGTTATTGTTACTATGTTTAGTTGTGTGTTATTGTTACTATGTTTAGTTGTGTGTTATTGCTACTATGTTTAGTTGTGTGTTATTGTTACTATGTTTAGTTGTGTGTTATTGCTACTATGTGTAGATGTGTGTTATTGTTACTATGTTTAGTTGTGTGTTATTGTTACTATGTTTAGATGTGTGTTATTGCTACTATGTTTAGTTGTGTGTTATTGCTACTATGTTTAGTTGTGTGTTATTGTTACTATGTTTAGTTGTGTGTTATTGTTACTATGTTTAGTTGTGTGTTATTGTTACTATGTTTAGATGTGTGTTATTGTTACTATGTGTAGTTGTGTGTTATTGTTACTATGTTTAGTTGTGTGTTATTGTTACTATGTTTAGTTGTGTGTTATTGCTACTATGTTTAGTTGTGTGTTATTGTTACTATGTTTAGTTGTGTGTTATTGCTACTATGTGTAGATGTGTGTTATTGTTACTATGTTTAGTTGTGTGTTATTGTTACTATGTTTAGATGTGTGTTATTGCTACTATGTTTAGTTGTGTGTTATTGCTACTATGTTTAGTTGTGTGTTATTGCTACTATGTTTAGTTGTGTGTTATTGTTACTATGTTTAGTTGTGTGTTATTGCTACTATGTGTAGATGCGTGTTATTGTTACTATGTTTAGTTGTGTGTTATTGTTACTATGTGTAGTTGTGTGTTATTGTTACTATGTTTAGATGTGTGTTATTGTTACTATGTTTAGTTGTGTGTTATTGCTACTATGTTTAGTTGTGTGTTATTGCTACTATGTGTAGATGTGTGTTATTGTTACTATGTTTAGTTGTGTGTTATTGTTACTATGTGTAGTTGTGTGTTATTGTTACTATGTTTAGATGTGTGTTATTGTTACTATGTGTAGTTGTGTGTTATTGTTACTATGTGTAGTTGTGTGTTATTGTTACTATGTTTAGATGTGTGTTATTGTTACTATGTGTAGTTGTGTGTTATTGCTACTATGTCTGACAAGGGGCACCATACAATTGGTGAATGTTAGACATGTGCTCAAAGGGAGACTTGTCTGAAAGGGAGACTTGTCTGAAAGGAAGACTTGTCTGAAAGGAAGACTTGTCTGAAAGGAAGACTTGTCTGAAAGGAAGACTTGTCTGAAAGGAAGACTTGTCTGAAAGGAAGACTTGTCTGAAAGGAAGACTTGTCTGAAAGGAAGACTTGTCTGAAAGGAAGACTTCTCTGAAAGGAAGACTTGTCTGAAAGGAAGACTTGTCGCAAAGGAATACTTGTCTGAAAGGAAGACTTGTCGCAAAGGAATACTTGTCTGAAACCAAGTCCCCCCTTCAGAATGTCAAGTAAATCTGACATGTCGTTGTTCGCGTTCTTCAAAGTCACAGTTTTTGACTGGCCAGGTTGGATTTCTTTATATATGAAACAGTTAGCAAAAGATTAAGACCTAAGACAACATTTAATTAACCAGTATTGAATTCATAGAGGACTCCATAAATATGACATGACTTTAGACGACCCCAATACACAAGACATTACTATATAGGACCCCATACATAAGCCGTGACTATGGAAGACCTCATACATAATTCATGACTTTAGAAGACCCCATACAGGGCATGACTATAGAAGACCCCATACAGGGCATGACTATAGAAGACCCCATACAGGGCATGACTATCGAAGACCCCATAAACAAAACATTGTGATAGAAGACCCCATACATAAGACATGACTATAAAAGACCATATACATAAGACATGACTATACAAGACCCCATATGGTATGACTAAAGAAGACTTCCATGCATAAGACACGACTATACAAGACCCCATATGGTATGACTAAAGAAGAATTCCATACATAAGACACGACTATACAAGACACCATATGGTATGACTAAAGAAGAATTCCATACATAAGACACGACTATACAAGACCCCATATGGTATGACTAAAGAAGAATTCCATACATAAGACACGACTAAACAAGACCCCATATGGTATGACTAAAGAAGAATTCCATACATAAGACACGACTATACAAGACCCCATATGGTATGACTAAAGAAGAATTCCATACATAAGACACGACTATACAAGACCCCATATGGTATGACTAAAGAAGACTTCCATACATAAGACACGACTATACAAGACCCCATATGGTATGACTAAAGAAGACTTCCATGCATAAGACACGACTATACAAGACCCCATATGGTATGACTAAAGAAGACTTCCATGCATAAGACATGACTATAAAAGACCCCATATGGTATGACTAAAGAAGACTTCCATACATAAGACACGACTATACAAGACCCCATATGGTATGACTAAAGAAGACTTCCATGCATAAGACACGACTATACAAGACCCCATATGGTATGACTAAAGAAGACTTCCATACATAAGACACGACTATACAAGACCCCCATATGGTATGACTAAAGAAGACTTCCATGCATAAGACACGACTATACAAGACCCCCATATGGTATGACTAAAGAAGACTTCCATACATAAGACACGACTATACAAGACCCCCATATGGTATGACTAAAGAAGACTTCCATACATAAGACACGACTATACAAGACCCCCATATGGTATGACTAAAGAAGACTTCCATACATAAGACACGACTATACAAGACCCCCATATGGTATGACTAAAGAAGACTTCCATACATAAGACACGACTATACAAGACCCCCATATGGTATGACTAAAGAAGACTTCCATACATAAGACACGACTATACACGTTCCTTGATATACGAGACTAATAATAACAATGACAAAAAACGAGAGAGCTTTTCTTGGCTCAAATCTTTTCTGTTTTTTTTTTTTTTTAAATAATCCAATGATATTCCAAAACGTACTGAACTTTTAGAGATCATATGATCTTATTTGATGTCCATGGAATTAATAATGGATCCCAGTATTAAGTATAACTTCAAAATCTCAACAACACAGACATTGGGAAGTGCGCATCTGGAAGCGCTCTATAGATTCTTTGTTTAAATCCGTGGAGAGAATGATCTCCCTTGATGTGACGGAGGTAAAGGAAGCCCGCATATGCCACGTGTGTTTCTGGATAACAAGACATTAAGTCTGTGGACCACACAAGAACCACCCAGCAATCTCTTACAACCACCACACAAATTGTATTCACCATTCAACCTCTCAAATCACCACGCAAATCGTGTCTTTGACAACCTTAAAGTTCACCAATCGAAGTGAGCGCTGTCTTGGCTAGTGAGGTAGATGATCCTAATTGTCTTCTAACGCCAAATGCAAAGTACATTCGAACTGTTTCAGAGATCTCAAATTAATTTCATTCACCAATCTCTGTATGCTGTGATCACGGTTCAACTATTTCAAAATATACCTTGTTGAAATATTACTTTTATTAAAAGATAACGGGTATTTCCAAAACCTTAAACCGTTACATTCTACATACAGTGTTCAAACCCTTACATCCTACATACAGCGTTCAAACCGTTGCATTCTACATACAGAGTCAAACCCTAACATTCTACATACAGCGTCAAACCCTTACATTCTACATACAGCGTTCAAACCCTTACACTCTACATACAGCGTTCAAACCCTTACACTCTACATACAGCGTTCAAACCCTTACATTCTACATACATCGTTCAAACCCTTACATTCTACATACAGCGTTCAAACCCTTACACTCTACATACAGCGTCAAACCCTTACATTCTACATACAGCGTTCAAACCCTTACATTCTACATACAGCGTTCATTGTTTGAACATTTAAAATATTTACTAACAATATACAATAATTTTATTTTGAGGGCTAGCCACATCGCTTCACTTTCGAGGTGTGAAACGAATTAACACATCATAATGAACACACCATAATGAACACAGCATAGAAATAAAATATCACACAAACTCTGTCACACAATAACACTAACATCATTACCCTTCAGATAAACTCCACAACACTGTTTGTGTGCCTCTAATGCACCTTGACATCACTGACGGCCAGTGGCGAATCTATTACTTTATAACCTACCGCCCACCCACCCAACCCTATTTTTCTCAGACCCATACTGTGTAATTCATGTATAGGGATTAGGGCACTAATGAAATAACAACAGCATTAATTATTACAATATTACATATATTTTTTTATATTTATATTCCTGGGTTCGTCCGTGATGTGAAAAAAAGCCTTTATTATATTTGTATAACATTTACATAACGATGATGTTTACGCGCGGAGGTAGCGATTTTACCTAAATGGGGAAAGCAGGGTCTTGTAATTAGCAGTAAGATGTTTGCACCCAAGGTCAGCATCTTCTGCAATCATCTGCTTACAACAATCAGTGTTTGGGCGGACGTGAAAACAGAATCCGATGACTTGAAAACATAATCTGATGACGTGAAAACATAATCTGATGACGTTTAAACAGAATCTGATCACGTGAAAACACAATCTGATGACGAAAGGAACAGGATTCTTAGTCGGTACACGCTAATTTCAGTTGCTGTTTTGGTGTTTTTTGGTGAAGGTGGTGTTGTTGCTGCTGTTAGGGATGTTGGTATTGTTGGTGCTGTTGCTGTTATTTTTTATGTTGGTGTTGCTTCATAAAATGCTCTTCGATGGAAATACAGGGCTGCGGGGCTGTAGTTAGTTTGAAAAAACTGGACTACCGAAAGAGAATTTTACACTATGGAAGCATTTCTTTTCCCTTGAAACGTTTCTAATCTTGTACTTAAGCATAGTCATAAGCATAGTCATAAGCATAGTCATAAGCATAGTCATAAGCTCTTGTCATAAGTAGGTTTCAATAGGCGTTTTCTGTGGATGAATTCAGCATCCCTTAAATACAAAATGTTCCGTATAAATCATTTATATGCTTTTTTTAAAATTGCATTTATGTGATTGTATGGCCAGTAGATCATTAATACATATGGGCCATACTTAAGTGTATCCTTCCTACTATGTTCAGTTTTGACGTGACGTATTAAAACAGCTGGTTTAATCCCCTGGTCCAGTTTTAGGAAAACATTATGTATAGACGCAACTACCAACCTACATTATGTATAGATGCAACTACCAACCTACATTATATATAGATGCAACTACCAACCTACATTATGTATAGATGCAACTACCAACCTACATTATGTATAGATGCAACTACCAACCTACATTATGTATAGACGCAACTACCAACCTACATTATGTATAGATGCAACTACCAACCTACATTATGTATAGACGCAACTACCAACCTACATTATGTATAGATGCAACTACCAACCTACATTATGTCTAGACGCAACTACCAACCTACATTATGTATAGACGCAACTACCAACCTACATTATGTATAGATGCAACTACCAACCTACATTATGTATAGATGCAACTACCAACCTATACATTATGTATAGACGCAACTACCAACCTACATTATGTATAGATGCAACTACCAACCTACATTATTTATAGACGCAACTAGTACCTACATTCTGTATAGACAGAACTACCAACCTGCATTCTGTATAGTCTCCACTAGCAACCCACATGCTGTGTAGTCTCAACTGCCAACCCACATGCTGTATAATCTCAACTGCCAACCTACAAATGCATATTAAACGTCCTTACACTGTCTGGCAGTTGATAATATCTTATTATGAACAAGAGAATAGTGAATCGCTCACTCTACTTAACCTGGTAGTTGAGAACATTACCGTAGAAATAGCTTATTTTCAACCCGGTCGTATAGAATAGAGCATTCTGAGCCTGGAAGTAGAGAATAGATCATTCTACTGACCCTGGTTGTAGTGAATCACTCATTCGACTGAACCTGTGAGTAGAAATAGCTCATTTTCAACCTGGTAGTAGAGATTCAGTATTTCTACTGACCCTGGTAGTAGAGAATTGCTCATTCTACTGACCTCGGTAGTAGAGAATTGCTCATTCTACTGAGCCTGGTAGTAGAGAATTGCTCATTCTACTGACCCTGGTAGTAGAGAATTGCTCATTCAACTGAGCCTGGTAGTAGAGAATTGCTCATTCTACTGACCCCGGTAGTAGAGAATTGCTCATTCTACTGAGCCTGGTAGTAGAGAATTGCTCATTCTACTGACCCCGGTAGTAGAGAATTGCTCATTCTACTGAGCCTGATAGAAGAGAATTGCTCATTCTACTGACCCCGGTAGTAGAGAATTGCTCATTCTATTGAGCCTGGTAGTAGAGAATTGCTCATTCTACTGACCCCGGTAGTAGAGAATTGCTCATTCTATTGAGCCTGGTAGTAGAGAATTGCTCATTCTACTGACCCCGGTAGTAGAGAATTGCTAATTCTATTGAGCCTGGAAGTAGAGAATTGCTCATTCTACTAACCCCGGTAGTAGAGAATTGCTCATTCTACTAACCCCGGTAGTAGAGAATTGCTAATTCTACTGAGACTGGTAGTAGTTAATTGCTCATTCTACTCACCCCAGTAGTAGAGAATTGCTCATTCTACTGAGCCTGGTTGTAGAGAATTGCTGATTCTTCTGAGCCTGGTAGTAGAGAATTGCTCATTCTACTGACCCCGGTAGTAGAGAATTGCTCATTCTACTGACCCCGGTAGTAGAGAATTGCTCATTCTACTGAGCCTGGTAGTAGAGAATCGCTCATTCTACTGACCCCGGTAGTAGAGAATTGCTCATTCGATTGAGCCTGGTAATAGAGAACTGCTCATTCTACTGAACCCGGTAGTAGAGAATTGCTCATTCTACTGACCCCGGTAGTAGAGAATTGCTTATTCTATTGAGCCTGGTAGTAGAGAATTGCTGATTCTACTGAGCCTGGTAGTAGAGAATTGCTCATTCTACTGACCCCGGTAGTAGAGAATTGCTCATTCTACTGAGACTGGTAGTAGAGAATTGCTCATTCTACTGAGCCTGGTAGTAGAGAATTGCTCATTCTACTGACCCTGGTAGTAGAGAATTGCTCATTCTACTGACCCCGGTAGTAGAGAATTGCTCATTCTACTGAGACTGGCAGTAGAGAATAGCTCATTCTACTGACCCCGGTAGTAGAGAATTGCTCATTCTACTGACCCCGGTTGTAGAGAATTGCTCATTCTACTGAGACTGGCAGTAGAGAATTGCTCATTCTACTGACTCCGGTAGTAGAGAATTGCTCATTCTACTGAGACTGGCAGTCATGTCTGTTCAAACATTTTGTTCCCTTCTTTTATTTTGTATTTTTTTCTTGGTTAAAAAAATGTTCTGCCTGGTAGAACTGTTAGCTAGAGAAACAGGGGAGGGAAGAAATAACTGGTTGAATGCCCTTGTCTGTTTAAGAGAAAAATGAAATAGGCTTACGGCATCCTCGCACCTGGCCGAGGTGAGCAGATGGAAAAGGAGGGAGGTGGAACGGGGAGGGGAGGGGGGCGTGCTGTTCTCTTCTTCATGGTGTCTCACTCTTTTAAAAAGAGATTTCCAGCGAAAGTTAATTGGCCGTGGTTCGGGTTTCACAGGCCGTTTAGATCAATTGTTTAATCATAAGATACCCACACACGTGATTGGGGGTGGATGGGGGGATGAAGGAGGGATGAAGGAGGGATGAGGTTGTTGGTGACGTTGATAACTGGACGAGATGGTGTTCGTGGTAGTCATGTGATTGTGAAATAGTGTTGTGTGTTGTTGCTGATAACTGGACGAGATGGTGCGAGTGGTAGTTTTGTGATTGTGAAATCGGGGTGTGTGTTGTTGCTGAGAACTGGAGGATGCGTTGGTTGTGGTTTCGTGAGTGTTGCTGAGAAGCGGGCGCGATACCGTTGTAGGTTATTTTCAGCGAACACCCCATCTCTCTGATGCAAACATCCCTTCTCTCTGATACATGAACTCCCCTTCTCTCTGATTCATTAACAACCCTTCTCTCAGATAAATGAACAAAACTTCTCTCTAATACATGAACACTCTTTCTCTCTGATACATGAACACCCCTTCTCTCTGTTTCATTAGCACCCTTTCTCTCTGATGCAAATACCCCTTCTCTCTGATACATGAACAACACTTCTCTCTGATACATGAACAACACTTCTCTCTGATACATAAACAACAGTTCTCTTTTATACATGAACGCCCCTTTTGTCTGCTACATGAACACCCTTTTGTCCGATACACGAACACCCCTTCTCTCTGATACATGAACACCCTTTCTGTCTATTGGTAGTTTCAGTAAGAGCTGTCTACACGGTCAAAAATATCTCCAGAGATCGTTCTGGGTTTCGTCCACACTAAGATATCGATATTAGTGCTTTTTCGTGGAAATGAGGTTACGTAAAATCCACAAATTAAAAAAGATTTGTCAAGGGGAAATAACAAAAAAAATGATAAAACCTTAAACAATTATATTTATTCGTTGATTTCCCTTGGCAAAAGTCTGCCCAAAAAAATGCAGTTATAAATGTAATGTTATTTGGCTGCCAGGCACGGGAGATTTTATAATTCAGAAATTAGTTTCTTGTTGTTTGCATCGATTCTAAGAGTTGATGCTCAGATCACCCATCATATCCATTAAGTAGAATATATAGATAACTCATTCAAAACTCAAAATGAAAGTAGAAATGTTAATCAGCAGTTCACTGCAGATTAGAATTGAACAAAGCATTGTGTCGTTGTGTCGTTGTGTCATAGCGTTATGTTGTGATGGTGTCGTCTTCATCACCCTTAGTGAAGACTCACTATTTATATTTATTTTCGAATACCTTTCTGTTACTTTACGTTCTCTTCTCTCAATGATCGTTCGTCTGTCTACTGTCCCATTCCATGTGTGATTGTTTGTCTGTCTACTGTCCCATTCCATGTGTCTACTGTCCCATTCCATGTATGATCGTTTTTCTGTCTACTGTCCCATTCCATGTATCATCGTTTGTCTGTCTACTGTCCCATTCCATGTATCATCATTTGTCTATCTACTGTCCCATTCCATGTGTGATCGTTTGTCTGTCTACTGTCTCATTCCATGTGATATCGTTTTTCTGTCTACTGTCCCATTCCATGTGTGATCGGTCGTCTGGCTATCGTCTCATGCCATGAATGATAACTTTAATTTAAACTTTATAAATGTAGCATTGAGGGCAGGTCACCGCTGGTGTTTGAAGAGAAGTCAAATAGGGTTGTGGTGCGGAAACCGGGTGAAAAGATGGGATCTAAGTATCAAGCAAAGAAATATTACTTTAAAGTGAGTTTTTAATTGTATTAAACTGAGATTGACATTTGACATCTGGCTCGTGGTGTCAGCAAGCGCTGGAGACACATTACTATTACGAGTAGCAATGTCAAGATGGGAGAGAGTATCTATAAATCTATTCAAGATGGGAGAGAGTATCTATAAATCTATTCAAGATGGGAGAGAGTATCTATAAATCTATTCAAGATGGGAGAGAGTATCTATAAATCTATTCAAGATGGGAGAGAGTATCTATAAATCTATTCAAGATGGGATAGAGTATCAATAAATCGATTCATATCAATTTATTAGAATGTTCAAATCCCAAAACAATTACAGATTTATTTATCCACACTGTGAAGTTTTGGGGTATTGGGAAATGCAGTAGGATGGTATAGAGCAGTGTTTCCCAAATTGTGCTGAGGATACGCAATTGGTGTTCTTGCCCCCCCCCCCCCCACCCCGCCCCTCCCAAACACACGTCATCTCATGACGACATTGAGTGATAGTGTGAACGAGAACAAACAAACGTACAAGCAAATCATGCCAGGTAACAAGATGGCACACCGTCACGTGCTGGGTCAAGGTGCAGAGTAACAAACAGATGCTGGCAATGAAACCAGGTGTGTGCATGACAGTGGTTCTCCTTTAGCTCTTCCTATTTCTCTATTTATAGATATTTCTCGCCTCTCCCGCTCTCTCTGCCTCCCTCCCCATCTCTCTCCCTCTCTGTCTCTCTCTCTTCCTCCCTTTTTCTCACTTTTTCTATCTCACTACATCTCTCCTCCCCTCTCCCTACATCTCTCTCCTATCTATTCTTCTCGCTTCCCCTCACTTTCTCTCTCGCTCCCTTTATCTTCTTCTCTCTCTCCCCATCTCTCTCTCTCTCTCAATATGCATTTACATTTTTTGTGCTCGCCACTCTCCCACTCTCGATTCATCTCTCCTCATTTCTCTGTCTTTTGGCGTCACCCCATTTCCACCCCTCCTTTAACACTCTTTTCAAATGTTATCCAAACTTTTCACGTTATTTACACAGTACATCACTGTTATCATCATTTCTATTTTAACAGTATGCATGCGTTTAAAATCATTAATATATTTTTTAAATATATCATGTATAATAAATTAATTAGACACGAACAATATAACAACATAACAATATATATATATATAAGTTTAATAATAATTTTACATTATACAATTTAGGGGTGGGCGAAAAAACCAGACAGAAACAAAGGAAAGAAGAACGGATAGGATCCATATGGAGAATAAATTAATAACAAGATTTGATAGGTTAACTCCAAACGGGATAAAGCAAATCCACAATTTTAAGCAACTGCGATGTCTTTATCCTGATTGGGCTTTGACATTTTTCGTCAAGTCTCTTCCTTTCCATTCTTCTTTACTTTGTCTGTCTGGTTTTTGAGGTAAAAATTTGGGACAAAGGATTGTATTTGAGATAACAATTTTGGACAAAGGATTGTATTCACTGCCAGAAAATGTTAGCCAAATTTTAAAAAAGCAAGAACGAAAGGGAAAAAAACAATGTTCTATGTTAACTAGGCATGGGAACTTTTCTATAACACTTATTTCCTACTTAAACAGAGCGTTCTACAAGTGTTTGTTGCCAGGGCCGGCCTTAGGCCACTGCAACCTATGCGGCCGCAGTGGGCCCCGCACTTTCATAGGCCCCGCCCCGAATTTATTTTCTAATACAAAATCTTAATTTTCACTTATTATCTTTATTCTCTACCCAGAATGGGCCCCGCGCAATCCGTTTCGCATAGGGCCCCGCAATTGTTAGGGTCGGCCCTGTTTGTTGCACACGTTAACTACGCCAGCTTTTCTTTTTTTTAATTAGAATTGTAAGCAAAATGCGACTCCAATCTATTAAATAAAGGTTCAATATGTAAAGAAAAGTGGGTTCAGTTTGAACAATATCTCAACATCAAAATCTGTGCTTCAACAATGATATCGTGTCACAATAATTCTGAGTCGCATTGCTAGAGAAGCCAGGGAAGAGAAAGATAAGTGCTCTCCTAAAGCAGCCACTGAAGATGACGATAGGAGCCCTCCTGGAGAGGCAAGTGAAGAAGTTGATAGTTGCCCTCCTAGAGACGCCGTGGAAGAGGATGCTAGGTGCCCTCCTAGAGACGCCGTGGAAGAGGATGCTAGGTGCCCTCCTAGAGAAGCCATGGAAGAAGATGCTAGGTGCCCTCCTAGAGGCGCCATGGAAGAAGATGCTAGGTGCCCTCCTAGAGGCGCCATGGAAGAAGATGCTAGGTGCCCTCCTAGAGGCGCCATGGAAGAAGATGCTAGGTGCCCTCCTAGAGGCGCCATGGAAGAAGATGCTAGGTGCCCTCCTAGAGGCGCCATGGAAGAAGATGCTAGGTGCCCTCCTAGAGGCGCCGTGGAAGAAGATGCTATGTACCCTCCTAGAGGCGCCGTGGAAGAAGATGCTAGGTGCACTCCTAGAGGCGCCATGGAAGAGGATGCTAGGTGCCCTCCTAGAGGCGCCGTGGAAGAAGATGCTAGTTGCCCGCCTAGAGACGCCATTGAAGAGGATGCTAGGTGCCCTCCTAGAGGCGCCGTGGAAGAAGATGCTAGGTGCCCAATTAAAATTTAAGATACTGCGAAACTGAAGCAAATAAAAAAACTTCACAAAAGTATGCGAAAAAATTGGTCTACCAATAAATGGGTAGAAGAATATCGTCTTTACAATGAAATAAATGTAACCATTAAAATACTAGACTGGCTGGTAGTGTATGTTTCTGTAAAGGAAGCTAAAGGACACACGGTAAACGTGCATGGTCCGTATACCTGTTTGGCTTTGTTATTATCTAAAACTGTCATGAATATAGCTTATTTTCTTGGGACACACCTACACTCTGCAGGCGACACACTACGACACACTAGTGTCGCGACACACCCAGACACGCAGTATGGAGAGCGCTGCTCTGTTCCAACAAGAGGAACTACATGTATAAGAGAAGGCGGCCAGTGTCTTCCATTGATGCTAACTGGCAGTGACATTTGAAAGACATTCTCTGGCCTGACTCCGAGGGTCGGCCAACAACGGCAGCACTCACTCGTGCATGTTTCGAGCGGCTCGCGGTTGTTTCTCGCGCGCTCGTTGCACACGCGAGCTTGCACGCTCTCAAACAAGGTCGAACAGTTGAGGAAAGATTTCTCCAGGGGCGTAGACGTACACAAATTGAAGGTCAACGAATTCAGTTGTATGCGACCTTAGGGAGCAGGGAGCGGAGAGACAGATAGAGTAGAGAGAGAAAGAGAGAGGGAGAGAGAGGGAGGGAGTTAAGGAGAGAGGGAGAGAGCAAGTGAGACATGACAGTTAAATGGTAGAATTGTGTTCGTGTGTGAGACGGAGAGAAGGCAAAAGAAATGGAGGGTAAGAGAAGAGAGAGAGAGAGAGAGTGAGAGAGAGTGAGTGAGAGAGAGTGAGTGAGAGAGAGAGAGAAAGAGAGAGAGAGAGAGAGGGAGAGAGAGAGAGAGTTAGCAGTGCGGACTGACTTGTTTTGTTTCAGATTAACATAAGTTTTAAAAAACATGTTAAATGTGTGGCGTTCAAATAGGGCAAAGGGGGTGGTGGGGTAAAAAGGGAGGGGTGAGGGGGGGAATTCCGTGTAATGTGGTCATTAGTATTCATGATGTGTTCAATATCTTAGAACCAGACACACTGGTCAAGGTATTACATGCATATTCAAATTGTTGTCTTTTAGTGATATTATATTGACTTGCCGATATCATTTCTTGCAAACATTTGTCAATACCACCAACATTCGTCAAGATTAACCACATTTGTCAAGATTAACAACATTTGTCAAGATTAACAACATTTGTCAAGAATATCTGGTCTTACAAGTGCCTTTCTAATATCTATTTATCATAATATTATTTTTTTAGTTATCGGAAACTTCATTTGTAACACATACACTTTTATCACCAATGACATCTTCATAGTCATAGTTAACACAGACACCTGTATCACCAATGACATCTTCATAGTCATAGTTAACACAGACACCTGTATCACCAATGACAAAGCCATAAGGTATACATTAACATACCGTGTCTCAATCAAATAGCCGGCTTTTTAAGCTGTCGTACTAAACTGTAAAATGAAATAAACTTGTTTAAAAGTCGGAGCTAGACTTTTGGTCACATCTTCTGACCGAAACGGATGACTTCTTGTACAAACGAGTTCAAGGTCACGTAACAACTTGAGATAGTGTTATTCCTATGCTCACATACTTTGCTATTCCAAACTCAGACTTAATTTTCAGCATATCTCCAGGTAAGACATGACATTTTAAATAAATATTTATTATTGTGTATTCAGATCAACTTAAATGCTCTTATAAATCACTTTTCAATAGATGAATTCCAGAAGTCAAGATTACGTGTAGCAGACCGATGGTATGACATTATGGTAGGACACGATGTCAAGCATAATCAAGATGGTTAAAGGTGATGGATGACAAGGGCATGGCGGGAACATTATCCCGACAGTGAAACTGAGATATTGTCACTGTAAATAAAGACGAGGAGATTTCATTTTCGCTTGAATGGAATGCATGTGTTCGAATCCTCTTATCATTAGCGCAAACTGTGGACAGATTTACACCTGAAGAACCAGGTAACATCTTAGATATAAACCCTAGCATGGAAACACACTTTCAACATGTTCCCACTTTAGCTGGCAGATGGGAAATATGATCGGAAATAGGTAAAAAACAAGATCGCTTTCCACCATCCACACCACATACTTTTCTACATATCACCTAGACTTAACTGTAGCACGCATTCTTCCACGACATGTTATATCCCAATGCCATTAATTAGTTATCAAATTATTAAGTTTCATTCGATACCTTTGAATTTTCGCTAATTTCTCCTTAGACAACATTTGGAAGATTATTTAACTTTTATAATGATGCGTGTATTTTATATTTAAATATAATCTCCCTGTCTGTAAGATGAATTGAGATAATAAAGTTCCAACAGTTTGTGTCCAATAATTTACAATGCAAATACCTTTTTTTTTTAAAACAATTCCACGGAAATCCACCACGTTCAAAGAAATAACATTTATCAAAAATCCATACTACGTAATATTACTGTTATACTTGTCCAACAGACGATGTTCATTGTTATTTGATGAGTTTAATGATGAGTTTAATGATGAGTTTAATGATGAGTTTAATGATGAGTTTAATGATGAGTTTAATGATGAGTTTAATGATGAGTTTAATGATGAGTTTAATGGTGAGTTTAATGGTGAGTTTAATTATGAGTTTAATGGTGAGTTTAATGATGAGTTTAATGGTGAGTTTAATGGTGAGTTTAATGATGAGTTTAATGATGAGTTTGATGATGAGTTTAATGATGAGTTTAATGATGAGTTTAATGATGAGTTTAATGATGAGTTTAATGATGAGTTTAATGATGAGTTTAATGATGAGTTTAATGATGAGTTTAATGATGAGTTTAATGATGAGTTTAATGATGAGTTTAATGATGAGTTTAATGATGAGTTTAATGATGAGTTTAATGATGAGTTTAATGATGAGTTTAATGATGAGTTTAATGGTGAGTTTAATGGTGAGTTTAATGGTGAGTTTAATGGTGAGTTTAATGGTGAGTTTAATGGTGAGTTTAATGATGAGTTTAATGATGAGTTTAATGATGAGTTTAATGATGAGTTTAATGATGAGTTTAATGATGAGTTTAATGATGAGTTTAATGATGAGTTTAATGATGAGTTTAATGATGAGTTTAATGATGAGTTTAATGATGAGTTTAATGATGAGTTTAATGGTGAGTTTAATGATGAGTTTAATGATGAGTTTAATGATGAGTTTAATGATGAGTTTAATGATGAGTTTAATGATGAGTTTAATGATGAGATTAATGATGAGTTTAATGATGAGTTTACTGATGAGTTTAATGATGCGTTTAATGATGAGTTTAATGGTGAGTTTAATGATGAGTTTAATGATGAGTTTAATGATGAGTTTAATGATGAGTTTAATGATGAGATTAATGATGAGTTTAATGATGAGTTTAATGATGAGTTTAATGGTGAGTTTAATGATGAGTTAATGATGAGTTTAATGGTGAGTTTAATGATGAGTTTAATGATGAGTTTAATGATGAGTTTAATTATGAGTTTAATGGTGAGATTAATGATGAGTTTAATGATGAGTTTAATGATGAGTTTAATGGTGAGATTAATGGTGAGATTAATGATGAGTTTAATGATGAGTTTAATGATGAGTTTAATGGTGAGATTAATGGTGAGATTAATGGTGAGATTAATGGTGAGATTAATGGTGAGATTAATGATGAGTTTAATGATGAGTTTAATGGTGAGTTTAATGATGAGTTTAATGATGAGTTTAATGATGAGTTTAATGGTGAGTTTAATGATGAGTTTAATGATGAGTTTAATGATGAGTTTAATGGTGAGTTTAATGATAAGTTTAATGATGAGTTTAATGATGAGTTTAATGGTGAGATTAAATGATGAGATTAAATGATGAGTTCCATAATTAGTTTAAAGATGAGTTTAGAGAAATGTTGAGTGATAAGTTTCATGATGAGTTTAACGATGAGTTCAATAATGAGCTTAAGAGATAAGATTATTTCAAACGAGGAAATATAGAGCATCAGACGCCCAGAGATTTTTAATGCAGAAACATTTCGTCTTAAGGCCAAATTCTGCACTTTCTAATAAGCACTGCTTTCTCCACAGTGTGTCTTGTCTGTCTGTCATTTTTGTTTACTCTGTCTTCAATAAATCTAGCTTAAATCAGCAAGCCCTAGTCTTACTCATCAATTCCAATAATTTTATGTATTTACTTTCCCATTCATTCCAGATGCTTCGAGAAATCATTTCATTCAACAAAAATCTAATCACAAGTCTGCCGAATACATCTTTCTTTCTTCCTTCCACCCCCCCCCCCCCCCGGGGCACCCTTCCCAAACCTGTACTCTTCACATGACGTCAGACAATTCGTCTGTCAAGCTCACATGTGCTCACCCCCTCCCACGTGCGCTATTCTTATCTCCCCTTACCTGTGAGTTGAAGGACTTGGGCTCCGGGGAATCCCAAACGGTAATGACGTAATCCAGCACCATAGTCTCAGCAGCGCCTCATCGCCTCCTCATCATAGCACCATAGTCTCAGTAACGCCTCATCGCCTCCTCATCATATCAAACATTACGACAACCCCACTGGGCCCCCGTGTGTTATCTAACAATAGCCCATATCAGTGTTACACTCACGCTGGTGGCCATCTGCCGTAAATGATCAAGATCCTATCTATAACAGACAAAATATTAACACAAAGGGGTGGGGCTGGATAATGGCAGGTGTCCCTGGAAATCTAAAGTCACCATGGAAGCACTTCTGGAATGGACGGATTATTTTCACGTAACAACTTTAGGATTATCCTCCTGGTCGATTTAAATGCTTACCCTACAGACGTAGGTTTCATTCATAAGTTCACAGGTGCTTGTAATCCGATGCTATGATAAAACACTGGATTCGATTGCTATTATCCAATGCTTAAATCGAATTCTAGTATCGTTTGCTGCACAATCCAGTGAAATAATCCAGTGCTATAACCCACTGCGATAATCCAATGCTATAATCCAGGCATTTAATCGAAGGATATAATCCAGGGCTGTAATCCTATGTTATAATCAAGGGTTTTAATCCAATGCTATAATCCAGGGCTATAATTCAATGTTATAATTCATTCTATGAACTGATGTTATGACGCGCTACATCCTCTTAGCAAAAATGAATTATGAATTTTCCGGAAGAAATAGACAAAGTAATTAGGAAATAACTCTCATTAATTTAACATCCAATCAAAGAGTCTTGATTTCACAGTACATTTTAAAATGTTAACAGATGTGTTGATTTTTTAAAGACATGACATTGTAAAAGTCGAATAACAAGTGCCTACAAAACGACAATTGTTTTACTCATAACAAATAAACAGCCCTATTCGACATGTATTTTTTGAGGTTGATGTAATCGAATACCTGAGTATTATTTTAATTCGACCCCCGTTGTTAGACCACAAATAAGAAATAGCATTCAGATCCACAAGCTTATAATCGAAACCATAAAAAATTTCCTTAAAGTTGATATTGAATCCAAGCACAAAATAAGAACACTTGTTAAGGAACTAAATCAAGTAGTCAAACACATACACAAATAAGATCGAAGTCTTACCAATTTAATTAAACCAGGTAGTCGAACACACACACAGATAAGATCGAAGTCTTAACCAATATAACTAAACCAGGTAGTCGAACACACACACAAATAAGATCGAAGTCTTACCAATATAACTAAACCCGTTAGTCGAACACACATACAAATGAGATGGAGGATGTACCAATATTAAACGCAGTTCAAGTATCCATCTGCGCTAACAGGACTACAACTGTATCCATCGCGAACATCCGCCGAGGTAATAAAACTGAGCTGAAACAACAAGGGCCCCCCGTGGCCCCTAGTTCAACAGACCTGTGTTTACTAATACTGATACGACCATTTGCAACGCTTTGAGTCTCGTCTCGCTGGAACTACAAGGAAAACTTTTTAGGGAGGGGGCCGGTACGGATGGGTGGGGTGGGGCAGGCACGTGCTGCTGTACGAGCAGACTTTTGGCCCCTTATCGTCTGCTGCACTGGTTGTTGTAAAACGTCCGCCTCTGTACAGCCGAGAGAAAGAAGGAACCGACTGGATGCCCGAGGAGAGAGATACATGAAGAGGCATGGAGAGACATGAAGAGGCATGGAGAGACATGAAGAGCCATGGAGAGCCATGGAGAGCCATTGAGAGACGTAGAGACATGGAGAGAAGTAGAGAGACATGAAGAGACATGGATATACATGAAGAGAAATTGAGAGACATGAAGAGCCATGGAGAGACATGGAGAGAAGTAGAGAGACATGGAGAGACATGAAGAGACATGGAGATACATGAAGAGAAATGGAGAGACATGGAGAGAAGTAGAGAGACATGGAGAGACATGCAGAGAAATGGAGATACATGAAGAGAAATGGAGAGACATGAAGAGACATGGAGAGATATGAAGAGACATGAAGAGAAGTGGAGAGACATGGAGAGCTATGAAGAGACATGAAGAGAAGTGGAGAGACATGGAGAGATATGAAGAGACATGAAGAGACGTGAAAAACATGAAGAGACATAAAGGGACATGGAGAGATATGAAGATACTTGGAGAGACATAAAGAGAAGTGGAAAGACATGAACAGACATGAAGAGATATGACGAGGCATGGAGAGATATGAAGAGAAGTGGAAAGATATGAAGAGACGTGGAGAGATATGAAGAGATGTGGAAAGACATGAAGAGAAATGGAAAGACATGAAGAGAAACGGAAAGACATGAAGAGACATGGAGAGATATGAAGAGGCATGGAGAGATATGAAGAGAAGTGGAAAGACATGAAGAGACATGGAGAGATATGAAGAGAAGTGGAAAGACATGAAGAGAAGTGGAAAGACATGAAGAAAAGTGGAAATACATGAAGAGAAGTGGAAAGACTTGAAGAGACATAAAGAGACATAAAGAGACATGGAGAGACAAATAAATACATAAAGTGAAAACAAAAAAGTTGTTTATAAAGGTACATGTAATAAAGTCGATGTACACTGCTGACCCTTCTTTCATGGAATTTTAGATCACAAGTCAACGCCACTCTTTGGGAAATCCCGTATAATGCGTCTAAATTCCGGTAGCTAACATTTATTTATAGACGTCTGAAGGGGTGAAAATAGATCAATATTTTAACAAGTGAAGAATCATGTCACGTGACCACGGCAATAAAACAAAAGAGTATCAGTCAAAGTGCATCGTCAAACACGTATTAACGGTCTCTCTTAAGCCCACCAGAGAACTCTCGTTATTTTTTAGGGAGCCTCTGGGGGGGCATAGAGACCTCTCTCTTAATCATTGACCACATCTAAATGGTGGCGTAGCTAGAGGGGTACTGAGGTGCTGACCGCACCGGGTGACACCATTTCAGGGGGCGAAACCAAATTGAAAAAGTGCATATACAGAGCACACACTGCTCGGTCTAATCGAATTTCATAAAAGGAAAACCAATTACACTTACATTGGCCACAAGTGTAGCCAATCCAAATGCAGGCTTTATTAAAAGTTCAAGGTTGTTGCGTCAGAAATGAGGTGACCCTATAATTAGGGAAGAAAAAACCCTTTTTGACCCTGATTCAACGCGGATGGAAGTGTTCGATAACTCTCGTAAGTGACAGGAAGCTTCGATAGCAAATACGATGCGGTCGGGCGATTCTAAGTCCATGTTACTTAAATACATTGACCTCCTGACCCTCAATTAATTTATTTTTGTTCTTGTCATTTTTATAATGTGGACTTATTAACAAGAAGAAATCCATTATGGAAGTCGGGGAGGTGACATCATTAGTTTTCCGTTCAGGGTGACACTATGATTTTACCGCCCCGGGTGACACCATGAGTTTACCGCCCTGGGTGCCACCAACCCAATCTAATTCGATATCGTTTGTAACAAAACACTATCAGTTAGCTTTTTTACTATAAAGGAGAATAATTTATTTATTTTTTAAAACATTGTATAGGAGGAATGCTCATGGAGAACAGAGGAATTTTGTAAAGAGATTTGCCAACACCAAAACTCTAATAATTAGCGGAACTATAAAAACCAAATGTGAAGTAAAAGATCCACATATGTGAGAACTTGAGAATCATTATTCCATTGGGTGACCACAATATGTGAGAAATTGAGAACCACCATCCCATTGGATGACCACAATATGTGAGAACTTGAGAAACACCATCCCATGGGGTGACCACAAGATGTGAGAACTTGAGAACCATTATCGCATTGGGTGATCACAAGATGTGAGAACTTGAGAACCAACATCCCATGGGGTGATCACATGATGTGAGGAGTTCAGAACTTAATGAATAGGATGTAAAGAAACAAAAAGACAAGAGAGAACGTGAGACGTGATGGTGTAACACACGTAAGTGTTGGACTAGTTGTAAACACACTTACACACATGAGGACACACACACAGTCACACAGACACACACACAGACACATACACACACACACAGACACACATACACAGAAGCACACACACAAACAGATACGCCGACACACACAGACACGAACACAGACACACACACAGACACACTGATAGAAACACACACACAGACACACACACACACACACACACTGTTTTTCTTTCTATCACATGAGCAGACGGGATTAAAGAGAAGATACATAAAAATAACATTTGGTTGAGAACAGATCTCATTGCAAGAAATCTTTAACATCTGGTAATGGGTGGAACAAGGTGGGATGGGGCTGCGGGTGGGGGTTCAAGATATTTCACAGAATATCAACTGACCTTGACATTGTACCAAGATAAGATGGCTTGTTTCGTTCTTTTGTGTGTGATATTGTTGGATGGATTCAAACCAAAAAAAAAATAAAATAGACAGATGGTATTAATTTCACTGCTCAAAATATAATTAGGTAACCACCTATCATATAACCAGGTAACCACCAAACATATAACCACTAAATGCCTTGATTGGTTCACGTCTCATTAAAATCAGCCTAAAACTCAATAACGAGTTGTTGTTTTTCTTCTTTATTCCTTATGTAAGACTGGACTTGACTTTTCTTTTCGTTCCCGATTTAACTTTTCCTGAATGACTTGGAGGCCAGATTGGCGTGTAATAGCTTTTAAGTCTGTGCCAGATCTGGATAACTTGGTTTTCTAACTAACTTAACCGCTCTAGAGGATCTTGACAATTTAAAAATGTTTTCAGTTTTTTTACATTTTTTTAATTTTGAAATGTGTTTTAAGCTTGAGATGAGTGTTCTCTGTTGCACACGTGTTAGCGAATTCATCAATTGGTAAAATGGGGAGGACGCCTCATAAGAATGTCTGGCTCAATGCAGACTTATTGATAAACACAAACGACAAAAACAGTGGCGGCGCTGCACTGACGACTCTGTTTGCCCAAGATACTAAATAAAGAACTGAACACATTCTCAAAAGAATTACCGAACTATAGCAGTGGTCCTCAATTAATTCCACCCTCGATCACTTTTGGACTCCTTTAAATGTTTAAGAATTAACATTATTTTTTTAACCAACGCTCTTTCTGAAAAAGAAAAATAATTCACCATCGCTAGTAAGTGCTACATTAAATAATACTATAATAGTGCTACATTAAATAATAATATAATAGTGCTACAATATAGATATTACAACTTTTTTTGATGGAAAAAAGTACCTGCTATATGAACCAGTACATGAAATATGAACCAGTACATGACATATGAACCAGTACATGAAATATGAACCAGTACATAACATATGAACCAGTACATGACATATGAACCATTACATGTTATGTGAACCAGATCCAGAACATTATTATGAACCAGTTCATGACATATGAACCAGTACTTGACATTTGAACCAGTACATGATTTATGAACCTGTTCGGAGTTCATGAGTATATTTTCGGGGCAGATCATAATTGGCCCACAGTAAAAAAATTAGATAGAAAATGTCGATAGTGTTATTTGAATGGTGTCTTTATGCTTGCTTTAAATCTGGGTGTTCATTAAGTACAAACAAAAAAAGTATCTTATTTATCGTAAATAATTTTGGAAAAAAATATATTTAGGCTTGAAAATAAAGGCCAGAATTAAGAGGACGTTTGGGCCGCCTTATAAAATGTTTCACTTATACACCAGCGAGTGAAGAGTGAAAACAAAGTAATTCAGATATTTCACACCATATCACTCTATGGAATCAATCTAGTGCTCTCTTGGTAGTGATCCTTTATTTCCCTCCATTTCAGTTCGCAATTTTTGTGGTATAAACCTTGATATTTCGCACTATTTGGTTTGCAATAACTGAGCAAGGCGCTTCCTGTTCTGAACTTTGACCTATATTGACATTATTGTGATATTCGAAAACAAACGTTTCATTTCCGAATTATCTGGTGTTAGTGTATTGTCTGCTTAAGTAGGCATCTGGCCAAAACCAATCTTGTTCAACTATTTATTTACTTCACCTGGCTTAGACGCTGTCCCTCGTATATCACCTCTTATATATATTTTGCTTGTTATGCGACTGCTTCCATTTCCGGATAGCGAGCAAAGTATAATTCCCGATAACTATGCTAAATGATTTTTTTTTTTAAATAACGTAACTGCCTTGTGTGCATAATATTTTCTTTTCGGAAATTAATTCATCTTAATTTAAAGATGGTCTAATAAATATTCGGTTTAAAAGTGGTTGGGACATCAGAATATGAATATAGTTCATGCAGTGACGTATCATGGCGGCTGGGGTGTAGGAAAAAATGGGATTCTTAAATGTGCGTTACTTGAGTTCATGTTTTGTCAAGTAACTTTAGCAGTTGGGAAGTTCACGCATGGCTGTCACCAATGTTTGGCGGGCTGTATCTAGTAGATGAGAAGTCCACGCATTGCTGTCGCCAATGTTTGGCGGGCTATACCTATTTGATGAGAAGTTGATGCGTTGCTTTCGCCGATGTTTGGCGGACTATATCTAGTTGATGAGAAATTCACCCATTGCTGTCGCCAATGTTTGGCTGGCTATATCTAGTAGATGGGAAGTTCACGCATGGCTGTCGCCAATGTTTGGCAGGCTATATCTAGTAGATGGGAAGTTCACGCGTGGCTGTCACCAATGTTTGGCAGGCTATATCTAGTAGATGAGAAGTTCACGCTTTGCTGTCACCAATGTTTGGCAGGCTATATCTAGTAGATGGGAAGTTCACGCTTTGCTGTCACCAATGTTTGGCGGGCTATATCTAGTAGATGGGAAGTTCACGCATTGCTGTCACCAATAATTGGCGGGCTATATCTAGTAGATGGGAAGTTCACGCTTTGCTGTCACCAATGTTTGGCGGGCTATATCTAGTAGATGGGAAGTTCACGCATTGCTGTCACCAATGTTTGGCCGGCTATATCTAGTAGATGGGAAGTTCACGCTTTGCTGTCACCAATGTTTGGCGGGCTATATCTAGTAAATGGGAAGTTCACGCTTTGCTGTCACCAATGTTTGGCGGGCTATATCTAGTAGATAAGAAGTTCACGCTTTGCTGTCACCAATGTTTGGCAGGCTATATCTAGTAGATGGGAAGTTCACGCTTTGCTGTCACCAATGTTTGGCGGGCTATATCTAGTAGATGGGAAGTTCACGCATTGCTGTCACCAATAATTGGCGGGCTATATCTAGTAGATGGGAAGTTCACGCATTGCTGTCACCAATGTTTGGCGGGCTATATCTAGTAGATGGGAAGTTCACGCATTGCTGTCACCAATGTTTGGCCGGCTATATCTAGTAGATGGGAAGTTCACGCTTTGCTGTCACCAATGTTTGGCGGGCTATATCTAGTAAATGGGAAGTTCACGCTTTGCTGTCACCAATGTTTGGCGGGCTATATCTAGTAGATGGGAAGTTCACGCTTTGCTGTCACCAATGTTTTGCGAGATATAACTAATACTTCTTTATTTATGCATATAGAATCGCTCGTTTTTATTGAAGAATATAAAAACGACTCAACAACAAACGAATACTACTATAATTTTATGGAACAATTAAAGGTTTGAAGATGCCAGCTTGTCAGCCATACATCTTGAGCAACACATTACGGACAGCCATACATCTTGAGCAATACATTACAGACAGCCATACATCTTGAGCAACACATTACAGACAGCCATACTTCTTGAGCAACACATTACAGACAGCCATACATCTTGAGCAACACATTACAGACAGCCATACATCATGAGCAACACATTACAGACAGCCATACATCATGAGCAACACATTACAGACAGCCATACATCATGAGCAACACATTACAGACAGCCATACATCTTGAGCAACACATTACAGACAGCCATACATCATGAGCAACACATTACAGACAGCCATACATCATGAGCAACACATTACAGACAGCCATTCTTCTTGAGCAACACATTACAGTTTTTTTGTTGTATTTTTTAAATAAATAAAAGCAATTTAAAAATGAAATGATGGCATTCCATGACACACCTCAGCAAATCATTGGCATATAAACCAGGAGTATACATGTCTAAGCATACCCCAGACACATAACATTACACCCTGGAGTACATGGTTTCTGGGAACATCCCCAGACACATAACATTACACCCTGGAGTACATGGTTTCTGGGAACATCCCCAGACACATAACATTACACCCTGTGGTGTATGATGTCTGTGAGTATTCCCAAAGTCATGAAAGTATACCTTGACGATATCTATATATCCCCCAACACATGAAATTATACTCAGGAGTGTATGATGTCTGAGTATATCACCAGCCCATGACATTATAACTGGAGTGCATGATGTCTCTGTATATCGCCCACTCACATATTATACCCTGGAGCGCATGATGTCGGCCGAATTATTTTATCATTGTAAACAATACAGTTGTGTGTAAAGTTGTCGCCTCAATAATAATGTCACGACTTTAAAAAGGGATCTTTTTCTTAGGTCCATGGGCCCTTGATCTTAGGTCTATGGGCCTTTTGTCTTAGGTCCATAGGCCCTTTATCTTAGGTCCATGGGCCTTTTATCTTAGGTCCATGGGCCCTTGATCTTAGGTCTATGGGCCTTTTATCTTAGGTCCATGGGCCCTATATCTTAGGTCCATGGGTCCTTTATCTTAGGTCCATGGGCCCTTTTCTTAGGGTCATGGGTACTTTATTGCAATGTTTCCTTTAGGGCCATGGGTTCTTTAGGGCAGTTTTTTTCTTTACGGCCTCCATAAATGAGAGTCAGTGACTCATTGACTCGAGTCAGTGACTCATTGACTCGGAGTAAAATACTAAACTTTATTTTAACTAGAATTAAATCATTATTAAAAGTTGTTGTTCATTAACAGCCTGCCATAGGCGGCACTGCAGTTTCACCAAATTAGAACCTGGGTACATTGTACAAAGTTGAGATCCTCATGGACTAGCTGACACTAGAATACGTTAGGGGCTCCAGGCGTAATTTTATAAAGGTCAAATTATCGTGTTATTGTAAATAGTATACGCTTGTCTGGCCAGACGGCCATCTACACAAAGTTTTAACTTCACAACTTTAGGGTTTCTAGACATTTTGATCTAAAATTTGAAAAGATGATTTACCCAGTGATGGAGTTGAAGGCGGTGCAGAACGTCACGTGCTGGACTTTGGACTTTTGGGGTTGGGGGGATACAGATATTCAGACACATTTGAAAGCAACCCATTCTTTTTTACTTACTTCCTCCCTCCCCCCCCCCCGAATACACCGACATAATGTAGTCCTATCCATAATGTTAAACAATAAAGTTATAAAAGACGTCTATACGTTATTTGCCAGCACTGCGCTGCCTAAATAAACTAACAATGGTTTGGTGTTGGTTTGGGTGAATTATTTGACCCAAGAATCTCGGAGACAATGGTGAATCTAGAATATAGGCATGGATCTAGAGTGTAGAGATGGATCTAGAATATAGGCATGGATCTAGAGTGTAGAGATGGATCTAAAATATAGGCATGGATCTAGAGTGTAGAGATGGATCTAGAATATAGGCATGGATCTAGAGTGTAGAGATGAATCTAGAATGTCGAGACGGATCTAGAATGTAGAGATCGTTCTAGAATATAGAGAATGGATCTAGAATGTAGAGATGGATCTAGAGTGTCGAGATGGATCTAGAACAGCGGTTCTCAACCTTTGGGTCGCGACCCCTTTGGGGGGTCGAACGACCCTTTCCGAGGTGTCGCCTGAGACCATAGGAAAACACATGTACTGTACAGTTATGACGTAGCAACGAAAATAATTTTGTGGCTTTGGGGTCGCCATCACATGAGGAACTGTATTAAGGGGTCGCAGCATTATGAAAGCTGAGAACCACTGATCTAGAATGTAGAGATCGTTCTAGAATGTAGAGATGGATCTAACTTTTAGAGTTGCATCTAGAATGTAGAGAAAGAGCAACATGGAATTAAAAGGTGGGGGTGTGGGGGCTATAATGACGTCATCAATTAATCTCCTAATAAATAAATTTGATTTCATATACGTAAAGGACATCAAACGGTCTGATGCGCCCTTGGTTGGGCAAACCACTTTCTTGTTGCGCCCTTGGTTGTGCAAACCACTTTCTCGTTGCACCATTGGTTGGGCAAACCACTTTCTCGTTGCGCCATTGGTTGGGCAAACCACTTTCTCGTTGCGCCATTGGTTGGGCAAACCACTTTCTCGTTGCGCCCTTGGCTGGGCAAAACACTTTCTCGTTGCGCCATTGGTTGGGCAAACCACTTTCTCGTTGCGCCATTGGTTGGGCAAACCACTTTCTTGTTGCGCCATTTGTGGGGCAAACCACTTTCTCGTTGCGCCATTTGTTGGGCAAACCACTTTCTCGTTGCGCCATTGGTTGGGCAAACCACTTTCTCGTTGCGCCATTGGTTGGGCAAACCACTTTCTCGTTGCGCCCTTGGCTGGGCAAAACACTTTCTCGTTGCGCCATTGGTTGGGCAAACCACTTTCTCGTTGCGCCATTGGTTGGGCAAACCACTTTCTCGTTGCGCCCTTGGCTGGGCAAAACACTTTCTTATGGCGTATTAAATAGACTTTTCTGGTTCATTCCGCCTTTTCCCCCATCAGACATGGGACATTTTTTTAAATATTTATTTCATTTAGCTGGGCCAATACTGACATGTACACAACGAATGGGCCAGTCAATAAAGCAAATTTTTCGGCACAGTTCCAGCCAGCAAATATGGGCAGTTGCCCAACGAGGTAAAGTTTACCGAGGCTGTGCTACCCTGGGGTATTAATATTAATGAATGGGAGGCAAGTCTCCAACTACGGTTTGGAATGTGTGGAGGTATCTTCCATGTCGGAGTTTCCACATCATGTAGTTAGCTGATTGGTTTAAATGTAACAGAGGTGGCGCCCCATGTGGTTAGCTGATTGGTTTCAGTGTAACAGAGGTGGCCCCCCCATGTAGCTAGCTGATTGGTTTCAGAGTAACAGAGGTGCCCCTCCCCATGTAGCTAGCTGATTAGTTTTAGTGTAACAGAGGTGGCGCCCCATGTAGCTAGCTGATTAGTTTCAGTGTAACAGAGGTGGCGCCCCATGTAGTTGGCTGATTGGTTTCAGGGTAACAGAGGTGGCACCCAATGTAGGATTTAATATAACATGGGTGACACACTATGTAGTTTTCAATGTAACAGACATATTTCTTTACTCCGAAACTTTCTCTAACAGAAATAATTGTCTTCATTGTAAATTCAATTCATATGTTACAGCCTTAGAAATGTGTTGTTTATACAATTGTTGTTTCTTTGCTCTTTAGAGTTGTACAGATCATGTGTTAATATACAATGTCTTTCTATGATTACTTCTGACTGTAATTTCTAATTAATGAAACTTCTCACTGCGGTCTCCCTAACGGTGGGTTAAAAGAACACAATAAGTGCACGAATAATAAAAAATTGTGTTTCTCAACACAGCACTCTGACAAACGATGTTAACTGCAAACGCGACAAAGCTCTACTGGCTTTAGCCGATGGGATTAAGATGTTGGATTAAGACGGTGGGATTAAGACGGTGGGACGAAGACCGTGGGATTAGGCCGTTGGGATTAAGACGGTGGGATTAGGCCGTTGAGAATAAGACGGTGGGATTAGGCCGTTCCGATTAAGACGGTGGGATTAAGAGGGTGGGATAAGGCTGGTAGGATTAATACGGCGTGATTAGGCCGGCGGAATTAAGGCGGTGGGATTAGGCCGTTGCGATTAAGCTGGTGTGATTAAGACAGTTCGATTAGGCCGGTGGTATTAAGATGGCGGAGTTAACACGGTGAGATTAGGCCGGTGGGATTGTGAGTACAGATGTATGCGTATGTTCGTATTCCGAAGTATCCTTCGTTAACCGAGTCAAAAATTGTTCACAAGACGAGTTCGTTAACCGATTCGTTTGTTCGGTTGAGGGTTCGTTGTAAGAGAATATATATACTTTGATTGAAATGTAGATAGAGACTGATTGCCCCACTCAGAACCCCCACCTCCTTTTTTTTTTAAGTTACGCTACTGACTTGATTGCCTCTTCCAACTTGGTAGAGGCTTGGACTTTGACCCCGTTCCTTATCACCGCGATCGCAGTTTTGAACGCTGTAGCTGCAAACTAAAGTTCGGTAACTCCGTTGTTTCGTTTGATGTATGGAACTGAAGGTGAGCGCCCCTAGTCTTCCGATGTCAAACTACGGGAGAATCAAAGAGTTGCGCGCCCGGCAAGGTAGATAACTAGACAAGACTAGATGATGTAAGTGGTGGGGAGTGACGGCCCGGGTGTTTTGGTGGTTTTTTTTACACATAGTTTGGTTACATGACAAACTCATTTCTGGTGAAGGAGACGGTTACGTGAGAAAATAATCTGAGTCTGACAGTTTTGTAAATCGTATTCTTCTAACAAAGACATAGTAATGATCTTTCCATGTATGGTTCTAACAACGACATAGTGATGATCTTTCCATGGATTGTTTTCAAAAAGACATAGTAATGATCTTTCCATGTATGGTTCTAACAAAGACATAGTGATGATCTTTCCATGTATTGTTCTTCCAAAGACATAGTGATGATCTGTCCATGGATTGTTTTTAAAAAGACATAGTAATGATCTTTCCATGTATGGTTCTAACAAAGACATAGTGATGATCTTTCCAGTATTGTTCTAACAAAGACAGTGATGATCTTTCAATGTATTGTTCAAACAAAGACATAGTGATGATCTTTCCATGTATTTTTCTAACAGAGACATAGTGATGATCTTTCCATGTATTGTTCTAACAAAGACATAGTGATGATCTTTCCATGTATTGTTCTAACAAAGACATAGTGATGATCTTTCCATGTACTGTTCTAACAAAGACATAGTGATGATCTTTCCATGTATTTTTCTAACAAAGACATAGTGATGATCTTTCCATGTATTGTTCTAACAAAGACATAGTGATGATCTTTCCATGTATTGTTCTAACAAAGATATAGTGATGATATTTCCATGTATTGTTCTAACAAAGACATAGTGATGATCTTTCCATGTATTGTTCTAACAAAGAAATAGTGATGATCTTTCCATGTATTGTTCTAACAAAGACATAGTGATGATCTTTCCATGTATTGTTCTAACAAAGAAATAGTGATGATCTTTCCATGTATTGTTCTAACAAAGACATAGTGATGATCTTTCCATGTATTGTTCTAACAAAGACATAGTGATGATCTTTACACATATATTTCTAACATAGTGATGATCTTTCCATGAATCGATGAAATGGACCGGGTGAACATAAATTTCAAGACAGTTCCCCTTTTTTTATTAATACGTAAACAATCATATTTGTTGAACAACTAATTTTAGTCCAGCTTATAAAATTAGTAAGTTAATTAATCTTCAGTCAATCGAAATAGGGTATTTATTTTTTTTTTTAATAAAAGTATTTTTTTAAAGACAATTAATATAAATATAAGTGGGTGGGGGCAAAAGGCTTCTCTCCTTGATTCACTCCATATTTCTGACCTGATATCACACGATTAGATTAGCAGGATTATACTAATATGCCAAGGCCTGTGCTTCATTAGCTGTAGAGGTTAGTGACTTGTATATAAATGTATACATAAACATTGTCGTTATATAACTAACAATGCTATATAGAGTGCTATAATATTACATTATAGGAATACCAAAAAACAAGTTCATAACAAGTATTTGACAAGTTCCTAAAGAATTTTAGCGGTGTAACAGCGAACTAACGAAAAGCAGAGTTGTCAACAAGGAACCGGACAGGTGATAATACATTTTATGCATGTGAAAGTCTGAAATATGGGCCAATTATTATTGTCAAAGTCTGAAATATGTGCCAATTATCCATTTCAAAGTTTGAAATATGGGCCAATTATCCATGTCAAAGTCTGAAATATGGGCCAATTATTCATGTCAAAGTCTGAAATATGGGCCAATTATCCATGTCAAAGTCTGAAATATGGGAAAATTATCCATGTCAAGTCTGAAATATTGGCCAATTATCCATGTCAAAGTCTGAAATATGGGCCAATTATCCATGTCAAAGTTTAAAATATGGGCCAATTATCCATGTTAAAGTCTGAAATATGGGCCAATTATCCATGTCAAAGTCTAAAGTATTTAGTAGCCGCATCTCTTATATATATATAGATAGATAGATAGATAGATAGATAGATAGATAGATAGATAGATAGATAGATAGATAGATAGATAGATAGATAGATAGATAGATAGATAGATAGATAGATAGATAGATAGATAGATAGATAGATAGATAGATAGATAGATAGATAGATAGATAGATAGATAGATAGATAGATAGATAGATAGATAGATAGATAGATAGATAGATAGATAGATAGATAGATAGATAGATAGATAGATAGATAGATAGATAGATAGATAGATAGATAGATAGATAGATAGATAGATAGATAGATAGATAGATAGATAGATAGATAGATAGATAGATAGATAGATAGATAGATAGATAGATAGATAGATAGATAGATAGATAGATAGATAGATAGATAGATAGATAGATAGATAGATAGATAGATAGATAGATAGATAGATAGATAGATAGATAGATAGATAGATAGATAGATAGATAGATAGATAGATAGATAGATAGATAGATAGATAGATAGATGGATAGAGATATGTGCAGCTGGTGTTGCTGCCTCCTTTTCTCAACCGACCATTTACCTACTCAACATGTTTTATATTAATATAGTACTGAGTGGGGGGGGGGGGGAAACTGTCCAGCATCAAACGTCATGAGTGACCTTTGAACTCAGATAAGAAGGTGGAATTTGTCCGTATTAATCACTAAAGGGAATAGTGTAGAACTGTCTGTAGCGCTGTCTGTAGAACTGTCTGTAGAACTGTCTGTAGAGCTGTCTGTAGAGCTGTCTGTAGAGCTGTCTGTAGAGCTGTCTATAGAACTGTCTGTAGAGCTGTCTGTAGAGCTGTCTGTTGAACTGTCTGTAGAGCTGTCTGTAGAGCTGTCTGTAGAGCTGTCTGTAGAGCTGTCTGTAGAGCTGTCTATAGAACTGTCTGTAGAGCTGTCTGTAGAGCTGTCTGTTGAACTGTCTGTAGAGCTGTCTGTAGAGCTGTCTATAGAACTGTCTGTAGAACTGTCTGTAGAACTGTCTGTAGAACTGTCTGTAGAGCTGTCCGTATAGCTGTCTGTAGAACTGTCTGTAGAGCTGTCTATAGAACTGTCTGTAGAACTGTCTGTAGGCCTATTGTTTAAAGCAAATGAGAAGTTAACCCCTTGCGTGTAACCCTTTGACTCACCGAGTTTTTTCTCAAAATACTCGGACCCAGTGTAAAAAAAATGGCACCCGGTTAAGCCACAGTATCCATTATGTTTACAAATGTAAACAACGCCAACTCACTGTCAGAAAGATAAATTCCAAGAATTAAATCGTAAGTACTTAACAAAGGGAGGCGAAAACCCTATCGACATACACATCAAAGATGGAGTTGCCTGAGCTTAGGTTAATTAAACATGACGTCACTTTCCCTTTTCTACATTTCTATTTAAAATAGTTCAAATGGTCGTCTGCCCTATTTCTTTAAAGAACAGAACTTTTGAACAAATTAAGGTGTATTTAAAGTTTGTAAATTGCGTTTGGAAATTGTTACACTCAAATTTAAAAAATTGAATTAAATTTCACTGTATTACATTAAACACTGGATTAAAATTACAATTTAAAAAGAGATTGCGGGTGTTGTTGTTTAAATACACAGCAACAACAGTTAAATAAATTTTTGTACTGAATTTATGTTTTGAAATAACCCTTTTGATTCAACTTTTCATACCACGAAATTCGTTAACTGAAAAGTAGATACATACTTATAACAATTTGTTGTATTGTATGGGTAGACATTCAAAACCAGTAACACTGTGACGTCAGGCATGTCGGGCAATAACGGTGACACACGTTATCACTACGGGCACACATCACATGTCTAGCACAGTCATCCGTAAACACGTAGCACAACCGCATTCAACACGGCGACAATGTTCCCAGAATCCAGTCAGAATATTACGAACACTCTCATCCACGTTTGCGCGCAAATTTGAAGGGTAAAAACTAGAAACGAGAAAAAAAAACGGAATAAAACGAATAACCGTTTTAAAAAATCCACAGCGAACTGGCGGAGTGTCGAGATTTTAAACATACATTAACACCTGCTGGAAGCTGCTGAAACACACGAACTCAAACACTGCGCACTGCACAATGGAGGACCTGACTCTCACACGTGTTATCTCACGCCACTTTCAAGTCGTTACCCCTCATTTCAACCAGATACAAAAGACAGACGGGAGAACTGGCCATTTCTTATCTATTTGTGAAATAAAGCTTACAGGATTACCCTTGCCTCATTTCATCCATATAAAAGCTACTTTATTGTTGTTCTTTATTATATTCCACACCCCCCCCCCTCCCTACTCGTGAGTACCGGTGCCCCAGTGCCCTGGTCCATCTCATGCAGTAAACAAAGCCCCCTCCCTCACCCCCATCTCTCTGTCTCCCTGTCTCTCTCTCCTTCTCTCTCTCTCTCTCTTGTTGAATTCTGACAAGTCGTGTTGAGAGCGGGATTAATGCGGATGGACTCGTTGAGTCAAGATTTGTAAAGTCAAGATGGGTAAAGTCAAGATTTGTAAAGTCAAGATTTGTAAAGTCAAGATTGGTAAAGTCAAGATTTGTAAAGTCAAGATTGGTAAATTCAAGATTAGTAAAGTCAAGATTTGTAAAGTCAAGATTTGTAAAGTCAAGTCTTGTAAAGTCAAGATTTGTGACGTCAAGCGTTGAAAAGTCTAACGTTGAGGAGCATGTGGAATCTAGAGTTGTGGAGTAAAGACTTGTGGAGCTTAGACTTTTGGAGTAAACAGTTGTGGAGCTTAGACTTTTGGAGTAAAGACTTGTGGAAATTAGACTTTTGGAGTATAGACTTGTGGAGCTTAGACTTTTGGAGTATAGACTTGTGGAGCTTAGACTTTTGGAGTAAACAGTTGTGGAGCTTAGACTTTTGGAGTATAGACTTGTGGAGCTTAGACTTTTGGAGTAAAGACTTGTGGAAATTAGACTTTTGGAGTAAACAGTTGTGGAGCTTAGACTTTTGGAGTAAACAGTTGTGGAGCTTAGACTTTTGGAGTAAAGACTTGTGGAGCTTAGACTTTTGGAGTAAAGAGTTGTGAAGTAAAGAGTTGTGGAGGAAAAAGTTGTGGAGGAAAAAGTTGTGAAGACAACAGTGCTGAAGTCGAGTTTTGTAGATAAGACTTTCCTGTATATTCAGAGATATTTCAAAAATTAATGTGAATGAAAGAAACTACAGTGTCTGTGACGTCATGCCCTGATTATCTTGTCAAGCAATCACGTTTGAATTTAAAACGGTTCTCAAGATTATGTTTATTTCACAGCTGCACCCTTGTTCTGGTTTTTTTATTATTGTATTTCGGTGGTTTAATTTGGTGGGGGTTTTTCGATCAAGGAAGGCGAGTCACCTTGCCATGCTTTACTTTCAACAGAGTTTTGAATCATTTCTGTTGCTCTATTCCGCAACAGATTTCTGAAGAATAGCTTGGCTGGGTCGAGGAAATGTGGGAGGGAAATACAAACGAAGAAATGGAAGATTTTAAAACGATAGAGAATTGAACCAAGCCCCCCTCTCCCCCTTCCACCTCCCTCCACGCCGTCCGCCCAAGCCAACCTTTGTCTACCTCCCGTCTCCAGATCACTGCTGTACTTCTCGTCTGTATATTTTAAAACGAGTGCAACAGATTATGTAGGGAATTCCCCTGTGTTTGGTTGCCATTTACCATGATTGGGGGGGGGGGGGGGCTGCTCGGGGAGGGGTACTCTAAGGGGAGATGTGATAGGGTTGGGGCTGTGGAGGGGTAGTGGCTATAGCGGGGAAGGGGTTGAGTTCTCGGGTGGCGTGCCCTCAAAGAGATTTTTCTTAATGTATCCCCAGAGCCAAAACGTGAGAATCATAGAAACGTGATTATGAGAAGATGACTAAAATATGTCAACCAGTTCATGGGGAACAAATTCAATCAGAGGATCATATCTTTCTTAGCGTCATTGACCATTGAGAGTATCATAGCTATCTTAGCGTCATTGACAATTGAGAGTATCACAGCTATCTTAGCGTCATTGGCCATTGAGAATATCACAGCTATCTTAGAGTCATTGACCATTGAGAGTATCACAGCTATCTTAGCGTCATTGACCATTAAGAGTATCACAGCTATCTTAGCGTCATTGACCATTGAGAGTATCACAGCTATCTTAGCGTCATTGACCATTGAGAGTATCACAGCTATCTTAGCGTCATTGACCATTGAGAGTATCACAGCTATCTTAGCGTCATTGACCATTGAGAGTATCACAGCTATCTTAGCGTCATTGGCCATTGAGAGTATCACAGCTATCTTAGCGTCATTGACCATTGAGAGTATCACAGCTATCTTAGCGTCATTGGCCATTGAGAGTATCACAACTATCTTAGCATTTTTGATCCATGAGCATTCATAATGTCAACAAGAAATCTTGCAAAAATATTAACAGAGATAAAAGAGAGAGGGAAAAAAGTGTGAGAGAGAGAGAGAGAAACATGGAAAGAGAGTAAGCAGAGAGAGATGATAAAAATAGATAGACAGGCAGACAGACAGATACACAGATATATATATATAAATGGATAGATGGATCGATGGATAGATGGATAAATGGATAGATGGATGGATAGATACATAGATAGATACATAGATAGATACATAGATAGATACATAGATAGATACATAGATAGATACATAGACAAACAGACAGACAGACAGACAGATAGAATGATAGATAGATGAATAGATGGATGAATGGATAGATGTACAGATAGACAAATAGATAGATATATAGATAGATGATTATATGGATGAATGGATAGATGGACAGACAGACAGACAGACAGATAGACAGGCATGCAGATAGGGAGATAGAAAGATAGATAGAAAGATAGATAGATAGATAGATAGATAGATAGATAGATAGATAGATAGATAGATAGATAGATAGATAGATAGATAGATAGATAGATAGATAGATAGATAGATAGATAGATAGATAGATAGATAGATAGATAGATAGATAGATAGATAGATAGATAAATAGATACATAGATAGATAGATAGATAGATAGATAGATAGATAGATAGATAGATAGATAGATAGATAGATAGATAGATAGATAGATAGATAGATAGATAGATAGATAGATAGATAGATAGATAGATAGATAGATAGATAGATAGATAGATAGATAGATAGATAGATAGATAGATAGATAGATAGATAGATAGATAGATAGATAGATAGATAGATAGATAGATAGATAGATAGATAGATAGATAGATAGATAGATAGATAGATAGATAGATATTATATTACCTATAAAAATATATGTTTAGATAATTTAATTTATCTCTTGCGAAGAACTTGCAACTGGATCAGCACACATACCTTCCTAATGGAACAACACAAAGACCTTCTAACTGGAACAACACAAAGACCTTCTAACTGGAACAACACAAAGACCTTCTAACTGGAACAACAAAAAGACCTTCTAACGAGAACAACACAAAGACCGCCTAACTGGAACCACACAAAGACAGCCTAACTGGAACAACACAAAGACCTTTCAACTGTATCAACACAAAGACCTTCTAACTGGAACAACTCAAAGACCTTCTAACTGGAAAAACACAAAGACCTTCTAACTGGAACAACACAAAGACCTTCTAACTGGAACAACACAAAGACCTTTCAACTGGATCAACATAGAAATCTTCTAACTGGACCAACACAAAGACATACTAACTGGAAAAACACAAAGACCTTCTAACTAGAACAACACAAAGACCTTCTAACTAGAATAACACCTATAACTTGCTACTGGATCATCATAAAGACCTTCTCGAAAGTCCAAAACCAGGTATTTCATCAACTCCGACACGACTCCTTCAGTAAACACTCAACAATCACTCACCATTAATTTGCTATTGTTTGTCAGTCTGTGTTACACCTGACAGGACAAAGGCATTTCTCTGTTGTTGTTAACTCTATGTTTGACCTTTTGTTGTCATTCTCTGTGTGTAGCAGTAGAGAGCCAGGAGAGGTAAACATTTTAGTGCACATACCAAACACACGCAAGTCAGACAGGAAAAGTGGACAAGGCGAAAAACGAAAGAATGATTGTGAGGATGGAAAGAAGGGTAAGGCAGAAGAGAGAAAGACAATATAAGGAAGGGTGAAGGAAAGGAATGGTTGCGCAGTAATGTGGTTTGGTTTTTTGCTGAAAGTTCGAACCCTCAATAGATCGTAAATATCGATATGGTGTGATAGAGCTGGTTCATCATTAGACCATACATCTCAATATGTTGTGATATAACTGATTCCTCATTAGACCATACATCTCAATATGTTGTGATATAACTGATTCATCATTAGACCATACATCTCAATATGTTGTGATATAACTGATTCCTCATTAGACCATGCATCTCAATATGGTGTGATAGAGCTGATTCCCGATTAGACCGTACAGACCAAAAGGGTGTGATAAAACTGATGTGGAAATCTTGTATCAATATTCCAGCTTATATAAAAGACAACACTTCCATGTAAAAAGCTTCATGTAGCATATTTTAAAGGGAACGTGAGTTAGTCTCATTAATAAACCAAATGCAATACAAGATAGGATTATGCATGAGGGATTCTGTTCAAGACATGTCAAGTTAATCAATAGTGTAACAAGCTATATTTAGGCTTGAAAAGAAAAAAGACAGTACAATTAGAAGGACGTTTCGAAAATTAATTAGAAATGAAACAAACCGACTGTGTTCGAAGATTTCAGTTGTAGCAAAAAAGGTTGTTTGTCTAACATAGACACCCTAACACATGACATTACCGGCCACTAAAAGTCTTCAGTAGAATAGGACAGAAAAAAAATTACTAAATTATGATAGTGACATTAAGTATAAACTATAATATAATCACCGAACATAAATATTTATGCATCGGGTTACTAAGCGGCACACAAGTCTGGTGAAAAATTCACGCTTCAATGTTCGTTTTTGCACCGACTGCCTCGAAAGTGTTGAATGTAAACCACTCCATCGCAATGCTTCTATGTTGTATCATCTGTCACGTGACTCGCGTGTGAACAGCCGGGAGAAATGCCCCCCGCCCCATGAGCTTAAATTTAAACAAAATCACATACATTGTACCATTTATTGAGTGATCCCAATATTTAAATAAAAACTTAATTACAGTAATAGAAACGGTAACTATTTGCAATCTCATTGTAGCAACCTTTCATTCCATAGAAAAGTCTACATTTAAAATAATTTTAGAATTCTATATAAGTATCAAATATTTGGCAATCGGCTTAAAATCTAAATTTCTTTATAAAATCAAATCAATTTTTATAGGATATGGTGTCCATAATCATGTGTATAATATCCCCATGCAAAATGATTACCGGAAATTGATCGAAAGAAATTTCGTCGACGGAAAATTGATCGACGGAAATTTGATCGATCGGAAATTTGGTCGAATCTTTTTTTAAGTTCACACGTTAAAATTTTCGTCAAATTTCTTTTTGAACGCACTATACTATATAGTAAAAAAGAATAATGCGTTCAAAAAGAAATTTGACGCAAAATTTTAACGTCGATCAATTTTCCGTCGACGAAATCTCTTTGCAAAATACATAATAGAATGTAATCGAATCTATGGATGTTGAATTTGATATTAAAAAAATGATCGTAGTGCAGTCTACATTAATAGTACATTAAAATCTTTATTTTTGTATCAAAATGTTTACTTTTGTGAATTACTTTTGTGAAATACTTCGCTGGATATATATTTTTAATTCACATCGGCAGCTATTAGAATTTCGAGAATTATTCACACTTCTATACTTGAAAGATTAATTGCAGTCCAACATTCTTATAGTTAGTCAACTTCTCTTCACCTATTTTCAAACATTAAAAATTAAACACGTGTAGATTGGTATGAAATAGGAATTTAAAATAATTTCTAAAAACTTTATTTTATGAACTTTTATGAACTTTAAAAAAAAATATTCTTATCAATTCTATTGAATACTTTGTCAATGGTTTTGTTTTGTTTTAAAATATTTATTAATGAAGTATTTTTCAGAAATAATTTGTTCCAATGGAAATCATCAGACAGTACAACGATTTAGAAACAACTTTTTTAAAAAAAAGTTAGACCCAAAACTAGGTCAAAGGTCACCTACATTTTCAGGGTCGCTCTGTCCCCTGAAGCGTAGACGGATGCAAAATTAAATTCAGGTTTGCCCAAAAAATTAACCCTAGATTTTAAGGTTTAAAAAAAATAAATATTCCCCCATCCCCTTCGGCCCTCCCCCCCCCCCCCCAATTTCCAGGGCCTTCCCCGACTTTCACTCAGAGCACTAGACTTGTACTCCCACCAACGATCGAAGTGAGAGTACGGGCGACTTTATGTTAAACATTAAAATGAATTTCATCAACTTTAACTTTAACACACAAAAAAAACATCTTAATTTCTGTTAATTGGTTTATGTAGTTAGACTATTACAGAGGGCGCCACAACCGGAAAAAAATCAACATATATAGAATTATTATGGGTATGATGGTCCTAAGCCTCGGTGTTATTCTTTCTAAATTCGACGCTGACGGATCCTGGAGTGTATTTCTTCACCTTTAGTAAGGCGCATTCAAAGAGGTTGCACAACAACAGGAAAGGTCAATTTCACAGATTGTGTACCTTGTACCACATGCTGCTCATCAGAATTCACCATGCTCATGTTTCTCAGCTAATGGAATTTGTCAGCTACTCTAATATTGTCATGTTTCTCAGCTAATGGAATTTGTCAGCTACTCTAATATTGTCATGTTTCTCAGCCAATGGAATTTGTCAGCTACTCTAATATTGTCATGTTTCTCAGCCAATAGATTGTCAGCTACTCTAATATTGTCATGTTTCTCAGCTAATGGATTGTCAGCTACTCTAATATTGTCATGTTTCTCAGCTAATTGATTGTCAGCTACTCTAATAGTGTCATGTTTCTAAGCCAATGGATTGTCAGCTACTCTAATATTGTCATGTTTTTCAGCCAATGGAATATGCCAGTTACTCTAATATTGTCATGTTTCTCAACTAATGGAATTTGTCAGCTACTCTAATATTGTCATATTTTTCAGCTAATGGAATATGTCAGCTTCTCTAATATTGTCATGTTTCTCAGCTAATGGAATATGTCAGCTACTCTAATATTGTCATGTTTCACAGCTAATGGAATATGTCAGCTACTCTAATATTGTCATGTTTTTCAGCCAATGGAATATGCCAGCTACTCTAATAGTGTCATGTTTCTCAGCTAATGGAATATCTCAGCTACTCTAATATTGTCATGTTTCTCAGCCAATGGAATATGTAAGCTACTCTAGTATTGTCATGTTTCTCAGCTAATGAAACATGCCAGTTACTAAAATAATGTCATCTTTCTCAAGTAATTGAATATGTGAGTTACTCAAATACTGGAGATGTAATCGATCCGCTTTAAACGTCAATTGGCGCATTGTCTATTCTTAAAGGTCACAAAAATAAGTTCTGGGTTTATATAAAACAAAGAAACGTATCCTACTGCTTATTTGCTTAACATGTAGGCTTGTGAAAGGTTTTAGGTATCGATTGCGTGAAGCAAGGGGAGAAAATTTTAATCATCAACCTTTAATTTTAGTCGTAGTTAATAGTGATAAGGATCATTAGCTATTTCCCTTTATATGTTTGGTTTGAAGGGTATCTGAATTGAAATCCAAAGCCGTTCCTTTTAGTCTTCACCATTCTAAATACTTGTGACCTTTGCCTTATGACTTAGGATTTGAACCTAAGGGAAGTTGCCCAATCGGAACTTAACCATTTGAAATACTTGTGACCTTTGCCTTATGACTAAGGATTTGAACCTAAGGGAAGTTGCCCAATTGGGACTTAACCATTTGAAATACTTGTGACCTTTGTCCTATGACTTAGGATTTGAACCTATGGGAAGTTGCCCAAGATGGTCTTAACCATTCTAAATACTTGTGACCTTTGCCTTATGACTAAGGATTTGAACCTAAGGGAAGTTGCCCAATTTGGACTTAACCATTTGAAATATTTGTGACCTTTGTCCTATGACTTAGGATTTGAACCTAAGGGAAGTTGCCCAATTTGGACTTAACCATTTTAAATACTTGTGACCTTTGTCCTATGACTTAGGATTTGAACCTATGGGAAGTTGCCCAAGATGGTCTTAACCATTCTAAATACTTGTGACCTTTGCCTTATGACTAAGGATTTGAACCTAAAGGAAGTTGCCCAATTTGGACTTAACCATTTGAAATACTTGTGACCTTTGTCCTATTGACAAAGGATTTGAACCTAAGTGAACTGGTCCAATTTTAAACAACAAAATAATCCAAATTGGTTCTGAGGAACACGCGTAGATGCTTTCAACGTGGACAGCTATAAATGTTTTTTGCGTTCTATAACTTCAGTGAAACATAATTCGTACAGACACACCATGAGTAAGAGGTAAAGAAGAGTAAGTTGTCTAACTTGTCAATATAAGTATGAAGAGTAAGTTGTCTAACTTGTCAATAGTAGTATGAAGAGTAAGTTGTCTAACTTGTCAGTATTAGTATGACGAGTATTTTGTCTAACTTGTCAATATTAGTATTAAGAGTAAGTTGTCTAACTTGTCAATATTAGTATGAGTATTGACATTGATAGTGTATGTTCTATTTCTATATTTGTTTATATTGATATCAGCTTTTTAATGGATCGTAAATACTGTCAACAAATCCAAAACAATAATAGTGGGTTATGTAATGGAATAGTGGGTCAGATATGGATAGTGGGTCAGATATGGAATAGTGGGTCAGATATGGAATAGTGGGTCAGATATGGAATAGTGGGTCAAATATGGAATAGTGGGTCAGATATGGAATAGTGTGTCAGATATGGAATAGTGTGTCAGGTATGAAATAGTAGGTCAGATATGGAAAAGTGGGTCAGGTATGGAATAGTGGGTCAGGTATGGAATAGTGTGTAAGATATGGAATAGTGGGTCAGATATGGAATAGTGGATCAGATATGGAAAAGTAGGTCAGATATGGAATAGTGGGTCAGGTATGGAATAGTGGGTCAGATATGGAATAGTGGGTCAGATATGGAATAGTGGGTCAGATATGGAATAGGTCGTCCGATATGGAATAGTGGGTCAGATATGGAACAGTGGGTGAGATATGGAATAGTGGGTGAGATATGGAATATTGGGTCAGGTAATGGAATAGTGGGTCCGATAATATAATATTTTTGATATACTTTTATGTTTTGACATACTATTTAATTGTACATAAAAAATAAAACTTGTATTTTGGTGAAAAGCATATTCGACAAACAGAAGTGAACCATTCGCGAAAGGTATTGGCTGGTCACAGCATTGTCACATCCTGTTGTGTCGCTTGGCGATAGGGTTGTCGGCTCCTGTTGGATAGACCCTGAATCTCTGGCTTGAAATTGTTTGCATGTAATAAAAGAATATCCAATAGCGGTGCAGATACAGCATCTCGATAAGTGCAATATATTCATTCATGTTTAGATTAACCTGTAATGTATGGTTTATTGTTACTGCGGTAAAACAAATGTGCAATGTTTTTTTTTAAAAAACGTTATATCTTCGTACCCGGGAAACGATGTTATCGTTCATATCCCTTGAACCTTGAGAATTGCCTCCCGACGACCTCCCCCGACCAATCAAGTGACCGGGCGCCTCCAAGGTTACGGTGGCAATGGCACAACGCTGACTTCCGGTAAAGAATATGAAGGAGGGGTGGGGGCAGACAAATCAATATTAGAGGTCTGGAAAAAGATGGTGTCTCAATTTCTGTGTTGGACAAATTGTGGCTTTAATTTGCTTGCGCGAACCATTCATTGCTGGAATTGCGCGCCTTCAATACCCTCAAGCTTGTGGGCTGAAATAGGATTCGATTAGGTGCGTGTAAGACCAACTCCGAGTTGTAACAATGTTTAACTGTAACCGAAGGAAGGAGCAATTTAAAATCTCGGATTTCCGTGAAAAGATTTACTTTTAAATCCTGTAAATGAACTTCTCCTTCTTTCGCGTGAATCTTTCTGGATGTTTTACGTTTGGTGATGAACATTTGCTTTTGTTTTTTCTGAAATATTTGGTGTTATAAATCTGCGGGGTAGAGGCGAGTGGGTCAGTAAAATATAAATATAATTAGGGGGTGTGAAAGAAAAAAAAATTTTGAACATTGTTGGGGGGTGGGGGGAGGTGTAAGCACTAAATGGGATTCTTATAAATTGCCCTTCTTGAATGCATGTTTGGTCAAATTTTCAGCCCCATCTCTCTCCCCCCCCCCCCCTTTACATAGATCGATATTATATTTTATAAAGGAGTTAAACGAAAAACTTTGTTTCAGTGGATGCTTAAATGAGAAAGATAAATGATAAGTTTAAATGTTTTTTTTTTGTAATCTTAATCTTTGGACTATCATTCCTTGCCTCATAGGCAATAATAACATATGGGATTTGTTTAATTTTAGTCGCATTGGTCGGCTAGGCCAAGCCCTTTGACAAAAACATAATCCTATTTTTAATGCATGTGTAGCAAGTGGTATGACGCACTCTACAAGGCGTACACCAATACAGACATAGTTTGTATACTTAAACAGTAATAATATTATAACATATAATTAGTGTTGTCTTAGTGACGGTTGCATGTGTCATGTGTTTTATCACATATATCAATCCAAAATTTGACGTCTACTGGGTAGTATGCATGATATCACTATGTTATCAAGGGTTATGGTAAAACCCAATCATTTTACTGAAAATAAAATTGCAATAAACCTAAATCACAAAAATGTTCTGTAATTATTATGTTTTCCTATTTCTGTCTTTCAAATTATAAAAATTGCAATGTCATAACGTGTTAATAATGAAAACTCAGATCCGAACTGCTACCTGCTGGAGAATAGCAATGTCATAACGTGTTAATAATGAAAACTCAGCTGCAACCTGCTGGAGAAGAGCAAAGACACATAAACTATGTCATTAGCCGAGATAAAATATTCAATTTATTTACCGATATAAAAGATCCATTTTTTTACCAAAAATATATATATTCGATTTACTTGCCTATATAAGATTTAATTTATTTTTCGATACAGAGTCAATAGTGGGTCAGATATGGAATAGTAGGTCGGGAAAACGAATAGTGGGTCAGTTAATGGAATAGTGGGTCAGATATAGAATAGTGGGTCAGGTAATGTTATAGTGGGTCAGGTAATGGAATAGTGGGTCAGGTAATGTTATAGTGGGTCAGGTAATGGAATAGTGGGTCAGGTAATGTTATAGTGGGTCAGGTAATGGAATAGTGGGTCAGGTAATGTTATAGTGGGTCAGGTAATGCTATACTGGGTTAGGTGATGTTATAGTGGGTGGGGTAAAGAAATAGTGGGTCAGGTAATACAATAGTGGGTCAGGTAATACAATAGTGGGTCAGGTAATGGAATAGTGGGTCAGGTAATGTCATAGTGGGTCAGGTAATGTTATAGTGGGTCAGGTAATAGAATAGTGGGTCAGGTAATGGAATAGTGGGTCAGGTAATGTTATAGTGGGTCAGGTAATGGAATAGTGGGTCAGGTAATGGAAACGTGGGTCAGGTAATGGTATAGTGGGTCAGGTAATAGAATAGTGGTTCAGGTAATGGAATAGTGGGTCAGGTAATGTCATAGTGGGTCAGGTAATGTTATAGTTGGTCAGGTAATGGAATAGTGGGTCAGGTAATGTTATAGTGGGTCAGGTAATGGAAGAGTGGGTCAGGTAATGGAATAGTGGGTCAGGTAATGGAATAGTGGGTCAGGTAATGGAATAGTGGGTCAGGTAACGGAATAGTGGGTCAGGTAATGTTATAGTGGGTCAGGTAATGGAATAGTGGGTCAGGTAATGTTATAGTGGGTCAGGTAATGCTATAGTGGGTTAGGTGATGTTATAGTGGGTGGGGTACAGAAATAGTGGGTCAGATAATACAATAGTGGGTCAGGTAATACAATAGTGGGTCAGGTAATGGAATAGTGGGTCAGGTAATGTCATAGTGCGTGAGGTAATGTTATAGTGGGTCAGGTAATAGAATAGTGGGTCAGGTAATGGAATAATGGGTCCGGTAATGTTATAGTGGGTCAGGTAATGGAATAGGGGGTCAGGTAATGTTATAGTGGGTCAGGTAATTGAATAGTGGGTCAGGTAATGGAATAGTGGGTGAGGTAATGGAATAGTGGGTAAGGTAATAGAATAGTGGGTCAGGTAAACGAATAGTGAGTCAGGAAAGGGAATAGTGGGTCAGTTATAGAACTGTGAGTCGGGTAATGTTATAGTGGGTCAGGTAATGGAATAGTGGGTCAGGTTATGTTATAGTGGGTCAGGTAATAAAATAGTGGGTCAGGTAATGTTATAGTGGGTCAGGTAATGGAATAGTGGGTCAGGTAATATTTTAGAAGGTCAGGTAATGGAATAGTGGGTCAGGTAATGGAATAGGGGGTCAGGTAATGGAATAGTGGGTCAGGTTATGGAATAGTGGGTCAGGTAATTTTATAGTTGGTCAGGTAATAGAAAATTGGGTCAGGTAATGGAATAGTGGGTCAGGTAATGTTATAGTGGGTCAGGTAATAGAATTGTGGGTCAGGTAATGTTATAGTGGGTTAGGTAATGGAATAGTGGGTCAGGTAATGGAATAGTGGATCGGGTAATGGAATATTGGGTCAGGTAATGGAATAGTGGGTCAGATATGGAATTGTGGGTCAGGTAATGGAATAGTGGGTCAAGTAATGGAATAGTGGGTCAGGTAATGTAATAGTAGGTCAGATATGGAATAGTCGGTCAGGTAATGGAATAGTGGGTCAGGTAATGGAATTTTGGGTCAGATATGGAATAGTGGGTCAGGTAATGGAATAGTTGGTCATGTAATGGAATAGTGGTTCAGGTAAACGATAAGTGGGTCAGGTAATGGAATATTGGTCAGATAATGGAATAGAGGGTCAGGTAATTGAATAGTGGGTCAGATAATGGAATAGTGGTTCAGGTAATGGAATATTGGGTCAGATAATGGAATAGTAGGTCAGATAATGGAATAGTTGGTGAGATATTGGAATAGTAGGTCAAGTAATGGAATAGTGGGTCAGATAATGGAATAGTGGTTCAGGTATAAAAAAAAGTTATAGATTAATCAATATTTGATACATTTCTATTCGGAACTGTTAACTTTCACATAATATCACTAACTATTGTGGTCAAAAAGTTACCTCACTATCTTTAAATTATCTTCCTACATGCAACCTACACAAAATAGATTTTAAAAACCATTCCAGCCCTCAACACAAATATTAACACAAAAAATTCCTGAAAGTCTATGCTCTATAAACTCAATCATGTCCTCATAATTCACCACAATTCTTCCAGCCCTAGTCATCTTCTCAAATTGAACAAAAGACCCTCATTTCCCTAACAACCGGACGTGTCATGTTCATCATACAATTTCCCTCTTTCTAGTCGTGACCTACTTAGAGTTAAAGCACTTCTTGCATCTCCTGACCCATATTCTTATTTTTTTTTTCATTATCATCTCTTTCTGCTGAAATAGTAATAATGAAACCATATGATAACATTGTTTTCCCGTGTGAATAATATGGTGAAGGAGTTATTCATGTTAAATTTGTTTCAAATCAATTCAGTATTTAATTCTTTTTTTAATTTACAAACCTTTTACTTAGTACAATGTATTCACATTTTTTTCTCGTATTAATATGTTACTCCACGTTGAAATATGCCTACATATTTAACTACATCCGATTTTCACATTAGTTTTGAAATCTTGTTAACTAACATCTATTTATAACCACCGACAGAGGCGTAACTGGGTTTTTGGCGCCCTTGGCTAATTTATTTTTTAAATTATAAAAATTTAAAAATTAGAGATTTAGGGGCGCCCTTTTGAACTGGCGCAGGCCGGCGCCCTTGGCAACTGCCCCAATGCCAAGCCGTTGTTACGCCTCTGATGACCGAGTCCTTAAATTGGTCATAAAAATATTGTTTTGACGTACTGTAGACCAGCATAACCCTAACCCTAACCATAACCCTAACTCTTAAGTTTGCTGGAACGATTTACTTGTTTCAACATTGCACCAGGGACCGGTGACAGATTTATTACAACCTAAGGCTAGCAGCGGACCCGAGCCGGCCCACGGGCCACCCCCTGATGTATATCACATGAACAGAATGAAACTATCTGGACATAACACGTTGAATGAGTAAGCATGTTATCTGAACAATCAATGTCTGTATTAATTCACTTAGCCAAGTTGTTATCAGATCAATCAATGCCTGTAATAAGTAATCTACCAAGTATATCATAGGACAAGGATCAAAGTTTTAAAAAAGGGAAATAATTCATGTTTTCATTGACAAAATAAAGACAGTATGTGTTGCTCTTTTGAATATAACTTATCTAAATTGTGCGTTTAATGTTAATATATTTGTTAGATTTTTTGTTAGTTTCTGTTCGATTCAAAGAAACTTAGTTTGGACTTTGGACTTTCCTGGGTCAACCTGAAATATTTATATGACCTCTGTTTGCCTGGTAATCGATCAGGTATGAAGCTATCAGGAAATCTACTTGGGTGTTTTTAGTGTCAGCTTGTGCCGTCCAATGTCATCCAGTTCAACCCACTGTCACCTGGTACAACCCAATGTCACGTAGTACAACCCAATTTCACCTAATACAACCACATGTCATCTAGTACCACAGCATGTATTTTTGTACTAAACAATGTCATCTAGTATCTCACATGTCATCTAGCACCACACAATGTATTCTAGTACACACAATGCCCAACTAGTACCACAGAATGTCATCTTGTATCACACAGTGTCATCTAGCACCACACAATGTCATCTAGTACCACGCAAGGACTCCTAGTACATACACTTTCATTAAGTACCACACAATGTCAACTAGTACATACAGTGTCATCTAGCACCACACAATAGCCCGAAGACAAACTCAATGAATCAAAAAGTTCACACATGTAGTCTCCTCCCATGCTATTGTGTTCATAGTGCACTTGATGACATCACCCATTTGTTAAATTAAAACGTTTTTCTTCAGATTACTGGCTTTTCAAAGTTAGTGTCTTTTTTTTTTTGAATTTTGAATTCCACAATTTTAGAATTTCAGTGATAAATTTACATGAGGTCTTTCAACATGGCTTAATTAGTTCTGTCCATAATTCATCACTACGGGACATCGTCCTATGTCCAGGGGGGCGCTGCGATCAAAATTGCGCTTTTAACTACTTCATTCTTTTTAATGTTCATATTTTGTTTAATGGAATTAAAACAATAGCGCTGGACGTTTTGAATTAATGACTCGATTTAATTACCCACCAATCTGCATGTTTTTAAACAGCAAATGTAGTTTCATTATAATCCTTACTTTTGCATAGCTTTATATATCAAAGTACAGTGAAACCTTGAATAACGAACAAAGAGGTGAAACGAACAAGTTTGGTAAACAATTTTTGTCTCGGTTAATACACGATAATTTGGGTTACGAACATACACATACTCATGTACACAGAATCCAGCAGAGAACACGAATTGAGATTTAATATTACTTTGTTAGTTTCATAAAGCTTTGGTTTAAATCACCAATCGATCCGAGGAATACAAGTTAAGATTATTGATGTCCCACTGTACTGATGTCAGAAAACCAAATCGAACTGATTTCGGAATGTCCCTCTGTACTGATGTCAGAAAACCAAATCGTGCTGTCTTCATAATGTCCCTCTGTACTGATGTCAGAAAACCAAATCGTACTGACTTCAGAATGTCCTTCTGTACTGACGTCAGAAAACCAAATCGTACTGACTTCAGAATGTCCCTCTGTACTGATGTCAGAGAACCAAATCGTACTAACTTCAGAATGTCCCTTTGTACTGATGTCAGAATACCAAACCGTACTCACTTCAGAATGTCACACTGCAATGATGTCAATATGTCATATATCAGTTCGGACTCAAGTGTAAAATAATTTGAACAGGGGAACAATGCACTAAAAACGTTATTAGCGCCCCTGTGGCCACTTAAAAATTTCTCCGGAAAGACCATTAATTAATAACAAAGCCGCGTGGAGCCAATTGTTTGATACTGCGCAATAATGAACGCGCCCAGGGGCTCCAAACCGTGGGCAACCTACCCCTTTATGGTCTGTGAGTATATTTTATACCATTGTGGCGGACAGAGCGATGTGCCAAATGTCTCATTTGATGCTAATGGTGATAGCGTATCCTGGTCCACAACGCAATAAAAACTTGGGAACCTCTGGACGCTATGGGTGGCATATCTGCATGAACGCTTCAAATGTTGGATAGTATAAAATGAGACTAACTTGATCAAAAAATGAGATTAACGTGATCACAAAATGAGATTAACTTGATCACAAAATGAGATTAACGTGATCACAAAATGAGATTAACGTGATCATAAAATGAGATTAACGTGATCACAAAATGAGATTAACGTGATCACAAATTGCCTGGTGCAATGGCGTAGCTGCCATCTCGATGGGTGGAGGAGGTGGTGTGATCTCCGCCCAGATTAGCAGCATATTGTGTGTGTGTGGGGGGTAGTGATCAGTGCCAAGATTAGCCCCATACTGTGAGGTGGGTTGGTAGTGATGAGTGGTAAGATTAGCAACATAGTATAACATACATGATATTTTAAACATGTTTTATAACGGCTGCACATATTGTTAATTAAATTAATATCATTATTTTAATAAAATTTGACAGATATTTAAACCTTGAAGGTAGTTTTAAAAGATCTTTAATTTATTATTACGTCCACCAATAGCATTTTTTGTAAAATAAACTTTACAATGTGTGAACATATTCTACTCATATAAATGTATCCATTTATTACCCTTGAAATAAATTTCATGCATTATAACAAACTGTCCCAAAAGTGTAAAACAGCTTCCGTAGAGACATAATAACAGTTCCCATGGCAACCAGTTGATGCAAAGATATAACTGAAGTTCCGTCCAGGAATAATTGTTTTTCATGAGGGATTTTTGATGTAAAAATATAGCCGCAGTTCCGTGAGGAGAAAAGACCTTGTAAATATACACCAAAAAGCTGCAGGCTGACACGAAGAAAACCATTACGGAGACCAGGGAGACGAACTCGGTCACAATAATCGCTAAACAGAAATTAATTTGTCTGATATTTGGGTTTTTTTGTTATGGAAAATTTGACCTTATTTTGTCCATCGATAGTGGGCCATTCATCAGACTGTCGTGTCTGCCCGTCTGTCATTCCCCGCAACAATGTCCACCCCCCCCCCACATTCACACCCACGCAAACATACACACACCAGCCAAAAAAACACACATACACACACAAAAACCACAAACACACACACTCACCCCAACACACAAAAATATACACAAACACACACACACATAACCACACACATATTCGAGCACATTCACCCAACAAGCCCAACGTATACACACACACACTAATTAATCATCATCTTAAAATAAACTAGATGAGGATGATACTTGATATAATCATCTAATCTATCAATAACGAGGGACGCCAGGCTCGTGCTGCTATATTATGTCTAAACATTATGAAACAATTGACTTCAGATCATCTGTTGACTTTGAGACTCATGTCATTGACTTTGAGACCCATGTCATTGACTTTGAGACCCATGTCAGTGACTTTGAGACCCATGTAAGTGACTTTGAGACCCATGTAAGTGACTTTGAGACCCATGTAAGTGACTTTGAGACCCATGTAAGTGACTTTGAGACCCATGTAAGTGACTTTGAGACCCATGTAAGTGACTTTGAGACCCATGTAAGTGACTTTGAGACTCATGTCAGGGACTTTGAGACTCATGTCATTGACTTTGAGACCCATGTAAGTGACTTTGAGACCCATGTGAATGACTTTGAGACACATGTAAGTGACTTTGAGACCCATGTAAGTGACTTTGAGTCCCATGTCAGTGACTTTGAGACCCATGTCAGTGACTTTGAGATCCATGTAAGTGACTTTGAGACTCATGTCATTGACTTTGAGACCCATGTAAGTGACTTTGAGACCCATGTGAATGACTTTGAGACACATGTAAGTGACTTTGAGACCCATGTAAGTGACTTTGAGTCCCATGTCAGTGACTTTGAGACCCATGTCAGTGACTTTGAGATCCATGTAAGTGACTTTGAGACTCATGTCATTGACTTTGAGACCCATGTCAGTGACTTTGAGATCCATGTAAGTGACTTTGAGACCCATGTAAGTGACATTGAGACACATGTAAGTTACTTTAAGACCCATGTCAGTGACTTTGAGACACATATCAGTGACTTTGAGACACATATCAGTGACTTTGAGATCCACGTAAGTGACTTTGAGATCCATGTAAGTGACTTTGAGATCCATGTAAGTGACTTTGAGACCCATGTAAGTGACTTTGAGACACATATCAGTGACTTTGAGACACATCTCAGTGACTTTGAGATCCACGTAAGTGACTTTGAGATCCATGTAAGTGACTTTGAGACCCATGTTAGTGACTTTGAGACCAATGTAAGTGACATTGAGACACATGTCAGTGACTTTGAGACACATATCAGTGACTTTGAGACACATCTCAGTGACTTTGAGACCATGTCATTGACTTTGAGCCCCATGTTATTGACCTTGAGATCCATGTAAGTGACATTGAGACACATGTAAGTGACATTGAGACACATGTAAGTGACTTTAAGACCCGTGTCAGTGACTTTGAGACACATATCATTGACTTTGAGACACATATCAGTGACTTTGAGATCCACGTAAGTGACTTTGAAATCCATGTAAGTGACTTTGAGACCCATGTAAGTGACTTTGAGACCAATGTAAGTGACATTGAGACACATATCAGTGACTTTGAGACACATCTCAGTTACTTTGAGACCATGTCATTGACTTTGAGCCCATGTTATTGACCTTGAGATCCATGTAAGTGACTTTGAGTCCCATGAAAGTGATTTTGAGTTTCTCAATTTCGTCTCTTGGAAATGACCAAAATGAGTCGAGCTACGCGCCTGTGGCAGTCTGCTGCCTACCCCCCCCCCCCCCCGAATCAACCCTGCCAACAACGCAATAACTTTACGTCATAGTCATTCAGGTGCCCTTTTGTGTGTCCTTATATCCACCCTAGCCCACCCCACTCCCACCCAAACGATCAATAGGAAAATTGCACCCACGCTCGGGAGGGGGGGGGGGGCAACTTGAATGAACGCGAGCACGGCACGTGAGGAATGGCGGCAGATAACGTGTGAGAAGGGCACGGTTGTGAATGAGGTGACACATTGCGTCAATGCAAAGGCGGTGTTTCGAGGATATTGTCAAGTTTGACCGGTTCGACAGTTTGACCAGTTTGATCAGTTTGACAGTTTGACCAGTTTGACCAGTTTGACAGTTTGACCATTTTAACAGCTTGACCAGTTTAACAGTTTGACCAGTTTAACAGTTTGACCAGTTTGACTGTCCGACCAGTTTGACCAGTTTGACAGTTTGACCAGTTTGATCAGTTTGACCGTCTGACCAGTTTGACAGTTTGATTAGTTTGACCAGTCTTATAGAGGAAACATTTTCAACACTTTTCAAGAGGAGAGAACTAGAGATATGCCTGTTTCCATGGAGATCGCTCATTCCTTGCTTCATGGCACAGGTCATGACCTCAAAAAGGAGGCATATGGGAACTTCAGCTGAAATAATCTTTTAGAAATGTCTCCAGTAAATATGATTTAAAACCCCTGTATGAACAGTTTGGGAACTAGTTAAGATTCACAATTAACAATGGTATTTTGATAAAAATAGAATGAAATAATACAAAACATGGTTTCATGTGCAAATGAGGTCAGATACACATAAATTCAGATAACTTCAGATGCAGATCACTTCAGATACAGATCACTTCAGATACAGATCACTTCAGATACAGATTACTTCAGATACAGATCACTTCAGAAACAAATTTCATATAACTGAACTCAACTTCAATTCTAGACGTTATAGTTCACATATTCACACCTCATCTTTACCTTCTCTTACAGCTTTCATCAAAATGGTTTATCTACCTGTCCAAAATACCCTCTCTTACAACTCACATTTACCCTCCCTTGCTACTCCCAACTACCCTCTCTTACATATCATGTCAATCTTCTCACCCAGCTCGTACAACCAGCACAACCCAAGGCCGTTTATACGCCAGGAAAGATCAAAGACCTACCACATCATCTCCACCGTCCCATCTACTCCATCTAAAATAATATTCTGCAAGGTCTGATATCCCCAAGGGGAGTTTCTCTCAAATGCCATGAGTACAAACCCATGGTCAATTGTGTGCAAAGCGATGTCATTGGGATCGCTCGTCTTATTCCTTCACTTTCACATTACAATCTACTCTAGTGATAAAATAAAGTATATTTTAAATATCCTACGGTCGTCAAAACATATCCTCTATAAATCAGTTTATACGTGCATCCAAGAAATGTATAATAATAAATGTGTGCTTCATTTAAGGCTGGACACGTGTATTGAAAGTTTAATTTACTATTCATGGACAATCTACCATGGACAATCTACCATGGACAATCTACTATGGACAATCTACCATGGGCACTCTACCATGGGCATTCTACCATGGACAATCTACCATGGACAATCTACCTTGGACAATCTACCATGGATAATCTACTATGGACAATCTACTATGGACAATCTACCATGGACAATCTACTATAGACACTTACAGTGGACACTAACATGGACACTCTACCATGGACAATCTACCATGGACAATCTACAATGGAAACTCTACCATGGACACTCTAGCATGGACTCTCTATTCTCTATCATGGGCACTCTATCATGGTCAATCTGATATGGACACTGCAAGGCGCACTAAAAACGAGCTGAGATTTTGTTTTGTATTTTTTTATGTCGTTTGTAAAAAATTAAAACTAAAAACGTTCTTCTGGTTTTGTATAAGGTTGAACCCTGACGTCACTAGATCTGTTTAACCTGACGTCACTAGATATGTTTAACCCTGACGTCACTAGATATATTTAACCTTGACTCACTATCTATGTTTAACCCTGACGTCACTAGATCCGTTTAACCCTGACCTCACTAGCTCTGTTTAGCCATGACGTCACTAGTTCTGTTTAACCCTGACGTCACTAGCGTTTCATAACCACTGGAGAGAGACATACGCTTACAACAGACAGACTCACCTTCTTGGACGAGCTGACCTGCTCTACTCCGGACATACTGCTAGAAGCATAGCTACCCCTGGAGCTACCGGAACTGCTGAGAGCGCTGCCGAAAGTGTTACCATAACCGAACCTGTTAATGGGTTGCTTCGCTTTATCCATACTCGGTGCGAGCCCAGGCCTGCCCATCTCTCAGCCGAACGTTCTACGGGGAGCCATTTCTTCGGCTCGTCCTAGCAGCTCATCTCACCGGGAAAATCATTTCAAAAAGACTTGTTAAGATTCACTGAAGAGCTCGCCATCCTGAATGGTGTCGGGGATTAGACAAATACAAATATTCATGGATCTTCACGCGACTCCATTTTGAATTTATTCCATTATAACACTGTATCCGGTTTCTTTACACCTTCCAATAGTTGAAACATGTTTTTAATTTACACTGCAATGCAGAAACTAAGAATGCAGACGTGTTTATTCCTTCGAGTTTCTAACAGTTCCCAGCGATCATGCCCGCACTAATCCACCGTGGTCATCTTTAAACAGCAATCTTACAAGTGTATTCCGTCAACATGGATGAATTATTTCAGCTTTAGGACAGGTTCGCGGTACTTGACTTTCGTTTCAAACCAAAACTGAGGATACCGGAAGTTATGTCAAACACCAACTTTCATTGAATGTATCACGTTTCATGCCACGTCATTCGTCACTACATCACTGCCAGCGCTGCATTACATTTAATCTCTGTACCATATTCGTACAACAATCAGTCTCTTTTAGAAATTGCAGTTGTGCCATTTGTAGTATTTATATTTGTTTTCTTAGTTCTACAATTCTATGAGGGAAAATATTTTTATAATTAATTCTCCATACATTTTACATAACCGCCAATCTACAAGGGTAACAAAAAAAATATTATGAAGTATTTGCGCACATCCTCAGGAGATATTCTTCACAAAGCTTCTATTTTTTATGTTGGTGTATTATTTTTTTTTTTTTAAACTCGACAAAAATTTATTCAATGGGTCCCGGTTCAAATATTATCGTTTAACTACCTGAAAAAAACGTTTTTATCGCAAAATCAATTTTCCCCATTTTATGACCCATTGAATCTTGTAGAGAAGGCCACGTGACTTATTAAATATTCAGGGCGACCCGGGCGATCACCGGTTTTATTTAGGATTACGATTGGACGTAGACAGTAATCTAATGGCCATGTTTAATAAAAGATGGGCAAAGAAATGTTGATGGCCAGTTGAGAATACTTAAATGGGAGACTTCATTGCTTGTTGAGAGAGGTGGCAATTCTTTTGTCATAGAGTTGGTCTCTTTTGTCATAGAGTTGGTCTCTTTTGTCATAGAGTTGGTCTCTTTTGTCATAGAGTTGGTCTCTTTTGTCGTAGAGTTGGTCTCTTTTGTCATAGAGTTGGTCTCTTTTGTCATAGAGTTGTTCTCTTTTGTCATAGAGTTGGTCTCTTTTGTCATAGAGTTGGTCTCTTTTGTCATAGAGTTGGTCTCTTTTGTCATAGAGTTGGTCTCTTTTGTCATAGAGTTGGTCTCTTTTGTCATAGAGTTGGTCTCTTTTGTCATAGAGTTGGTCTCTTTTGTCATAGGGTTGGTCTCTTTTGTCATAGAGTTGGTCTCTTTTGTCATAGAGTTGGTCTCTTTTGTCATAGAGTTGGTCTCTTTTGTCATAGAGTTGGTCTCTTTTGTCATAGAGTTGGTCTCTTTTGTCATAGAGTTGGTCTCTTTTGTCATAGGGTTGGTCTCTTTTGTCATAGAATTGGTCTCTTTTGTCATAGAGTTGGTCTCTTTTGTCATAGGGTTGGTCTCTTTTGTCATAGAGTTGGTCTCTTTTGTCATAGAGTTGGTCTCTTTTGTCATAGAGTTGGTCTCTTTTGTCATAGAGTTGGTCTCTTTTGTCATAGAGTTGGTCTCTTTTGTCATAGAGTTGGTCTCTTTTGTCATAGGGTTGGTCTCTTTTGTCATAGAGTTGGTCTCTTTTGTCATAGAGTTGGTCTCTTTTGTCATAGAGTTGGTCTCTTTTGTCATAGAGTTGGTCTCTTTTGTCATAGAGTTGGTCTCTTTTGTCATAGAGTTGGTCTCTTTTGTCATAGAGTTGGTCTCTTTTGTCATAGAGTTGGTCTCTTTTGTCATAGAGTTGGTCTCTTTTGTCATAGAGTTGGTGTCTTTTGTCATAGAGTTGGTCTCTTTTGTCATAGAGTTGGTCTCTTTTGTCATAGAGTTGGTCTCTTTTGTCATAGAGTTGGTGTCTTTTGTCATAGAGTTGGTCTCTTTTGTCATAGAGTTGGTCTCTTTTGTCATAGAGTTGGTCTCTTTTGTCATTGAGTTGGTCTCTTTTGTCATAGAGTTGGTCTCTTTTGTCGTAGAGTTGGTCTCTTCTTTAGTCTGCTTTATATGAAGATGAGTTTCGGTATTTAAAAAAAAAATTACATTTTCAAATCTAGTGGTTCTCAAACTATTATATTACGAACACAAAAATAAGAGGTAAAACACGTTAAAAATAAGTCTTCTATAATTGCCCATATTGTAGTTCCTTCACTGGTCCTGTCTGATTGTCCGTCACTTTAACGTAAAACAGACGCGACATAGCTACATCTCCGTCCATTCGGATGTAGCGCTTCAATTATGTAATGGATGTGACACAGTTAATGCCCAGTAACTAGCGGTCAGCAGCGTGATGAACGGTGGTCATTTAAATTATTGGTGTAGGGGGGTGGGGACCACTGCCAGGCATGACGCGAGACCAATTTAAAGGTCGGAGGATGGAGGATATGGCCCGATCCTAGAAATTACGTCAGGTTACAGAGGCGGATCATCGGGAATAACAACCTGCTCTCAATGTTAAAAGAATGATAAAAATATGTTGACAAAACTGTCAGCAAGTAGCTTTATACGTGTCTTTACAGTGGTAATGACAGTGTCGTCAACTAAAAAATGACGTAATGACAGTATCCTCAACTAAAAAATGAGGATAATGACAGTATCCTCAACTAAAAAATGAGGATAATGACAGTATCGTCAACTAAAAATGAGGATAATGACAGTATCCTCAACTAAAGAAATGAGGATAATGACAGAATCCTCAACTAAATAATGAGGATAAGTCATATTATTAACTTATTTGTTCATGAACCAAAATTACCAGCGTACCACTGAATACGCCAACAATGACTGAGAAGTATCTTGCCACGTCACAGATTGCCGGACAGAGCCAATATTTTGATACTTCTCTGTGCTGCAGTCAAAGGCCGATGGTCTGACTGAACATATATTTTGATGAAAATGATCTCTACGTTAATGACAATATCCTTGATGGATAACACAAAATGTATCAATTCTTAATGAAAAGAATTTTGCTGACCTCCAAGAAATTGAATAGTGCTCTTGCTTTATCAAAAACCCCATTGTACTCCATCTTAGTTACCTGCCTTTGGCAGACAATTTCTCAATGATAGTTTATTGATAAAAAACATGGTTTTCCGTGAAATGTATCATAGGGATATTTGGATTGAAATGACAGAGCCTTATCCCCGGTGTTGCAAAAATGGCCCTAAGATTGCTGATTCCATTTGCAACCACCTTTAAGAGTTAGGCGGCTTTTCTCAAACTTGCTGGACATCAAAAGAGAATCCGGATAAAGATTAGACGTGACGAATGACATAAGAGTTGCACTGGCCGAAACAAAACCAAACCTGGAAGAACTAGTTAAGACAAAGCAGATCTTGAAGAACTGGTTAAGACAAAGCAGATCTTGAAGAACTGGTTAAGACAAAGCAGATCTTGAAGAACTGGTTAAGACAAAGCAGATATTGAAGAACTGGTTAAGACAAAGCAGATCTTGAAGAACTGGTTAAGACAAAGCAGATCTTGAAGAACTGGTTAAGACAAAGCAGATCTTGAAGAACTGGTTAAGACAAAGCAGATCTTGAAGAACTGCTTAAGACACAGCAGATCTTGAAGAACTGGTTAAGACACGGCAGATCTTGAAGAACTGGTTAAGACACAGCAGATCTTGAGGAACTGGTTAAGACACAGCAGATCTTGAGGAACTGGTTAAGACACAGCAGATCTTGAAGAACTGGTTAAGACACAACAGATGCTCATTGAATGCACGTAGTAAAGACAAAGTTTTGTCATTTTCTGATTATTAATTTTTTAATAAAATGTTTTTATAACAGTAGACTCTATGTTAATGGTAGCTAATTTCAATGGGTCCGCAAGCATTTTTTTAATGTAATGAGGCCATGTCGCAAGAACTCCTAAAAAGTTTGAAAACCACTGTACTATAGTAAACGATATTTTTTTATAAAATCATTAATTTAAAAAATGCGCAAGGCTGTTAATCTCCCCCTACAGTGGATGCAAGTACACAGCAATGCACAGAGAAATAGGTGAGCAGATGCACAAAGACAGCGAGGAGCATTCACAATACACCCGAACAGAATCGCATCACGAAAGAGAGCCAAATAGTATGAGAGAATCACATCACGATAGAGAGCCAAATAGTATGAGAGAATCACATCACGATAGAGAGCCAAATAGTATGAGAGAATCACATCACGCAAGTGAGCCAAATAGTATAAGAGAATCACATCACGAAAGAGAGCCAGATAGTATGAGAGAATTGCATCACGACAGAGAGACAAATAGTATGAGAGAATTGCATCACGACAGAGAACCAAATAGTATGAGAGAATTGCATCACGACAGAGAGCCAAATAGTATGAGAGAATGGCATCACGACAGAGCGCCAAATAGCATGAGAGAAACGCATCACGACAGAGAGCCAGATAGTATGAGAGAATCAAATCACGAAAGAGAGCCAAATAGTATGAGAGAATGGCATCACGAAAGAGAGCCAAATAGTATTAGAGACTAGACAAGAAGAAATGCTCAATGAATGGGACATGGACTCAACCTCAATAATATTGTTTACAAACATCCCGGACTAAATCCCAAAGATCTACGAACACCTGTAAACCGTGGGTGGTAGTTTGGCCTGTTGTTGTTGTCTTTTATTACTCTTGTAGATTTGTGTGTAACATAAATGATTGTAAATAAACAACACGTTTAGTGGGATAGAAAGACGCCAGGAGAGAAACAGCATTCAGGAAGTTACACGAAAGATTGATAGCAATATTAGGGCAGCTTTGCGATACAAACAAACAAAAATGTTTTTTTTACGAATGTCAATCAACATACAAATGTCAATGAACATACAAATGTCAATCAACATACCAATGTCAATCAACATACTAATGTCAATCAACATACAAATGTCAATGAACATGCTAATGTCAATCAACATGCTAATGTCAATGAACATACACATGTCAATCAACATGCTAATGTCAATGAACATACAAATTTAAATGTCAATCAACATACCAATGTCAATCAACATACAAATGTCAATGAACATACAAATGTCAATGAACATACAAATGTCAATGAACATATCTAATGTCAATCAACATACTAATGTCAATCAACATACTAATGTCAATCAACATGCTAATGTCAATGAACATACTAATGTCAAGAGCATACAAATGTCAATGAACATACAAATGTCACTCAAAATACGAATGTCAATCAACATACAAATTTCAAATGTTGAATTCGGAACATGTTTGCCATACATAATAGGGAATCTTCTTTAAGAAACATAATTAAATGCTAATATTGACGTATCATGTCTGACTTTTGTTGAATAGTCTAACCATTTTCGTATACACTCTACCCCATCACACAAATGCATCTGTCAGGCTTCCTCCCCCCCCCCCCATAAACACATCTGTCAGCCCCTATACTTATACCCACATCCCAAGTTTGATCAAACATTTGTCAAACCTCATACACCTGTCAGGCCACACACACACACACACACACGGCCCCCAGCTACCCTTCCCCACCCACACACACTTGTAGAGGTAATAACTAGTTTTCCTGAGAGAGATCGATACACGCAGGATTATCAGGTAATATGAGCTTGATGTGAATGGAGAACTGGACACAGGGGAGGTCAGCTGACGCCACGTCAACTCATGTAAGGAAAGGTGTAGATTGACCTGGCAGGTCGAAGGCTCAAAATAGATTTTGAAATGTGTATCCAGCAATGATCAGTGTTGTTTGCTAAGGTCAGACCATGGGATGGTCAGACTATAAAATGTACGTTGCCAACATAATACATAATTAGGTTACTGAATCATTAATGTCTTCTATTTAAGTCAAAAGTTTTTGAGTATAATATGATTATAATATGATTATAATAGGAGTATAGTATGAGTATAATAAGGGTCGAAATCGGACTTTAAAATATTTGATATAATGTGAAACGGACATTTGGCTGAATCTGAGACACCAACATGCACGGCAAGACCTTAGACGAGAATGAGTGAGCCAAGACCTTAGACAATAACAAGTGAGTCAAGACATTAGACAAGAACAAGAGAGTCAAGACCTTGAAGTTCTATGGTAATGAGAACGGCACAAACTTCATAAATACATAACGGATATACTGTGTGTTATTTATCCCTGGATAGCTTAAACTATATCTGATCTTACCTCAGTGACATAAACTATATGTGATCTTATCTCATTGACATAAACTATGCGTGAGGAAAAGTTAGGAACTAACACATACAGCTTGAGGAGACAATACAGCAAAGTTTGAAGATAAAAGCCGTCATGAAAACTCTAGAATCAATATCAGGAAGAGAAGATTAAAGGCAGTCATTAGAGGGAACAACTGGGGGTGGGGAGAGACGGGGAGGATGTGAGAACAGAGAGATTGGATGGACGAGACAGGGTGAGGGAAGGGAGTTGATTGATGGCTTAAGACATGTAGCCACATGGAGACGTATAGTACAATGAATACAGATAGTCACATGAAGATAAATAGCCACATAAATGTGAGTGACAAATGAAGTCAACCAGCCACATAACAGTGAGTGCCGAATGAAGTGAACTAACCACATGACAGTAAGTGACAAATGAAGTCAACCAACCATATGACAGTGAGTGACAAATCAAGTCAACTAACCAAGTTGGCAGAGCATTTTAAATTAAGACACGCCTAAAAGATATTTCATCGAAATAATCCGTTTTCCCTTCAACATTTAACTTCTCAATGTTATCCATATATCAAGGCCTGGATCTTAATGTTATCCATATACCAAGGCCTGGTTCTCAATGTTATAAATCTATCCATGCCTGGATCTCAATGTTATCATCTATCAAGCCCTGGATCTTAATGTTATCCATCTATCAAGCCCTAGATCTTAATGTTATCCATCTACCAAGCCCTGGATCTTAATGTTATCCATCTATCAATGCCTGGATCTCAATGTTATCCATCTAAAAATGCCCTGGATCTTAATGTTATCCATCTATCAAGCCCTGAATCTTACTATTATCCATCTACCAAGCCCTGGATCTCAATGTTATCCATATATCAAGCCCTGTATCTCAATGTTATCCATATATCAAGCCATGGATCTTAATGTTATCCATATATCAAGGCCTGGATCTCAATGCTATCCATCTACCAAGGCCTGGATCTCAATGTTATCCATGTATCAAACCCTGGATCTCAATGTTATCCATCTATCAAGGCCACGATCTCAATGTTATCCATCTATCAAGCCCTGAATCTCAATGTTATCCTTATATCAAGCCCTGGTTCTCCATGTTATCGATATATCAAGCTCTAAATCTCAATGTTATCCATATATCAAGCCCTGGTTCTCCATGTTATCCATATATCAAGCTCTAAATCTCAATGTTATCCATCTATCAAGGCCTCGATCTCAATGTTATCCATCTATCAAGGCCTGGTTCTCAATGTTATCCCTATATCAAGGCAACGATCTCAATGTTATCCATCTAACAAGCCCTGGATCTCAATGTTATCCATCTATCAAGCCCTGGTTCTCCATGTTATCCATATATCAAGCTCTAAATCTCAATGTTATCCATATATCAAGCCCTGGTTCTCAATGTTATCCATCTATCAAGGCCTCGATCTCAATGTTATCCATCTATCAAGGCCTGGTTCTCAATGTTATCCATCTATCAAGGTCTGGATCTCAATGTTATCCATCTATCACGGCCTGGTTCTCAATGTTATCCATATTCCAAGGCCCGGTTCTCAATGTTATCCATATATCAAGCCCTGGCTCTCAATGTTATCCATCTATCAAGCCCTGGATCTCAATGTTATCCATATATCAAGGCCTGGATCTCAATGTTATTCATCTATCATGGCCTGGCTCTCAATGTTATCCATATACCAAGGCCTGGATCTCAATGTTATCCATCTATCACGGCCTGGAGCCTCATCGTGTTCCACATCAAGAAACCTATCATTTGGCTTGTATGATTCTTCTATTGGAAAACAGGAAATCATACACATAAGAATGTCATAAATGTTTTGCTTGCTGTAATTAGAATGATTATGATTCGTTGAATGTTTACATGTTTCCAATGATTGTATGGATTGTCTAGAAGCCAAAGTCTCACCAGTCGTCGGACAGAAGTCTCGTATCCAATGATTGTATGGATTGTCTAGAAGCCAAAGTCTCATCAGTCGTCGGACAGACGTCTCGTGTCCAATGATTGTATGGATAGTCTAGAAGCCAAAGTCTCATCAGTCGTCGGACAGACGTCTCGTGTCCAATGATTGTATGGATTGTCTAGAAGCCTAAGTCACATCAGTCGTCGGACAGACGTCTCGTGTCCAATGATTGTATGGATTGTCTAGAAGCCTAAGTCTCATCAGTCGTCGGACAGACGTCTCGTGTCTAATGTTTCAATCTTGTATCACTCTGATGTAGCGTTCAAATAACAAGGTGCCTATTGGCTGTAGCAGACGAATGGATCAAAGAAGAAGGCGGGAAAAGTGTGCCAGGATATGTTAAAGGAACATACATTTGGAAGTTATAAGCTTCGCGTATGGATATTGACTTGTAAAAGTTCCGCACCAAATCTGGTGTTTTATTGTGCGCTGTGTCTTGTGAATGAGTCTGGTTGAAATGAACTTTTTTTGGCGCCATGAGGGGTGTAACGTGTTCGTAACGTGATTTGGTTTATCTATGACGTAGTGTCTATATTGTATGTGTACGTTTGGCAGTTGCTGTCTGAGCATTAAGGGAAAAGGTTGTATTGTATTCCTTTGGCATCCACTTTGCGCCCGCGAAGTAACGAAATATTCTTTATTATTCAAATTTTCTTATATTCCTTCCCCCCCCCCCTTTTTTTTCCGGGTCCTATTTGTTTCGGCCCGCAAAAGTTTTTCACAAAGCATCACGACCCACCTTACATTTTGAGTTGTGCACGCCTCCTCCAGCGTTGTGCTACGTATGTCTTTGAATTATTGTATGACCATGCGATAAATAGCTTGGATTAAAGTTAACGTTGTCCATGGCATAGGATTTGTGTTCAATTGTAATGAGATTGCGACGTATGATCGTGTGAACGAGTTTTTGACGTGAGAAACGTAATTGCTATGAACATGAAAGAAAGATAAGAAGAAACTACACAATATGAAGAAAGAGTAGAAATGAGAACATAAATTGTTAGTGGACAAGGAAAAAATGGAAGAAATTTGGATTTTTTTATTTTTTTTTATAATTTTTTTTTTTAATTAAAGCGTCGACAGATGATATGATCACCCTGAGTGTTTGAGATACGTTAACCTGTTTAGTGACATGTGAGTAATAAGTTAAATAAGGATGTCTCAAATGATGCAGCGACAAAGAAAAGGAACAAATTTAATGTAAACATTTCGAAAGTTAAAATTTCAAGGAGCAATGAAATGTTTTAACGACCAGTCTGAAACCTACAAAATGTCTGAGAATTGAAAGTAAAAAATGTAGTAGTTAGTACAGTCAGAAAAGAAAAGACAAAGGTTAATGGATATTGGCATGAAGCATACGAACTAACGTCTCCTGCCCTCGCCTTACTGCTTGATTACTCATGGTTTTATGTCTGGCCTGGGTCATCTCGTCCATCCAAGACAAGCCCTGGCAGCGTCGGGCCGACACCTTCAACCTTTTGAAACTAATAATGGCTTAGCCTTTCACAAAAATCTGGCAATCAGATAATGGCGCAGACATGTCTTACGCCCACTTTTTCCTTTTAGTTACAGCTCTTTTCAAATATTGCCTACCTCCAAAAATTTTTCGTGATACTGTCTTCATGTCAGTGGTTCTCAACCTAGAGATTCTGCTTAAGATGCTTCAAGATGAGGGATGAAGATTAAACTATTTATGCTAGCACAACTCGACAGTTACTTCAGTAAGATGCTAGCACAACTCGACAGTTACTTCAGTAAGATGCTAGCACAACTCGACAGTTACTTCAGTAAGATGCTAGCACAACTCGACAGTTACTTCCGTAAGATGCTAGCATAACTCGACAGTTACTTCAGTAAGATGCTAGCACAACTCGACAGTTACTTCAGTAAGATGCTAGCACAACTCGACAGTTACTTCCGTAAGATGCTAGCACAACTCGACAGTTACTTCCGTAAGATGCTAGCACAACTCGACAGTTACTTCAGTAAGATGCTAGCACAACTCGACAGTTACTTCAGTAAGATGCTAGCACAACTCGACAGTTACTTCCGTAAGATGCTAGCACAACTCGACAGTTACTTCCGTAAGATGCTAGCACAACTCGACAGTTACTTCCGTAAGATGCTAGCACAATCGGGTTCACATTATACTTTACACGTATGTAATGGCAAGATCAAGAAACGAATTTTTGATTTCAAAACAAACATGATATACGACATTTAAAGAATGCTATATTAAGAACATGATGCTAAGATTACTTGTCAACAGGTCACTAGTCCATCGTCCATAACATGTTGAGAACCTTAAGCTGGGTAGCGTGTTAACCGGACTACAGACGTGGAATATAAATACAAGAACACAAAGAGAGCCGGGTCAGAGAGTACGATCGTATTAACAGCAGCGTATCGCGTCATTCATTCACTTTCTTCTCATGTCTTGTTCTAATGGGTGGGCGTGGTTCCTGGGCGGTACACGCACATTGCCTACTCCGTGAGCCGTAAATTAGGTCAATGTTTCTTATGTATGTTTGTTTCTTTGTTGGACTTAAATGTTGTCAATCATCACCTGACAAAAACGTGTGAAAATGATACCAAATAATAGACGGTTGAGGAAAAGTGTGTTATACGTTGCTATGGCTTGAAAAATGGAAATATGAACATAAAAAAAATTAAAAGTTATAAAAACGCAAAAAGTGACCTTACAAAATATTTGTATACAACTTTAAAATCATAAAATAACAAATTCGTTACTAGGAACGTGTTCAGAAGTGTTTTATGTAGTCGATTATGACAATAACCCAAACCATGTCATGTTTCAGTTTAACGGACTATATACTGTTATATGCCCCCTTAGAAGTCACACGAACAAATAAATGATGACTTAAATCTTTATTCCATCCTATATTACAATACAGTCGGATTAAAACTGTTCATTCATATTTCACCTACTCCGCAGCTTGGTATCAGCTGCGCATGCTCAGAACTCTGAAATATACCGCTGAAATGTAGCCTGGAGAGCAGCTAACGGCGACTCATCATTTTGTTTAATATATATATTATTAAAAACATTCTCAAAGATTAACGAAATTATATGAACATGATTTAGTTCATTAAGTCAAAAATTTATATTTTAAACTACGTTGTTTTTTTTTATTACGTGAAACGATGCCATTGTCACATTCATTAATGGTCTGTATATTGACAGGTAAATAACAGTTATCCCTAAGTGATTACTACCCGACTCCTCCCCCCCCCCCCATCCGGGCCCCTTTAGAAACGAAATCTCCCTCTGATGTGCTAATCTTTCAGTGGCTGGAGCGTTAATTCTACCGAGATAGCCATGTGCTTGACCTCTGGCTATTATCATGAGATTTTTTAGTTTCTGGCACCGACGATAAGGAAACATATTTGTAACCTGATAGCACCGTGGTGACCCGTAGTGCCCCTTGGTGCCCCGTAGTGCTCCAGAGTGCCCGTAGTGCTCCAGAGTGCCCCGTAGTACCATGTAGTGCCCATTGTTGCCGCATGGTGCCCCGTAGTGCCCCTCGGTGCCCCGCGACGTCAATACACTAAAACTGATCCCGTATTTTGCTAGTGTATCATGTACCTAACCTTTAAATAGTTGCATTACTTTCGTGACGAGAACATCCCACTCATAGACTCTACTAATTGACCTGGTAGTGGTCAAGTCATCGCCTAACCAATTAAGTCACTGTGTTCTTGGCCTCTTCAAGGTCTCTCAATCCCAACCAGTGTGCCCTATATCGTATCCTAGAAGTCATGTGAAGAAGTTAAGTCATCTTATGGAGAGATTATTCTATTGGTAATAACTAACAGTTACGCTGGGTAAATATCAGTATGTTAGTTTTAAGGTTAGATAATCATCGCAATGAATTAGCGCATTATGGAACACTTATAGACGCATTCAAATGATGCCATTATCTAAGCTATAGAGCCAAGTTTCAAGGATATAAAATCAATTTTCAGGAACACAGTCCAAGGTCTGTACTTAAATATTAAGATTCAAGGCCAAATGGCCAAGATTAAGATCTAGCGTTGGGCAGGTCAACCGGAAAGGCTTGACGGGCCATTTTGTTAGCGTATAAACCTGTGGCTGGCGTGCCGGATGTCTTACATCTTATATGAAGTTATTCAAATAAACACCGGCTAGAAGCTGAATAGAAATGTTTATATTTTATTAATGCACTTAATGAGATGCTAAATGGTGAAACAGAATGAAACTAATGAGATATCATTTGATATTTCCTCTCAGATATCTTTCTAGATTAATTTCAGTCAGTTGAATGAAGCTCGAATAAGTTTATTGGTGATAAATCAGACAGCGGTGGGTCGCACTATATGACGTGACTAGAGCAGGAGATCATGACAATGTCATCGAAGACTCGGGAATAGGGTGGTCGTGACCAGGGGATTGGGGCTAATATGTGAAAAAAACATATCGACGACGTCAAGATTTAGATCTACACAGTTAAGATTTAGATCAATACAGTTAAGATTTAGATCTACACAGTCAAGATTTAGATAAAAAAAAGCCAAGATTTAGATCTACTCTGTCAAGTTTTAGATCAATACAATTAAGATTTAGATCTAAACAGTCAAGATTTAGATCAACAAAGTCAAGATTTAGATCTACTCTGTAAGATTTAGATCTACTCTGTCAAGATTTAGATCAACAAAGTCAAGATTTAGATCTACTCTGTCAAGATTTAGATTAATACAGTTAAGATTTAGATCTACACAGTCAAGATTTAGATCAACAAAGTCAAGATTTAGATCTACTCTGTCAAGATTTAGATCAATACAGTTAAGATTTAGATCTACACAGTCAAGATTTAGATCTACACAGTCAAGATTTAGATCTACACAGTCAAGATTTAGATCAACAAAGTCAAGATTCAGATCAACAAAGTCAAGATTTAGATCTACACAGTCAAGATTTAGATCTACACAGTCAAGATTTAGATCTACACAGTCAAGATTTAGATCAACAAAGTCAAGATTTAGATCAACAAAGTCAAGATTTAGATCAACAAAGTCAAGATTTAGATCTACGCTGTCAAGATTTAGATCTACACAGTCAAGATTTAGATATAAACAGGAAATAATACGAGCGTCTTAAGCACGGATAGAATGGGAACAAAATCTAGGAGTGAAGTTGAGGCCAATTTTATATTGCAGCTTGTGTCTGAGAGTTTTGCGTGATTCCAGTTCAAAATAAATAATGAGCCGTAATTAGTTCCTGCAAACCGATTCAGGCACAACGAAATATATTGGTTAAAAATTGTTGAGTAGCGTCGCAAACAAACGCATACATGTGGAACATATTTAACATGTCTACGATAACATATCACGAATTTGAAAAACTCAAAAACTCTTATTTCTATTTTAACACTGTCCATAGCTCTATGTGCATCCGTATTGCACATACGCAATTATAAAGTTGGGGTTTTTTAATTCCAATTTTTGACTCCTAAATCCTTGGTATTGAAATCACATGTAAAATATTTTTCACATTTTTATATCAAAATTCTCACCGAAGCTTCGAAAAACTTGATAATCCAAAATGAATCATGAAGAATGTGTCTTGTTTCAACTGATACATAAACTCCATGATAAGCCTAGTGCTCCAGTCAACGGATACATAAACTCTATGATAAGTCTAGTGCGCCAGTCAACTGATACATAAACTCTATGATAAGTCTAGTGCGCCAGTCAACTGATACATAAACTCTATGATAAGTCTAGTGCTCCAGTCAACTGATACATAAACTCCATGATAAGTCTGGTGCTCCAGATACTCCTGAGTGACGTATACGTATCCAAGTATCCTTCCTGTCTAAAGGACCTTACCACATGGCCTTATTATAACCACATGACCTCTATTATAACCACATGACCTCTATTATAATTGTGTAGAAGCTGTTACCGCACCACAGGACCTCTGTTGCCTCACCACAGGAGCTCTGTTGCACAAAAGCTGTCATGGAAAATGGACGTGAAGAATGGGATATCACTAGTTCATCTGAGAATATATTCCTTTGTGGTATTCCAACAGATATACAAATATATTTGAATGTACCCATACATTTGATGAAAACTTCAATAATTCCTATGAGACGAAAACATCTCGAAGGAAAGTAATTGAAACTTATGTAGAGACTACTACTCAGATGACAAATAATTCAGAGCCCAAAAGGTCATAAAAACACATTGTACAACCACGAGGTACTACGCAACAGGTGGCGCACGCTAACCATGACGCTAAGCTAAACTTCACGCTAAATACTTGTGTATGGAAAGTCTGTGAAACTATCTATGGGTCACTCTCACGATGATCCCACAAGTCACTCTATCACACAAGTCATTCTATCACAAGAGTCACTCAATCACACTATGGACAGATCGCTGACTCCACCACTGCATCAATTCCAGATCAAATCGCAAAATCACCTCTATATTTCCATCCCCCATTCCATTATACTCCCCCCCCCGGCCGCCCCAAGACCTGTTGGCTCCACCAGTGAGCAGCTGGACCGCCAAATCGCGTTCTACTCATTCATTGATTTTCATTACGCTCCCCCTTCCCCACCCCCTCCCATTCCTTTACTCGGTGCGTGTCACCAAGACGTGTCCACCCCTCCCCACCTCGCTGTCTCAACCCAGCCCCCCCACCTCTGATACTGATAACAATATCCCCTTGGTTTTTTTTCTATAAAGCATAAAATGTATCACATTCCACTTCTGGAACATAACACTACTTGTGGCTTTATGATGACGTCACGACTTCTGGAACATAACGCTACTTGTGGCGGTATGATGACGTCACGACTTCTGGAACATAACGCTACTTGTGGCGGTATGATGGCGTCATTGTCCTCTAACGAGACCAAAATCAATTGTATGTAACCAATTTTACTTTCACAATTTTTTTCAGAAAAATACATTCTTCATGCGTCATTGACTCCTATTCCATTGGCTTGGCAAGTCTCAAATATCAATCGCTTCCATTTATGCCATAAGTTCTCAACCTTCCTTAGCCGCGACCCTTTCAAACAGTTCCTCATGTTGTGGTGGGCCCCCAACCATTAAACTTATTTTCCTTGCTACTTCATAAATGTGCGTTTTCCGATGATCTTAGGCGACCCCTGTGTAAAGGTCGTTCGACCCACATGTTGAGAGCCGTTGCTCTATGCTAATAACGGTGTATGTTGTTTTTTTACATGATGTATTTTTTCTTGTCTTGTGTTGATGTACTTCTTAACGGCATAATGACCCTAAAGACATGTGAGATTTAGTACGGTCGTATTTGAGACTCCTCATATGAGAGACCAATCATTTGATTTAACGATCTTTTGATATGTGCATCCTCATGCATCCCAGACTTACAGCAGCTTTATGTTTTTGGTACCACAAATAGTTTTGTTTCTTTTTTACATGGTTTAATTTTCCACTCGTCATGACTTCTCAACGTTTCTCATTACTCTCTTAACACAACGTGCAGATTCCAATGTCCGGATTACGTTGTGTTCACTCTTTATATTGGTTCTCTAACCTTCTCTCCTTCTCCAGTATGTCCAGTGTGACAAGTGTGCGCAGTGTGACCAGTGTGACCAGTGTGTCCAGTGTGACAAGTATGCGCAGTGTGACCAGTGTGACCAGTATGTCCAGTGTGACCAGTATGCGCAGTGTGACCAGTGTGACAAATATCACCATTGTGCCCAGTGTGACCAGTGAGGCCCTTTATACCGAACTCAAATTGCTGAAATCTAAGATCTGAACTGCAGTGAAATAAATGCACAAATGAGATGCCTTTAACTAGGGTAAGGCTATGGAACGCATTGCTTTGATCAAAGTTACAGAACTCAATTTGAATTTTGAAACTAATAAGGTAACTGGAAGGAGAGGTATTGAGGAAAAAACCCTGAGAACCTTTGAAATATTGTTTCTTTAACCAGCAGAGTGTACACTCAGAAGGGAAAAAAAATCGATAAAATAAGTTTCCGTATAAAAACGAATGACATTTACTGACTTATATTTGTATTCATGACGTCAAGCATCAAATTTTGATTATCAAAAAAAGTTTTGCTTCTTGTGTCATGTCAGGCGAAACTTAAGGACCATTGACCAATTTCTTCTTCTTTTTGTTAAAATTGAGTATTTTTACATTTTGTCCGCATGTTCCTTGTTCCTCGATCTTATTACTAATGCATGACACTGTCTGTTCCTTCCATCTCTTTCCTTCTCCCGGCCTCTTGCCAGCGACAAGTGGTCCAGGCACTGACTTGTGGGCCAGCCACGGGGGTTCGCTACTGGGTCAACACAACGGGGCCATCAATAATGGACCAGAGGAAGCGGTCGAGTTTGTAAAAACCGTTATATTAGAACGGCGAGGGGGGGGGAATTGTAGTGTGGGTGGGGGGTGTTCCTTGCTAAACTTTTTTTTTTCTTGTTGCTGTAACGGGTTGAAAACTGGGGTTTGGGATAAAAAAAACTTGTGCTCTAGAATTGCACTGAGCTACGTGCGGTGTCCGGTGACAAGCGATTGGAGGCCAAGATCACTGGTCACCTCGACGTGAAGATCGCATATAGAGTGAAGCAGACACAAAAAACACTAAATCGGTAATATTCGGGGATAGAAAACTTTACAAAATATGTAGAGAAAGTTCTGATGATGTATACTTATTGAACTTCATGGTGTCGTATGAATGGATTCTTAGTGTATGTATTATTTCAATTTAAATACGTTTCTAGTATAGATGTGACATCCATGCTTTGCTACATTTGATTCTTTGACTAGACCCGTATTGCAATTAGAAGATTTCATTTATTTCTATGTTCAATGTTCTATGTTCTATTTTCTAGTTTGGGCTTTGGTGTCTAAAGCTTCGCTCAAAATAGTTGTGTCATTAAGTGCGACTTGAGAAAATGACGTCATTAAATATTATTGTGTTCAAGATCGTTGTATAAGTGATAGTCTCATTCGTTGTTTACTTGGCCAAATGATACAATAGCTTCGACATGACAGAGTCTCAGTGGTTGTTTACTTGGCCAAATGATACAATAGCTTCGACATGACAGAGTCTCAGTGGTTGTTTACTTGGCCAAATGATACAATAGCTTCGACATGACAGAGTCTCAGTGGTTGTTTACTTGGCCAAATGATACAATAGCTTCGACATGACAGAGTCTCAGTGGTTGTTTACTTGGCCAAATGATACAATTTCTTTGACATTTAGCATAGGAATCTATCCCAGGAAGCATTTGATCCATCAAATTATTATTATTATTATATGTTGTCTTATATAGCGCGGTACCCCAGCCTAGGGCTAGGCTCACAGCGCTGTACATAAAAATATGAGCAAAGGAAACATAATCGTGACAATAAAATAAAATGCATTTATGTGATTTAAAAAAAACAGCTGTATATAGACAAAACAAAAACAAATTCATATTCACCCCACCCACCCCAGAACTTTTACATGACACGCCATGGACGGCAGCTAGCAGCATCGTTTATCGGTCAGATGTGGGGAATCAGTCGGGGTAATAGAGTTTAAAGAGATGTGTTTTGAGTGCAGTTTTGAAGGCCTGTGTGGTTGGTATATTGCGGATGTTAAGTGGCAGAGAATTCCATTGTTTGGGGGCGCAGAAAGAGAAAGATCGTTCACATATGTTTTAGTACGTGTCTTAGCAACGGACAGAATACGCGTGTCTGCGGAGGAGCGAAACTGTCGAAGGGGTGAATAGACAGAAAGAAGTTCGGTTAGATAGGAAGGGCAGGAATCTGAGAAAAAGTTATGACAGAGAACAGACAGCTTGTAATCAATGCTTGCCTGTATAGGAAGCCAATGAAGTGAGTGGAGTAGTGGAGTGACATGATCACGTTTTTTTGCCTTTAGAACTAGCCTAGCAGCTGAATTTTGAATCTTTTGTAGTTTTTCTATGAAGTGTTTTGGTGAATCTGACAGAAGAGAGTTGCAATAGTCAAGACGAGAGAAAACAAGAGCACAGACTAGTATTTTTGTTGCGCTAACTGTGAGGTAGTGGCGGATGGAGCTGATCTGACGGATAGCGGTGTATGCAGAACGACAAGTGTGAGAGATATGTTTATCAAGAGACATGTTGTTAGAAAGAATATAACCAAGATTCCTAGCAGAGGATGTAAACTGTATGTCGGCGTTACCTACTTGAAATGAATTGGGGAGAGTTGAGGTAGATGATGATTTGTGATTGTGAATGAGGAGTGCTTCCGTTTTGTCATCTTTCAGCTTCAACTTGCTGTGTGTCATCCAAGACTTAACATCACCAATGCACTCCTGCAAAGTCTGGACAGCGGAATCCACAAGAGAGGGATGGGTATGCTTGTATAGCTGCGTGTCATCTGCAAATGACTGGCTCTCAACAGCATGCCTCCCAAGCAAGAGGAGCAGTGGCCTGGTGTACAATGTGAATAGAATCGGGCCCAGAACTGACCCCTGTGGCACTCAGTACACCAAAATCAGCACTGCCGGAGAGACAGTCATCGATAGAGACCGCCTGCGTTCTATTGGAGAGGAACGACCTAAACCAAGACAAAACAGAACCAGAAATGCCAAAATAAATGTTCTAACGACAAATGAGCTCGCCCGCTAGCCATATAGATATAAATGATGGCCTAAAAGATGGTCAAAATGATGGCCTAAATGAAGACCTAAATGACGGCCTAAATGATGGCCTAAATGATGGCCTAAATGATGGCCTAAATGATGGCCTAAATGATGGCCTAAATGATGGCCTAAATGATGGCCTAAATGATGGCCTAAATGACGGCCTAAATGATGGCCTAAATGACGGCCTAAATGATGGCCTAAATGACGGCCTAAATGATCGCTTTAATGATAGCGTATCAACTTTTCTTGCGCCATGAACGTCCTTTCAGTGTCTGCTCATTTTAAAAAATCTCCATTTGTAGCAAGGCGAATTATGTACCAAGAGGAAACCTATAATATAACATTTCTTTTAAATTATTATAGTTGAAGGAATTTTTTTAAAAAAAACAGTTCCACATATGTTACGACCATTCAGCCTAATCGTTGGTATCTTTAACACTTCGGCCTTCGGCACATAGCATTTTATCAAAATCCGTTCTTAAAATTGACTTAAAACTGTGTCTTCCCTTTAACCACATTCTTTATAAGTGTCAGAACGCGATCAACAGCTCTCAGACTATCGGGAAGCGGCTCAAATTTCCAATCGAGTCACTAGTATGAAACAGTTGGTCCAGCAGCAATATCACGTCTGGTGGCTTCCCGCCCTGAGATCAATGCCACGGGAGTATTTCGAAGGGTCAAGAGGTTTCAGCTACGAGTTTTACAGGTCCTGTTTGGACCAGGGCGGGTGCTAATAAAGATCTTGTCACCCCCCCCCCCATTCCCCCACTTCCCATTATCACACCGTCACATAATTTAACAGCCACAAGTGGACAAATGACGTCTTCCCATGAATTCCCGTTGTCCACTGTGCGGTCTCACCATGACGTCTCACTAAAGGACTTCACTACTGGACTTCACCGAAAGCCACTGTAAGACTTACTGCCAATCCAAAGAAATTCTCTGTATGCGACCTTGAGCCTGCGGTATTTCTTTCTTCCAGTACACAATGTATGTCGACACAGCATCCTCTAAATAAATAACATAATGCTATTCACGGTAAATTGAGCTCTCAGCATTCCCTCTGAGTATGACATGATTATCACGGACTGCTATTAATGGAGAATTGTATCTCTTAGTCCATATCAAAGGACGATTCCAATGTTTAAATACAATAACAAAATAATACGATACTCAAAGCTAGAGCTAATTACAATTACTAAGTTTTTAATGTGTCAATTTCAATGAATTACAAAAACAAGAGAATATGATTAAAATTATTAACTTACATTGTGGCTGGTGCCGGTACTGTGTTAATAAAAATACAATGAGCAAAAGTTGCACAATGAAAGAAAATCTACACACAACAAAGTACAACAATAATGCACGCTCGCTATCTCGTGATAAAAGGATATTTTCACTTTTCAATCTTTCAACCTTTTATATTCTGTTCCAGACGATAATTCTCGAAATTACGCATTGTAACTGTTTCTCGCATTCCCGAGATCATTCGACAATGTTCGACTGAAACGGACAATACTTAAACGTTGTAGTAAACAAGGTTAAATTTCACTAGCCACACCACAAACCGTGGCCTCGAGTGTTTTGACTACAAGAGGTCCTGCACGTGGAAAGCGAGGAAAGCGTGCAAAAACACGTCTCCTACATAATAATACCGTAAATTCAATATTTTACTTACAAAAGCAATGATCTAACTGCCATTGTTGTGATAAAAAATTCTTACTTTGTAACAATGTATTCCAAACTTACGTATTCCAATGTTACATATGATTCCAATGGTACAACCTATTCAAACCTTACAACTTATTGCACTGTTACAGCGTATTCTGATTGTACAAATTATTCCAATTGTACAAGTTACTCCAAGTGTAAGGAGCTCATTCTAATGTCAAAACTTATTTCAATGTTACAAGTCATTCTAATGATACAGCTTGTTAAAATGTCAAAACCAATTCCTATGATCAAACACATACTACCAAACATAAAGCAATCATCTGATATCATTTCTTGCAATCATCATATGTGTATGTGTACTGAATCATGATAAACTCCATGAGATTTTCAAACCAAGATAAACATGTTTTTTCCCTTCTCTCAAATATCTGCACCAGCCAAGTTTTCCCCAATATTTTCATGTAATCTCAAGATGTGACTTTAAGATATCTTCTATAAACCAAAGAGTGTATGTATAACTCCCCATATGTGTTTTAGATTGCATATATGTAGTTCTATGTGATTTATCATTTATGCTATTGTAGAAACTGAATTTTGCTATGGGAATGGTTTTCATCAAACTTAGTGCGTGTAAAACTTAACAGACTAAAATATATATTTCAACCCAACTACGTCACAAATACAAAGGACATAAAAACAGCTACACAATTACTCTCCACACCGAATCACGCACCCATTGAATCAAGCATTAACACTCCCCCCCCCCCTTTTTTTGTTTTAATAAACAGGAAAAACTAAATTTTGGGAGTGGGGTTAATGTTGGGGCTCATAACTTGATACCAAGTGGGTCAATTAGCCTTCCGAATATTTTGCCGCCACAAAGAAAGAAACACAAACTTAAGCAAATATCAAGGATTTAAAAATTAAATTATGTTTCTATAAGAAGTATAACGGTAAATCTCCCGTTATAATAGATGACCCGTAGCTGTAATGAAAAGTAGATGACACATAGCTGTAATGAAAAGTAGATGACACATAGCTGTAATGAAAAGTAGATGACACAGCTGTAATGAAAAGAAAATATTTCATTTTGGCTTAAAAGTCATAATATTTTTTTTTATTTCCTCCAATTGGTAACGACGAAAGGAAACGTTATCAGTAGTGCAGGTTCTTAGCAAAGCAACGAACACGTCAATAAGTATACGTGACTACTACACTTCTGAAAACAGATATTTCATAATCAGTTTGTTTGTATTCTGCCCCCAAAGGTCATCAAACATTTTGCCTAGTGTGAAAGTATGAATGACTGATGATTAGTGTTGTGTGTATTGAGTGAGCTTTGTGACCTGATTGCCCTGTGTTGTTATCATGTGGTATGACTGGACGTGGTGTGTTGTTATCATGTTGTATGACTGGACGTGGTGTGTTGTTATCATGTTGTATGACTGGACGTGGTGTGTTGTTATCATGTGGTATGACTGGACGTGGTGTGTTGTTATCATGTTTTATGACTGGACGTAGTGTGTTGTTATCATGTTGTATGACTGGACGTAGTGTGTTGTTATCATGTTGTATGACTGGACGTAGTGTGTTGTTATCATGTTGTATGACTGGACGTGGTGTGCTGTTATCATGAATGTTTAAACTTAAAGGTGTGACTATTGGTTGGCGAACTGGAGTCAGTGATCACGTGATGTGGGGTATGAAAAGAATGTAGAGTGGTGAATAAAGTTTAGTTGTTACACAGACCACAGACTTGAGTTGGTATCTTACTATACTGTTACACCCGGCGTGCCCCAACATCATCTGGACGATGACCAGTGTACCCCAACATCATCTGGACGATGACCAGTGTACCCCAACATCATCTGGACGATGACCAGTGTACCCCAACATCATCTGGACGATGACCAGTGTACCCCAACATCATCTGGACGATGACCAGTGTACCCCAACATCATCTTGGCGATGACCAGTGTGCCCAAAAACATCAACTGAACAAATGCCCAGTGTGCCCCAACATCATCTGGACGATGACCAGTGTACCCCAACATCATCTGGACGATGACCAGTGTACCCCAACATCATTTGGACGATGACCAGTGTACCCCAACATCATCTGGACGATGACCAGTGTACCCAAAACATCAACTGAACAAATGCCCAGTGTGCCCCATGAACATCTTTAAAATGTCCAATGTGCCCCCCAAACTTCATCCGGAAAAGATCAGTTTGCCCCTGCCTCAAGATAGAACTGACGAGCAATGAAAACTACAGAACTGCACAAAACCACTCATGCATTCTGGCAACATCGGCTCGTTGAACTCTTGGGACGCCAGCACAAAATGACTTAAGTCATGACTCACATGGCCAGGGGAACCACTCACGGAAAGGCCGCTCGTTTTTGAGCTGTTGAGTGCAAAAATTGAGTTTAGGGCGCTCATTTCGCACCACCTTGTTCTGTCGCTCTTCATCCTACCGATCTAGCGAATGTCCCAAAGCATTCAATGTTCGCAAACTATGTCATTGTGTCACTGAGATTATCGGTGTTTAGGTAAATATCTAAGAAATTGCTTCATTATTACTCCAACAGGAAAAGCTCTACGCTGATTATTTCTTATTCTTTTCAGTTAACTTTTCTAAGTACAGCAGGGTATGTGCTTAAATGACTTTTGTCTGATCGGATTAGAGTACATTCTTAGTTTTGCCAATGAACTAAAAGTTCCCCAACTGAGTCTTGGAGAATAAATTAATAAAATAAAATTATTCCATACCATTTTGGATTCATTTACTATATATAAAAAAACGATGCTTCTATATGAATCCACAAGCAGTGACAAGTACGTAAACCGATGCTTCTATTCGAATCCACAAGCAGTGACAAGTACGTAAACCGATGCTTCTATTCGAATCCACAAGCAATGCGAAGTGCGCAAAGGCGTGAATTCGTTACTTTGACGAAGGGAATCTATTAGAAAGCAGGTTGCGAAAATGGGGTCATAACTTCATCAATCCATTACCACTCCGAATTACGTGGTCTTCATTTGGCCGTTAAAACGGCTAACGAGGATTATCTGGCAATGTCCGGTTAGCCTGTTGGCCACAATGATGTACATGGTTTCTTTAGGCCAGCACCTTGTATATGGTTTCTTTAGGCCAGCACATTGTATATGGTTTCTTTTGGCCAACATCTTGTACATGATTTCCTTTGACCAACATATTGTGCATAGGTTGTCTTATTGTAACCGATATGTTGAGATATCTAAAAAAAAAAAATACACTTTATGCTTTGTTCAATCTCTGCCATGACCAATCGCTTTCTTGTCTCATCGCGTTAACCCCACGAAATCTCCTCTATAGTGGCAGTCCCTTGTACTTGAAACTGAACGCGAAGCACGCCCACGAAAGATTTAGTTTGAGTTAAAAAGCCCTCCACATGTCCTCGTTTTCTTCAGCGACCAAATCTTATTAATTGTGATTTCGGGGCCAACAAGTGGAGTCTCACCATAGGGCCACAGTTTAGAATTATTCGATGACCTTGTAGTGAACAATTATTTGATGACCTTGTCGTGGACAATTGTGAGATGACCTTGTAGTGAACAATTATTTAATGACCTTATAGTAGACAAGCGTGACATGACCTTGTAGTGGACAAATGTGAGATGACATGACCACATTTCGTAGCTCTTTTTGGATGACCACATGACGGACAGCTGTGACATGCCCATGCAGCCGAGAAGACTTATTGATTTCTACACAACCAAGCAAATGTGGTGATTTTTTGTTTCAAATTAGATAGCTAATCAAAGACGATGCAAAGGTTAACTCGATACCTAAGCCAAAGTTAAGGCATATAACATCTAAAGTAGCGATATCAAAAGGAAGGGCGTTGATTTCAAAAGTCCCCTTTTCGAGGCCACCCAGTTGAGATTCTGGAAATCGCATCCTGTTCTTTTATTTTAAGGACCAATGAGTTGTGCGAATTCAATAACTTTGCTTTCAATAACTTTGCTTTCAATAACTTTGCTTTCAATAACTTTGCTTTCAATAACTTTGCTTTCAATAACTTTGCTTTCAATAACTTTGCTTTCAATAACTTTGCTTTCAAAACATTTTCTGTCAATAATTTTGGTTTTAATAAGTGTCAATTTACTTTAGTTCAGGAGTTCAACAAGAGCTGCCAAGCCTCACAACGTCATCCACCGGAGTTTAGAGCCATGTGCTGAAAAGGTTCTCGTTGATACGATAGTAGAGCAGATGAATTTGTTGAGCGTCAATCCATTGATCCAAATGTCCGCATAATAGAGTCACGAGGGATGTCCCTATAAAGATGCGAGCTGAACTAAGTCAAACTAGTCACGAAATGAATAGCTAGTGTCAAAATGACTCACATTCTAAGCCCCAGGGTCAAGGACAGGAGAAGTAGAGGGGAAGATATGAGGTCAGCCGTTGTGCTCCCACCTAAGGCGTCCAAACACTGTCCCAGTACTGTCAAGGGAGACCAAACACTGTCCCAGTAATGTCAGGGGAGACATTGTGAGTCGGGAGAAATGTGCAGCATGACTGCAAAGTAATGGGCACCATTGTTTTGGGGGGTTCGGGGGGGGGGGGCGGCGAGGTGAATAAGACTGGCTTATCTTACTACACTTGGAAATTGATGTAAAGCATATGGTCGCACTTTTATTCTGATTGTAGGACAATATTGGATGTCTTCAATTTATTTATTTATCTATTTTATTGGGGGGGGGGGGGGCTATGGGGTTGTTTTACATGGGCGTGTCACTGTACTTATATCTCAAATTGTTGGGATGCATCAAAGAACAGCTGTTATGGGACATAGGATAGTTAGATAGCACTGGTAAAATTAATAATTTCATGTACGCATTATATAGTCTACTTAAGCCAATCAGATGCTTGCCTACGTACGCCAATTAGATGATATCCTACTACGCCAATTAGATTATACTCTACTAGCGCCAATTAGATTATACTCTACTAGCGTCAATTAGATTATACTCTACTAGCGCCAATTAGATGATATCCTACTACGCCAATTAGATTATACTCTACTAGCGCCAATTAGATTATACTCTACTAGCGCCAATTAGATTATACTCTACTACGCCAATTAGAGTATACTCTACTAGCGCCAATTAGATGATAGCCTACTACGCCAATTAGATTATACTCTACTACGCCAATTAGATTATACTCTACTAGCGCCAATTAGATGATAGCCTACTACGCCAATTAGATTATACTATACTAGCGCCAATTAGATTATACTCTACTAGCGCCAATTAGATTATACTCTACTAGCGCCAATTAGATTATACTCTACTACGCCAATTAGATTATACTCTACTAACGCCAATTAGATTATACTCTACTAGCGCCAATTAGATGATAGCCTACTAGCGCCAATTAGATGATAGCCTACTACGCCAATTAGATTATACTCTACTACGCCAATTAGATGATAGTCTACATACGGCTTATGAACACTGGATAATTTTAAAGATATCGAACATTGTAGAATTTCCCACATTTCCTTTAGCCAAATATGTTCAGCTATAAAAGTGTCCATGAGTCTCAGCTTCAGAGACGTTGTCTTCTATTATAAATAATTTAAGTAGCAGAAATATCGCTCAGGTCTTCTATAGACATGAAATTTTTAAGATAACTAAACATTTTCATCACGATACATCATCAATATATAATTTTTACATGAAGTTTCAACACAAGAGTCCGGAAAAAAAACAGCAAGAGTTTTAGCTGTGTAGTTATAGAAGTTGAGAGGGAGAGAGATAGAGAGGGAGAGATAGAGAGAGCAAGTGATTGGTGTCAAGCTCACAATCATAATAAATCTTGCAATGGTTATTTCCGAGGTAGGGTAACGTTGATGCACTGAAACCTTGACTGTGGTATCCATAATGATTATATTTCTCAGTTCAAACACGTTCACACACCTTACGTCATAATCTCATTACAACTGAACACAAATCATTTGCCTGGGACAGCGGTAATTTTAATCCAAGTTATTTATCGTCTGGTCATAAAATAATTCAAAAGACATATAGGACACAGCGCTAGAGGAAGACAATACAACCTTATCACTCAATGCTCACACTGCAATGGACTACGATGAGTCACTTCCTTGTTTTGTCACGTGATACGTGCCAGCCATTGGTAGGCTTTCTGATACACATAACAACACATAACAACAGATAACAGCTGATCAGCCATTGCCATTATCATTAATTCTAAAGCAAAATGTTTGTCTCCATCAGCGCTTCCCCAGTGTTAATTAAAAATTTTACTTTTCAAAATATTATTGAATACACGCGTTTCTTTAAATGAATTCATTAAATGTGACAATAATTATAATTCAGTTATGATTAAAGGAAGAAAGTTGTTTGAAGAAACATTTTTGAGCGACTATTGTGTTGCAGACAGCCTCCCGTAAGTCTTACTCGTTTTTACACGTATCACGTGACAAAACAATCAATAAATCGTAGTCCATTGCCAAACAAATAGCACTTACAGGTACTTAAAAAATAGGTCTAGACCAGGGGTGGGCAAACTTTTTATGCGGAGGGCCACATTGACAATTGTAAAGCTATTTGGGGGGGGGGGGCATGTATATTATGTTCATTTTTACATGTCGATAAACATTTCTCTATATAAAAATCTGTAAATTCGCATTTTAGCATTGCATGACAAAAGTCAAGGATTTTTTAAAAAAATAGAAAGTTAGAAAGAAAGTTGATCAAAAAATGTTAAAACAATCATAACGGTATATGAAATTCTGTAAAATTCAACAAAATAACTTAAAAAGCCATACATTTTTTAAATTTCTAAATGCCTTCGAGGGCCGCATAATATCAGCTGCCAGGCCGCATGCGGCTCGCGGGTCGTAGTTTGCCCACCCCTGGTCTAGACACTACGTCACAGATTCAGGAAATTACGTCACAAAGCGCCACATGCCTCGACGTTCCATAAAACGTTCATTATATATTAACTAACAAAAAGGACACACCGCGCGCAATAAAACAAAACATTTGGTGTGCAACAATTACAAGTATATCCATACTCGACAGTGATAAGTGTTTGTCTTATCTGGCTCTACGTCTGTGAGCTCAGTAATACATTGATGTGATGGAAATATGGTAGCGAAGTCAGAAACATTGTAATGGAGTCAGATACATGGCAGCGAAGTCAGAAACTTAGTAGCAAAATCAGAAACATGGTACGAAGTCAGAAACATGGTAGCAAAGGCAGAAACATGGTAGCAAAGTCAGAAACATGGTAGCAAAGTCAGAAACATGGTAGCAAAGTCAGAAACATGATAGCAAAGGCAGAAACATGGTAGCAAAGGCAGAAACATGGTAGCAAAGTCAGAAACATGGTAGCAAAGTCAGAAACATGGTAGCAAAGGCAGAAACATGGTAGCAAAGGCAGAAACATGGTAACAAAGTCAGAAACATGGTAGCAAAGGCAGAAACATGGTAGCAAAGTCAGAAATATGGTAGCAAAATCAGAAACATGGTAGCAAAGTTAGAAACATAGTAGCAAAGTCAGAAACATGGTAGCACAGTCAGAAACATGGTAGCAAAGTCAGAAACATGGTAGCAAAGGCAGAAACATGGTAGAAAAGTCAGAAACATGGTAGCAAAGTCAGAAACATGGTAGCAAAGTCAGAAAAATGGTAGCAAAGTCAGAAACATGGTAGCAAAGGCAGAAACTTAGTAGCAAAATCAGAAACATGGTACGAAGTCAGAAACATGGTACGAAGTCAGAAACATGGTACGAAGTCAGAAACATGGTAAGAAGTCAGAAAATTTATTAGCAATGTTATATATAAGATAAACAAAGTGAAACGCTATAACTTTGCAAACTAAAGCTGTACTATTATAACATAATTTAAATGTGTATTATAGAACACAAGGGAGTAAAAGTTATACTATATAACATCAATCACTTATGTGCTTCATGAACTGTGGAGTATTATAAAAGCCAGTTATCCACAATAACCTTGTCATAAAAAAATATTATTATCTTACACAGTGCGATCTGCAATATTCATTATTAATTGGTGCATTTCTCAGAATATACACCTGGAACGATAAAGGGACCTCTGATTTTATTGTAAAGGCCAGTCTGTATATTCGGAAACTACAATTTTTCAGGGGGGGGGGGGGGGGATCTAGCCGGTTTATTGACATTAAGCAGCTGACCCCGATTCACTTTTCATGATTCCTGTACAGTGTGCTTATCATACTTCACAATAAAGCGAAATAAATATACACGGTGAGAATTTATTATATTATTTTCAATAACATTTTCTGGAACCTCTCCGTAGCAATTTTCGGTTATCCAAACCACCACCGGTCACAAATAGTTCGGATAAACGAATCTCTACTTATTTCAACTTAATAGGATTTATTATGTTCATTATTCCAGGATTGTATTTTGATGATAATTGTTGTATTGTCTGATAGACTGTATTGAAAGGATGATTGTAGTATTGTCTGATGGACTCTATTGAGATGATGATTGTAGTATTGCCTGATGAAAGAAATGGAAAGGGACGGAGCCGAATAGCCATGACCTGTTTATTGACCAGAGCTGCCGACTGCTTCCTGTTAAAGCGACAGTATTGCTTAAATTTAAGTTTGGATCAATAAAAATACTGTATGGGAGGGGGGGGGGTGTTTAAACTATTGGGTACTACTTTTTCTTTGTTGTTTTTTACCTTTTGGGAGTTAAAAAGTGTATTTTATACCCTAAAAGTGGCTACACAATTTATACTTGGCCTCTTTCTTTCCTCTACACAACCACGCATTTTCGAATCATCAAACAATCATGTCTTGATCCCAGTCATCAAACAATCATGTCTTGACACCAGTCATCAAACAATCATGTCTTGACCCCAGTCATCAAACAATCATGTCTTGACACCAGTCATCAAGCAATCATGTCTTGACTCCAGTCATAAAACAATCATGTCTTCACACCAGTCATCAAACAATCATGTCTTGACCCCAGCCATCAAACAATCATGCCTTGACCCCAGTCTTCAAACAATCATGCCTTGACCACAGTAATCAAACAATCATGTCTTGACCCAAGTCATCAAACAATCATGTCTGACTCAAGTCATAAAACAATCATGTCTTGACACCAGTCATTAAACAATCATGTCTTGACCCCTGTCATCAAAAAATCATGTCTGACCCCAGTCATCAAACAATCATGCCTTGATTCCTACTCACAGTACACTTACAACACCAAGATCCCTGGAACTGAGTTTCACTAACTGTTAACTAAGTAGTTGTTTTTTTCCCCAATAGCCACCCATTTGCCAGAAAGTGTATTGTACGAATAAATCTATTCACTTTGCCGACAAGAATATTTTAGAAATATCGTCACACTATTGCCTGGACGGAACTATGACTTTCCTTGGCAATACTTTTTTTTTGTGTGTACAAAATCTATTTTTATCACACAATACGAATCAAATACTCATCTGTATAATATCGAATTAAGCACCCAGCACTAGCTGATGGCAAAATATGGCATCTGCACAATCAGAACTTTTAGCACCTTTTCCTGGGAGACTCGGTAAACAGCAGTACCTGTCATGGCACGCCCCTGTCAAACATGTTCTCAGCAGACCTTTTCATCACTTGCATTCAACGATCAGCAATTGTACTCTTGTTTTATTTTTTTCCGGCGCCAAATAACATTGATGAAGTGAATCTCACTAAATGCTGTGTGCTAAACCAACACTCTGTACCATTCAATAAATGGGTTTAAACTGAAGAATTCCATCTTTTAATTAAATTTTACTGGTTATTGTAAATTTCAGTACATTTTCATGGGTTTTTGTAATGAGCGATAGGTTTCAGGTAGGAGGAAACATACCGGAAGTGCCAAATTTTTATTTCAAATTTGGCTTGCCGGAAGGAGTTTGGGGGGGGGGGGGGGGGCGCCTTGAGGCTACCTAAAGCTTTGCCAATAAATTCCGGTAAAAAAAAAAAAATAATAATATTTTGCCAGTTTTCGTTTGTTTGTTTGTTGTTGTTTTTTTGCTCCGAGTTCCAAAACTGACGTCATTATGATGACACAGATAAAAAAAAATAACAACAAAACGATAGCCTTTCAAACGTTGGTGTCATGATATTGACGGAATGACGTCATTAATTGATGACAACATAATCTTGGAACCAAATTGCCTGAGAGCTTTTAACTGCAGTCGATTTCCAACCAAAGTGACTCTCAAACATAGCTAGCCGGTAACAGAGTTTAACTGATGCCTTTTTTAACTGATACTAAGTTGAACTGATGCCCTGCTGAACTGATGCCTTTTTTAATTGATGCTTTGTTTAACTGATGCCTTATTTAACTGATGCCTTGTTGAACTGATGCCCTGTTGAACTGATGCCTTGTTTAATTGATGCCTTGTTTAACTGATGCTTTATTTAACTGATGCCTTGTTGAACTGATGCCCTGTTGAACTGATGCCTTGTTGAACTGATGCCTTGTTTAACTGATGGCTTTTTTAACTGATGCCTCGTTTAACTGATGCCTTGTTGAACTGATGCCCTGTTGAACTGATGCCTTGTTTAACTGATGCTATGTTGAACTGATGCCTTGTTTAACTGATGCCTTGCTTAACTGATGCCTCGTTTAACTGATGCCCTGTTGAACTTGACATTGGAACATGTATGACAAAAGTGGATTGGTTTAGTTCTGCTTTTCGGCATTCTACCTCATCCCAAACCATCCACACCCCCCCCCCCCCCCCCACAGTATGACCTATTTACTTTAATCACCAATACGTTCACATCTCTCCAATTGTTTCCTTCTGGCATCTCTCCGCGGGGTCAGTGTCCCCACCCCCACCTCCGGAAGAAGTCATTTATTGCATTTTAAAATTATCAAAAAAATTATGTGGGGGGGGGGGGGTGTCATAGGGCCCGTTCCCCAGACCCTGCCCTTGCTTTTACTTGGGAGTCTTCGGCACGCTTAATTTCTGTTTGCATATTCGCTCACGCCGAACAACGTCAAAGTACTCGGTTATATCTAGGATTGTGACAAAAGTTTACACTTGGATGTGCCGCAACCATAGTAAATTCAGTTTGTATATGGCGCCGGACGTCATAATGCCTAATTTTCATGCTGATAGATTGTCTTTCGACTGCCATAGTTTGAGAACTTGTGCAACATCAGGTCATAGATCTTCCATGGCAGACGAATTGAATGAACAACCGTCTGATGGAGTTAGCACAGTCAAGTGTAAGTCCAATTGGTTAGAGACGTCGTGACCTACAGTGATAGTGGCTCTAGGCTAGTGATAGCGGTTCTCGACTAGTGATAGTGATTCTAGGCAAGTTATAGCGGCTGTAGGCTAGTGATAGTGGTTATCGGCTAGTGATAGTGGTTTTCGGCTAGTGATAGTGGTTCTAGGCAAGTTATAGCGGCTGTAGGCTAGTGAAAGCGGTTCTCGACTAGTGATAGTGATTTTCGGCTAGTGATAGTGGTTATCGACTAGTGATAGTGGTTTTCGGCTAGTGATAGTGGTTCTAGGCAAGTTATAGCGGCTGTAGGCTAGTGATAGTGGTTATCGGCTAGCTCCATTAATCGGGTAGATTCGAGCAGCTTTGCTTTATATTGTGTTGACAAAATAAGCGGGTGTTTTTAGTTCTAATTATACATCTACTTGTGTGGTGATATTTGGGGGATTCTCAAAATTATGAAAACTGGCAACGAATTTTTCGGGTATTATCGGAATGATACACACTTTGGGGAGGGGTGGGTTTGTCTGTTGTAAACGCAGTTCGTGATAAAATCGTAAAACTGAACGATAGTAAATTAATAATTATATATGGAATGCTAACTGAAAAGCGTGATGTGTGATACGAAACGCCATGCACTTTCCTCGTTAACCGGGTAAATACAATCATTCTTACATATTCAGCAGAAAGGCTTTGTCCACCATTTACTATTCTCTTCATTAGTGGGCCAAGGATCGCTTTCTGTGGAGAGGAGATCGTTATTAGCGTGAGTGCGACATGAAAATTTAACATGAAGGGCTCGACCCAGCATTGCTGACGGGCGTCATTGCTAGTCGATTGATACAGCTTCATGCAATGACACTGAAAGCCATTCAATGATTTAGAACAAACAGTTACCACACACGTAGCTGTAGTCTGGTTAAATAGATCCATTGACTCATGTGGGCGCCATCGGGTAGTTCGGGAGACCACACGCTGTCAATACCAATGGACAGACTAATCTACAACTTTAATTGTCCGTCTGTACATTTTGCAGGGCAGCAGCTAAAAATGTGTGTGCCCTTTGGCTTGTCAGTGTTTGATGGTATGTGATTAGGAATGTCCGTGTTTGATGGTATGTGATTTAGAATTCCTGTATTTGATTGTAAGTGATTTTGGAATGTCTGTCTTGATTTTTTTTTTTAAATTTTGAATGTCGATCCTGGTTGTTTCTTAGCATAAGTAATAATAAATTAATGATGACACCCGTGTAGCTTAGGACCATTGTCATGATGACACCCGTGTACCTCAGGACAAGTGTCATAATAACAACCTTATAGTTCAGGAACATTGTCATGATGACACCCTTGTAGCTCAGGACAAGTGTTATGATGACACCCTTGTAGCTCAGGACAAGTGTTATGATGACACCCGTGTAGCTCAGGACAAGTGTTATGATGACACCCTTGTAGCTCAGGACAAGTGTTATGATGACACCCGTGTAGCTGAGGACCATTGTCATGATGACACCCGTGTAGCTCAGAACAAGGGTCATAATAACACCCTTGAAGTTCAGGAACATTGTCATGATAACACCCTTGTAGCTCAGGACAAGTGTTATGATGACACCCTTGTAGCTCAGGACAAGTGTCATAATAACACCCTTGTAGTTCAGGAACATTGTCATGATGACACCCTTGTAGCTCAAGACAAGTGTTATGATGACACCCGTGTAGCTCAGGACAAGTGTTATGATGACACCCTTGTAGCTCAGGACAAGTGTTATGATGACACCCTCGTAGCTCAGGACAAGTGTTATGATGACACCCTTGTAGCTCAGGACCATTGTCACGATGACACCCGTGTAGCTCAGGACCATTGCTCTCAGGATTAATTCATGAACACCTTTGCAAATAATTGTGTTGAGTAAGTGACGTGTGCCTCATTACCTGTTTATATTTACCTGTTCATATTTACCTGTTCATTGGAATTAGCACCTGCTGACGACTATTTTAAACTCGTTATTTATGCTCGTGTAACGCGGTCATTAAAAATCAGAATAAATTTAAATTTAGCTTAAACCATCTCATATGATGTAACCAGTGAGAGAATAGTTGTGTGTAGAGTAAAGCAGTTGGACAACTCATGAGAGAAAGAGTGCAGTGGTGTATGTATTAATGTATGTATTGGTGTATTTCTTGGTGTATTTGGGTGTTCCGGTGTATAAATGAGTGTCATTATGTCTATCTGTTGATTTGATTTTGGATATGTATGATATCTGGGTGATATGGAAGGTGGTCTTTTAATATTATTGCAGTGGTCTTATATAGGGCCGTACCCCAGCCTAGGGCTAAGTGGTCGTATATAGCGCGGTACCTCAGCCTAGGGCTCAGTGGTCTTATATAGCGTGGTACCCCAGCCTAGGGCTCAGTGGTCTTATATAGCGCGGTACCCCAGCCTGGGGCTCAGTGGTCTTATATAGCGCTGTGCCCCAGCCTAGGGCTCATTGGTCTTATATAGGGCCGTACCTCAGCCTAGGGCTCAGTGGTCTTATATAGGGGCGGTACCCCAGCCTAGGGCTCAGTGGTTTTTATAGCGCTTCACTTAAAAATATTAGCAAATATAATCAGGACATTAAAAAAAAATACTTACATTTATTTAATAAAAACAGCTTTATAAAAAAAAATTTACGCCACACCCCCCCAGAACTATTTACATGTCAAGCCATGGGCGGCACCCAGCAACATCGGTTATCGGTCAGACGAGATGATGATGATGGGGTATGTTGAATTTTGTGATCGTGTGTACTTATGTTTACCTATGTACGTTTATGCTTGTCTTTGCGAATATGTGTCTGTGTTCATTTGTTTCTGTGTTTATGTGTGCTAATTACAGCAAGAAATGGAGAACGACTGCTCGGTGTGATGGTGTGTGTCTCTATGTGTCTAAGTGTGACTTTGTTGGTCTATATGTGTCTAAGTGTGTCTTTGTTTGTCTATATGTGTCTAAGTGTGTCTTTGTTTGTCTATATGTGTCTAAGTGTGTCTTTGTCAGTCTATATGTGTCTAAGTGTGTCTTTGTCGGTCTATATGTGTCTAAGTGTGTCTTTGTTGAGGATCGTCTGTTTTAAACACACCGTGAAAGGACAAAGCATAAATCTTGAGCAGATCTTGATGGTGTGTGTGTGTTTCAAGTGTGCCGATGTGTGCATATGTGTTCGTGACTGTTGAATGGCAAGAGGAAGTGAACCTATGCCATCACAATATACACTATCTGCATTGGACGCAAGAATGGAAGTTACAATATACGAGAACGAAACTCAGGGCTCAAGGGAAATCACTCCGTGCATAGATTATTTTACGACTAACAATCGACAATATTGTTTTTTACGCGTGAAGCCCCGGATATTTTTATTGATAGAACTGCAGACAAAATGTCTAAGCACAGCGGTTCTAAAAACATGTAAATGATATCGTTGTCAATAATAAATAATAAATATCTGCTGGCTGGACATAATAAAGCATGATTTATACAAATTAACCTATAACTGTCAAGAAAATTTTACTGTAGCCTGAATCCATTTTTAGCATTTTCATATGCTTGTCGAAAATGAATAAAAAAAATCTCAATCTAAATGAAAACAGAGATCCTTATAAGTGTACATTTTCTGAAAGAGCATTGGACAAGGTTTCTAATGGTATGAAAAGAATGTGTTTTATATTATGCATGTTGATATTGCCCTTGACTTTTACAGAGTGAGTAAACTTTTACTACTAAACTATCGATTTCAAACCAACCGTTTGGGATACTAGATGTAATATTCTTTCAGATAAAAACAAGTTATAGGAATATATCGAGAACATTGTAATATTGGTGAATTTTCCCATCCACTGCCTTCAAAAGTCTGCCATACAAAATACAAGAAGGGAGGCAAGAAATGAATGTAACATTTCCTTTTCAGTTGAAGGTATTTTTTAAAATTAATTAATACTCCGGCACATACACAAACATAACTGTATTTGGGGTAGGTCCTTGGGATCTAATCCTTTTCTGTTCGATTTCCACCCCTTCCCAAACGTATTTTTCTGTAACAATATGACGAAGCTTAGTGATAAAATTATCAATATCTGACTCTTCTGTTGTCATCAATGCTAAAGCTGATAGTGTCAATACTAACAAGTGAAATAACTCTAAAATATTTGCTTTCATTTCAATCCATTTGAAATACTTTCAGTGTGGAAATTTCGTGTTGATTTTGCAATCTATAGTGGGACCCTCTCCGGCATCAGACATTATTCCAGTCAAAAAATTCAAGAAAATTTCACACCTGATTACTCACACAAAAAATGACTTATAAAAGCAAGTTAACACAGATAGTAACGGAAATAGAAAGCAAACTTATTTATACAGTGATTTCCCCTTAACCAATATACATTAATCATTCGCATTTTTAATGACGATTTTGCAAGCAGTCGATTATATCGTGACACTGCTGAAAGGAGTATAACGGCCAATGATCAGGCGCTATGAGATTTATAGGGCTAAAATTAAAAACGAGTCCTATAATATCAACAATCGACTTAACGCAGTGAGCCATAAATTGGAAACCTCTGGCTTAGAGCCCCAATCTAGTTTGATTTAGCGCAGGTCTGACGTCATATTTCCCGTCATATCTACCCTTCAACATGAGTCAATCCAGATCTAGGCTTCAGCGTGTTTGCATCTTGTCTGCATCCTGTCTGCATCTTGTCTGCATAGTGTCAATATATCAATGCATTTGGCATACACGACTTAGGCGTAATCAAAGTGTAGAAAGTAGAAAGAGCAGACACTACAAAAGAGCTTTGTGTTAGTAATTTTGTTTACTAACCGCTTAATTTATCATACACCTCTTAACCACCAAGACAGCCTCACCAAGACTGAGCCTCACCAAGACTGAGACTCACCAAGAGCTTCGTGTTCCCGTAATGTCATGCATGCCCAACTATCACGACCCTTGCTCTCTGCTCATTGTTTCCTCCACAAATCTCTCTCTCGCTTTGGACTTTCGTAAAGCTTCCGAAGCCAAATGCAATCAGCGAGCCCATAAAACCGTTGCGTGAGAATCCAAGGTCAAGTATCGCGGGTTACGTGAGCCCTCGACTATTCCTCATAACTAGCTACCTTCCCATGCGTGCCTGCTCCACATCGTGGTCCTGTTATGGCCGTGGACAATAAAGCTTTACCAGTGGCAGAAAATTGGTAGCGTATTGACTCTCTGGAACATAATGTCATGTAAATTGAATCTGGCATCATACTTGGCTGCTCGCGAGATTTACAGGGGACATGATCCGACAGAGCATTTTGGAAATGTCAAATGCAATTTTCTTTTTTAATTTAAAACTAATTCTGCTTGCCTTACTGTACAATTGTGATGGATACGGCACCTGTAACGTCTTATTGTAGCATTGTATTGGATACGGAACCTTGCATATGTTATTGTAGCATTGTTATGGGTACGGCACTTGCATATGTTATTGTAGTATTGAGTCGGAAAGTGTGTTGAATTTTAATGGATAACGGTCAGCACACATTAAAATGATGGGGTCGTATGTTCATGCTTGAGGTGAATGGGTTGTGTATTTGTGTGACAATTTGATATGCATGTGGATGATGGAAGAGTGTCTGTGTGAGGTGCCGAGAGTTCTATTTGTCTGATGGTTAAGGTAACCCAAACGCAAATGTTGCCCTCCTCTCAGATACCGGGTTTAAATTGCAGCTGTTTATTTTATTTTGTAACGTTTTTACTATTGTCTGTGCATTGAGAAGGTTTCTTGAAGACACGTTTATTTTGTTGCTTCCTTTTCTTTTCAGAGTCTCCCATATTTGTTTTGCTCATTTCCCTTTACCTAACCTGATTGCAGTCTCTCCACCTTATTACCATAGCTGTACACAATCATAGCTGTACACAATCATAGTTGCCCGCAATCAGGAATGCTCACAATCATAACTGTCGCCCGCCTGTCGCTTGAATTAAGGTTGAAATCCAATACCTATTCCCAACCGGGTTGTACTTAGAGTTCCCTGCCACAAACTAGCCGCCTATTCCAAACAGGTCTGCAGTTAGAGTTCCCTTTCACTGACTGGCCACCTATGCCCAACAGCGATGTACTTACAATTCCCTGTCACAGATTGGCCACCTATTCCCAAAAGGGCTCTACTTACAGTTCCCTGTCACAGATTGGCCACCTATTCCCAACGAGCTCTACTTACAGTTCCCTGTCACAGATTGGCCACCTATTCCCAACGGGCTGTACTTACAGTTCCCTGCCACAGATCGGCCGTCTGTTACTCCAACTTCCTTAGAAGCTTACAATGAAATTAGTGCCGGAGATTTTATCTTTTTTTCCCCCTTGAACTCTCAAAGTCAAGGCACGCGCAGAATCGTGTCGTTCTATTACAGTATCGATTACTGGTTTTCCTAAGAAAATTGGTGAGAGCTTTTACATTATCTGGTGGCTCTTTCTCCTCGTCTCCTGCCCGGGGGTAGCGTTTTTAAGACAATGCTTTGGCGTGGCACGACCGGGCTAATACGGGAGTAATGAAGGGGAAAATATGTCGTACAACTTGGTCATTAAGCCAAGGGTTCCCATTCACTAAGGAGATGACCCCCCCCCCCATGACATCTGACGATTCATGGTTGGTGCGGTGCTCCCACAATATGTGCCCCATTCTGCTGTAGTGTAATTGTTCAATCTAATTACATATTCAGTTCTCAGTATTTGACGTTCATTGCTGCATCAACCAACTTTTTTTTAAAAGTGAAAGTCAGAAATAATGCCGGTTTTAATTTCTTTAATTGTTAATGAGCATCTCAATAAGACTTTGTAAAACAGCAACGGCTCTCAGCCGGTGGGTGGCGACCCCTTTAGGGGGTCGAATAACGCTTATACAGGTGTCGCCTAAAACCAAAGGAAAGCACATAGTTATGACGTAGCAACTAAAATAATTGTTTCGTGGGGGTAACCACACCATGAGGAACTGTATTAAAGGGTCGCGGGATTAGGAAGATTGAGAATCACTGTCCTACAGTGAGACCAATGGTGTTTTACAAGACAACGAAGAAATTCGCTCGGCTCTATTTCCTTATTTCGTCAAAGAAACCAATATAAAATCTCACATTGAGTAAGATTAATGCATTTTTTAAAATTCCTTTTTTTTGTAGAAATCGGTGTCAGGTAGCAGAGTACAATCCCATTTCTAGAAGTCTTCAAATTTGGCTAAATCAATGGAAAGGTTTGGGCCCTTTAATCGTACGGCACGATTTACTGGTATTAAATAAATGCTCTATGGGACACCTGCACTAAGTTAAACAGATGCTGTGCAGTTTAACGGGACACATGCACTAAATCAAACAGATGATGTCCAGTTTAACGGGACACATGCACTAAGTTAAACAAATGATGTCCAGCTAAGGGACACATGCACTTAGTCAAACAAATGCTGTCCAGCTAAGGGACACATGCACTAAGTTAAACAGATGCTGTCCAGTTTAACGGGACACATGCACTAAGTCAAACTAAATTTTCAAAGGTCATTAATTAGAGATGAGTGATCGTTCCTTGTCAGTGCATTGTTCCTTTTCATTTCCTTGTTCCTTGTCATTGCATTGTACCTTGTCATTGCATTGTTCCTTGTCATTGCATTGTTCCTTGTCATTGCATTGTTCATTGTCATTGCATTGTTCCTTGTCATTGCATTGTTCCTTGTCATTGCATTGTTCCTTGTCATTGCATTGTTCCTTGTCATTGCATTGTTCCTTGTCATTGCATTTTTCCTTGTCATTGCATTGTTCCTTGTGTACCAGAATATCATCAAACCTGGGGGTTTCTATTGCTAAAAATAAATGTAATTAAATATCACAAAGGGAAACAATTCTACATCCTGCGGTGTTAATGAGACGGTGTGGGTGGTTGCATGGGGGAAAAAGGGGGGGGGGGGGGGACTTGTTCCTTCAAATCACAAATTGTCGAATCCCAGCGTCCAAACTAAAGAATAAACAGCTGGCTTATTAAACAGCCGCAGATGTCATTGTAGCTTTTGCTGTCAGTCCAACGGACCAACGTGCATGTTGTAAAATAAAACAGACACAACTCCCTTGCCACCATTGTTTCCTATTGTATAAGTAACCGGTGAGTGTGTATAAATATGATCGACCAAAGGAACGCCACAGCTTGGACTCACCCTCTGTTAGGACACACTCTCACATTCTAAGCAAGAGTTTCTCTCCCCTCCCCCATTTCTTAGCATGACTCATTCCCAGGTCTGTGACATGGGGACCAGGGGACAGGGGACGCAGATCTGGGGTGGTGTCACAGTTTGGGGGTTCAAGGTTGGCCGAAGCAGATGTGTCATCTTGTCTTCTACATTTTGAGTTATCAGTTTGATCATGCAGAGCATTAGGTAAACATTACTAGTGCAAGTGGGACTTACTGTTTATGTAGACAGTACTAGTCCAATAGGAAATTAGTATAACACAATATGGTTAAACCTGATAAAAGGAGCGAAACAAAACAACGCACGTGTCGGCAGGAAGCCTTCATCATCGAACAAACAGAAAAACGAATAAAATAAAAAAAAATGTATCAACAAATTAAAATGTAGCACTTAGCTTAGAATGAGTGTCCAAGAGGGCAGCAAAAGATTTGTCAAAGTGGGAATTACCGTTTCTGTAGACATTTCTAGCACAATAGGTGTTTTGGCCTGAGTGTTTCCCTAATTTGTTTTCTTCAACGTATCTTTGTAGCGAGCACCACGTGTTTCACTTTTTATGTGTTGGATAGTGACGTCATCGATTAAATAGCGCTGTACCAACTCCACCCCTCTCTTATTTTTCAAAATGTTATTTAAATTCTATTTGTTATGAAAAATGTTGTTAGGTGACACAAGTTAACAATACGAATTTTCTTCTCTTAACCACACACCAAGCTAGATTCTCACCATCCCAACAAACTGTTTGCTCACCATCCCAACAAACTGGTTGCTCACCATCCCAACCAAACTGGTTTCTCATGATCTCTACACACTGGTTGCCCACCATCCCAATAAACTGGTTGCTCACCATCCCCTTCTAATGAAGCTTGGCATCAGTTTGTCTCCATTCCTGTGTATCAGCAACATGTTGACGCGCCCGGGGGCCGCCTCTGACTTCTTTCTTGAAGACAAATCGACGAATTTCAAATTAGGAGCAGAACAGACCCCGCCGACAACGTGTGTCATCGCTGAACATGGGAACATAAACTGGAACTCTAAAACGATGTATTCTTCCGTCGTACACGTGAGAACTTCACAAATAGTGAGAACGATGAGTTATTGAGTTACCAACTTAGCGTGATTGTATTAATCAATATATAGCCACGAGCATGAGGTAGGACTGTCTGTGGGACTGTCTGTGGGACTGTCTGTGGGACTGTCTGTGGGACTGTCTGTGGGACTGTCTGTGGGACTGTCTGTGGGACTGTCTGTGGGACTGTCTGTGGGACTGTCTGTGGGACTGTCTGTGGGACTGTCTGTGGGACTGTCTGTGGGACTGTCTGTGGGACTGTCTGTGGGACTGTCTGTGGGACTGTCTGTGGGACTGTCTGTGGGACTGTCTGTGGGACTGTCTGTGGGACTGTCTGTGGGACTGTCTGTGGGACTGTCTGTGGGACTGTCTGTGGGACTGTCTGTGGGACTGTCTGTGGGACTGTCTGTGGGGCTGTCTGTGGGACTGTCTGTGGGACTGTCTGTGGGACTGTCTGTGGGACTGTCTGTGGGACTGTCTGTGGGACTGTCTGTGGGACTGTCTGTATGGTTTACGTATGTCCGTAGGCCTATCGTTAAAAGGCCGGCAGGTAGGGTGTAGGACTGTCCGTAGGCCTATCGTTAAAAGGCCGGCAGGTAGGGTGTAGGACTTTCCGTAGGCCTATCGTTAAAAGGCCGGCAGGTAGGGTGTAGGACTGTCCGTAGGCCTATCGTTAAAAGGCCGGCAGGTAGGGTCTAGGACTGTCCGTAGGCCTATTGATTAAAGACTGGCATGGCATATATTGTAGAAAATGAGAAGTTAATACTTTTTTTGTAACACTTGGACCCATAGGGTATTATCTCAAAATACCCGGGCCCTGGTGTCCAAAAACTCTACTCGCTTAAGCCCTAGTTTCGTTTATTTTTTGTGCCAAATTTATTTGAACAAAGTTTTTATCAAAGTCTCAGAACTCCATCTCTTTCAAGAAGAACGTCGGAGACCGATTCGTCAGACAATCAGATTTTCTGAAATCCATTAAGATCGACAAGGCAGCATGTTTCATCAAACCGTTTTTTCCCCGCCAAATCCTCCCTGTTGATCCAGTTCCTTCCCCTTGCTCCGGGTTTTCAATTCATTATTAATCAATGGGGAGTTACTCTCCAGGCAAAGAAGGATAACTGCTAACATTGGAACCCTGGGGTGTGTAGGGAAACCTCTTAATTGGACACAAGCGACGAAGGAGTTTGGGATGATACACAATACTTTCTAAAAGCAGCAGTAGACGCACGTAAACGTGGAGTGGAGTCTTTAGTTGGAGTCGACCAGTTTTGAAAAGACTGACACTAATTAGTTTTTGTTTGTTTGTTTTTTTTTCAATTTTATTTCAGAACAAAAAATAAAATATTAATTGGTAATTCAAAAATGTTCAAAGGTCATTTGTCGAAAGTTAAATTTAACTATAGTTAGAATAGCTCTATAGCTGTTATTAAGAAGTTGACTTAAGTATAGTGTACACAGTCCTAAACATGTGTTGAATACAAAATTGTTTGACATTTGAGGGGCCCCCATAAGCACATCATTGAGATGTTTGTAGATCACAGTAGCACTGTTCATTGAGATGTTTGTAGATCACAGTAGCACTGTTCATTGAGATGTTTGTAGATCACAGTAGCACTGTTCATTGACATGTTTGTAGATCACAGTAGCACTGTTCATTGACATGTTTGTAGATCACAGTAGCACTGCTCATTGACATGTTTGTAGATCACAGTAGCATTGCTCATTGAGATGTTTGTAGATCACAGTAGCACTGTTCATTGACATGTTTGTAGATCACAGTAGCACTGTTCATTGACATGTTTGTAGATCACAGTAGCACTGTTCATTGACATGTTTGTAGATCACAGTAGCAATGTTCATTGGCATGTTTGTAGATCACAGTAGCACTGTTCATTGAGATGTTTGTAGATCACAGTAGCACTGCTCATTGAGATGTTTGTAGATCACAGTAGCACTGCTCATTGACATGTTTGTAGATCACAGTAGCACTGTTCATTGAGATGTTTGTAGATCACAGTAGCACTGTTCATTGAGATGTTTGTAGATCACAGTAGCACTGTTCATTGAGATGTTTGTAGATCACAGTAGCACTGTTCATTGACATGTTTGTAGATCACAGTAGCACTGCTCATTGACATGTTTGTAGATCACAGTAGCATTGCTCATTGAGATGTTTGTAGATCACAGTAGCACTGTTCATTGAGATGTTTGTAGATCACAGTAGCACTGTTCATTGAGATGTTTGTAGATCACAGTAGCATTGCTCATTGACATGTTTGTAGATCACAGTAGCACTGTTCATTGAGATGTTTGTAGATCACAGTAGCCCTGTTCATTGAGATATTTGTAGATCACAGTAGCACTGTTCATTGAGATGTTTGTAGATCACAGTAGCACTGTTCATTGAGATGTTTGTAGATCACAGTAGCACTGTTCATTGAGATGTTTGTAGATCACAGTAGCACTGTTCATTGAGATGTTTGTAGATCACAGTAGCACTGTTCATTGAGATGTTTGTAGATCACAGTAGCACTGTTCATTGACATGTTTGTAGATCACAGTAGCACTGTTCATTGAGATGTTTGTAGATCACAGTAGCACTGTTCATTGAGATGTTTGTAGATCACATTAGCACTGTTCATTGACATGTTTGTAGATCACAGTAGCATTGCTCATTGAGATGTTTGTAGATCACAGTAGCACTGTTCATTGAGATGTTTGTAGATCACAGTAGCATTGCTCATTGACATGTTTGTAGATCACAGTAGCACTGTTCATTGAGATGTTTGTAGATCACAGTAGCACTGTTCATTGAGATGTTTGTAGATCACAGTAGTACTGTTCATTGAGATGTTTGTAGATCACAGTAGCACTGTTCATTGAGATGTTTGTAGATCACATTAGCACTGTTCATTGAGATGTTTGTAGATCACAGTAGCACTGTTCATTGAGATGTTTGTAGATCACAGTAGCACTGTTCTTTGAGATGTTGTTGTAAACATTTTTCTCCTCTCAAAATAAAAGCATACAATCAAGCTATGGGGTACGTCCAATTTAAACAGAGTAGTCTGCCCGTGTACCACGCCCACGTTTTAACTATTTCGGTCGATTCTTCAAACCATGTTTGTAGTTTCTTAACTCAGTTCCCGTGATTTGAACAGTGTTCCTCTTATAAACCATATTTGCAGTTTCTTAACTCAGTTCCCGTGATTTGAACAGTGTTCCTCTTATAAACCATATTTGCAGTTTCTTAACTCAGTTCCAATCATTTGAACAGTGTTCCTCTTATAAACCATGTTTGTAGTTTCTTCACTCAGTTCCCGTGATTTGAACAGTGTTCCTCTTATAAACCATGTTTGTAGTTTCTTAACTCAGTTCCAGTCATTTGAACAGTGTTCCTCTTATAAACCATGTTTGTAGTTTCTTCACTCAGTTCCAATCATTTGAACAGTGTTCCTCTTATAAACCATGTTTGTATTTTCTTAACTCAGTTCCAGTCATTTGAACAGTGGTCCTCTTATAAACCATGTTTGTAGTTTCTTCACTCAGTTCCAGTGATTTGAACAGTGTTCCTCTTATAAACCATGTTTGTAGTTTCTTCACTCAGTTCCAGTGATTTGAACAGTGTTCCTCTTAACAACCATGTTTGTAGTTTCTTAACTCAGTTCCCATGATTTGAACAGTGTTCCTCTTAACAACCATGTTTGTAGTTTTTTCACCCAGTTCCAGTGATTTGAACAGTGTTCATTTTATAAGCGTCCCCAAAAATGTATACTTTTTATTAACTAGTATAATTCAATAAGAATAAGTCTTTACACCTGTAGGATGTGGCCGCGACCAATCATAACGAAGGCGAAAACATGTTCCGCTGCCATCTCCACCCGCCCCCCCCCCCCTCGGCCATTTTTTTCCTTCCGGTGCTATCCAATAGAGACATTCATCTTACAAAGCATTAGTTTGTATCGCCTGATCTCTCTTTTGTTATTGTTAGTTTCGTAAGCTCAGCGGTGGTTTGGAGCCGGTTCGGTCAGGTTCGTGCGAACCGTTAGTTCAAAATAATAATCCCCTAATTGTAATTTGACTGACTGTGGCCGTGACCGATATGGCATAAGGGGACATACTAACTGCGAACCCTTTGTTACAAATTTGGCAATACACCGCTGCGTGGGTTATTGTGTGCTTACTCTCAAATTTCTGGCCTTGTAAAGGTATTAAGTTCCGTTCCCTTTTTCCCCACACAAGGGGCATCACACATGTCGTCATGCCATTAACATGATATATTTACTTCACTAGATTTTCGCGGTGTTAAACCAAATCTTAAGACTCGCAGGGGGCATTAATCTCGGACGTAATAATGCGGAAGAGTTGAGTTATCCCCCCTCGTTAGCCATCGGCAGTCAAAGGGGGGCTTGAAGAGTTCTGACTCAGAGATCTGTTTGCTTAAGATTGAATTCTGAAACTTCCTTTTATACGCGCATCTTAGATAGTTGTCTTCAATGTGATATCAACGTGATATCAATGTGACATCAATATGATATCAATGTGACATCAATGTGACATCAAAGTGACTTCCATGTGACATCAATGTTACATTAATGTAATATCAGGCTGTGTTATTCCAAGCCATAGTCGTGATGAGCAGATACTGGGTTTAGATTTCTATAAGATAAACCCAAAAGATAGTAGGATACAACCACAAAAATAAGCGACCACTTGAGAAGGACCAAGAGCAATATGACATAACAATATCGGAACAACAAGCCAAAGTTGGGCATCGCTTACCACAGTTCACTGGTGAGATGTTCAAGTTCTTATTTAATAGACAGCAGATTTAAAGTTATTACATTGTTACTTTTTACAGATAATCATGCGTCCAGTGGACTAGGAAAGGGGGGTGTGGGAGAGGGGGTAATAGAAAGGCCCGTTCGTCCCAGGGGGGGGGGCATTTTTCTGTATATTAAAGGGCGCCTTTTTCAGCCAACTGCATAGGGTTTTTTTGTTTCTTTCGTGGAAGGTACGGCAAAAATCTTGGCCCTCCCTGAGTGGCACTAGATAGATACACCTCTGCACGCTTCTAAATCTTGTTTTAAACGTATTTTCCTACGGTTTATGTTTAATTCAAAGCCTTAGTAATAATGAATGTCTTCGTGGTTAAAAAACATAACGCGATAGTCAGCAACATTCTGTTGTCGCCAGCAACTGAGTGCTCTTCTTATCAAGATTCATTGATTATATATCTTTTCAACATTCAATGACCATGGCGTTATTTTCATACTAAATATAATAACACATTTACACTACAGTGACTACTTAACAAAATCATGTTTTTATTATATCAAAGTAAATTAACATTTAAAACGCGTAGTTATTTTTTCCTCCATTCAATTACTATATTTTATATTTTATCCAATCGTTATGCAGACAATATTTTGCTCACGAAGTTTTTTCGCGTTCCAGGCAAGTTGCGCTGCACTAAAGCCAAATATTGGGTTCACGAAATCACTGGTGTACGTGAGTGCCCGCCAACACAAACCCCTTGTTCACGCCACTCAAGAGATGACCTGGTCCGCCACCCGTAATCTCCTTATGTCGGAGAATGGCAGATATCAGGCGGAGAGAGCCACTTGAATTTTCTTAGACCTTTCAGGATAATTGCTAAGGTGAGCAGCTAGTCGATGTCCCGGCATACTGATATCGGTGTATGACATGGCGATGTTTGACAGGATGATATTTGACGGGACGATGTTTGACAGGATGATTTTTGACAGGACGCTGTTTGACAGGACGATGTTTGACATGACGCTGTTTGACAGGACGATGTTTGACAAGAAGATGTTTGACAGGATGATTTTTGACATTAACATGTTTGACAGGATGATGTTTGACAGGAAGATGTTTGACAGGAAGATGTTTTACAGGACGATGTTTGACAGGGCTATGTTTGTAAGCAAGATGTTTCACGTGACGATTTTTTGACAGGATGATTTTTGACAGCAATTTGTTTGACAGGACAATTTTTGACAGCAATTTGTTTGACAGGACAATGCTTGACAGTACGATGTTTGAAAGGAAGATGTTTGACGACAAGATGACGATGTCTGACAGTACTATGTTTGACGACAAGAGGTTTGACAGGACAATTTTTGACAGGAAGATTTTGGACAGGTCAATTTTCGACAGTATGATGTGTGACGGCAAGATGTTGGGCAAGACAATGTTTTGTAGGAAAACGTTTAATAGGGTGATATTTGGAATGACACTGTTCGACGGGGCGGTGTAAAACAGGACGTTGTGGGACAAGACAATGTTTGATCAGGAGGATAATTGACAGAACAATGTTAGACAGATCATTGCTTGGTAGGACAATGTTGGACATGACGATGTTTGACAGGATCATATTTGACAGGATGATATTTGACAAGACGTTTTTGGGACAGGGCGATGTTTGACAGCACAATGATTGACAGGAAGATTTTACCATTAGATGGTAATCACATAGTAGTTTGCCATAGGATAAGTGGCGAATCGTGTATCAACAGCAAAGTTTAAAGGACATATCAGCTAACTCATCACATTTATGTTTCCCCTGCGCCCCCCTCCCTAACTCTACCCATACGCCCCTGACAACCGAGCCTGGAGATTGATGGATGGTGTCAAAAGGCCCAGGGAAAAGTGCACAAATTTTACACATCCATTAAGGACAATACATGTATGGATATCAGCATCAGTAATCATGATGTCCAACTGGGATGTCATTGCGTCTAGGTATATCATGATGTCCAACTGGGATGTCATTGCGTCTAGGTACATCATGATGTCCAACTGGGATGTCATTGCGTCATGCCTCAACCTTTATTCCTTATTGTGGCATTAGGGATCGCTTGGACTGGTCAGTTTATATTTTCAAAATTGTCTGCTTTTTAAGTGACTTAATTTATACATTTTCTCGGCTTATGTTTTTTCTAATAAATAATTAACAAAATGTTTAATTTTTAGCCCCAAAAATCATAATTTTAAGAAAAATTTATTAAAAAGATTTCTAAAACTTTAAAATCACAAAACTTGTTTTGGGATATCATAACTATAAATAATTTTAACAACACGTGAAACATAAGAGTGTCTTTGAAACACGGTAGGCAGGAGTGTCTTGGAAACACGGTAGGCAGGAGTGTCTTTGAAACACTTTAGGCAGGAGTGTTTTTGAAACACGGTAGGCAGGAGCGTCTTGGAAACACGGTAGGCAGGATTGTCTTGGAAACACGGTAGACAGGAGTGTCTTTGAAACACGGTAGGCAGGAGTGTCCTGGAAACACGGTAGGCAGGGGTGTCTTTGAAACACGGTAGGCAGGAGTGTCTTGGAAACACGGAAGGCAGGAGTGTCTTTGAAACACGGTAGGCAGGAGTGCCATTGAAACACGGTAGGCAGGAGTGTCTTTGAAACACGGTAGGCAGGATTTCTTGGAAACACGGTAGGCAGGAGTGTCTTGGAAACACGGTAGGCAGGATTGTCTTGGAAACACGGTAGGCAGGAGGAGTCGCAGAAGCAGATTCTTATTTTAATGTCGGCTCCTCTCAAAACCCGGCGATCTGAGATGAAGATGAACGTTTTCAGCTCTCGTGAGATCTCATTCTGGCTCCCGTGATCTAATTATCACCACTGCCATTGTCATCACGTGACCGGAAATAGTATATTTGTTTGACCTCGGACGTTAACCAGTAACGGGTCCTGTTGTATGTCCAAGATCATCCACAAACATCCATAAAAAGCCAGGCCACTTCAAACACACTCTGGGTTATTGATTTTTCTCTCCACTGATCAACACTTCTTCCCGTCCTAGAACGTTGTTTTTCTGATGATTAAATGCAGCAGGAGAAACTCTAAGGTGGAAGACAACTGCAAAGGCTATAACTACAAGTGCTATAACCATTAGTGCTATAACTACAAGTGCTGTAACTATAAGTTCCATAACTACAAGTGCTATAACTACAAGTGCTGTAACTATAAGTTCCATAACTACAAGTGCTATAACTATAAATGCTATAACTACACGCGCTATAACTACGAGTGCTATAACTATAAGCGCTCTAACTACAAGTGCTATGACTACAAGGACTATAACTACAAGTGCTATAACTTCAAGGGCTATAACTACAAGTGTTATAACTAGAAGGGCTATAACTACAAGTGTTATGACTAGAAAGGCTTAAACTACAAGAGTTATAACTACAAGGGCCATAACTACAAGTGTTATCACTACAAAGGGGTATAATACAAGTGTTATAGCTACAAAAGTTATAACTACAAGTGCTATAACTCATTTAATATTATCTTATCTTATATTTCTCATTTCTACACATTCTCTCCATCAATGTCAGACTCTTTCTCTTTTCCTTCGCATTTTAAGCTTTCCAACTTTGACCCCAACTACTTCATCTTCATTCCAAGCATTGATTTTACAATTATCTCTCCCTTTGACCTCTAAACCTTCAGATCATTCAAATTCACTAATCCGTTTGAAACTAATCGAAAACATGTTTTAAAATATCACATTTTCTGACCCAGAATTATTATTCTGACAAGGGTAATTCCTTCAATCTCTCTTCTTTTTTCTCTATTGCTCTTTAAAGAGGGATTAGTTTCCGCATCATTCATAAAGATATAAATATGCTGAATAGTACTAAAAGCAAACAATTCTGTTCAGTGAAACAAGATCCGGAGCTCCGGGTGAGAGCGTCACATGTTAAGTTTACAACAGGCTTCAAATACTCAACCTCTCACTGAATGAAATGTATCAGATAGACATCAAAGCATCACGCCTGACTGCACAGTCAAATACTATACGATATTATACATTACTAAACAATAATATACAATACTATACAAAACTATACAATATTATACAATAATCTACAATATTATACAAAACTATACATTATTATACAATACTCTACAATATTATACATACTATACATTATTATACAATACTCTACAATATTATATAAAAATATACAATATTATACAATACTCTACAATATTATACAAAACTATACAATATTATACAATACTATACAAAAGTTATACAAAAGTTCATGGTGTGGATCTAATGACAGCATACACTTTTACACTTGTCATATCTCGAGGTGTTATTTGGCCTCATTCGTCACGCATATTTAAATCGCGGCTTGACAAAACGTGCATAAAACAGTGTAAGTTCAAATACTAGATGTCATACTAGACGTCAATCAACTACCACAACTCATTTGACTAAATGACAGTTCCGATGCGCTGATTTTATGCGCCCTGGAAATGAAGACGTCTGATGGCATGATGAGACAGCAGCTAAGGTGAAACGGGGTCGAGAGTATATGATACATGGCCAGGGAAGTGTTGGGCTGTGAGATGGGTCAAGTAGGTAGAGAGGGTGGGGGTGAGAGAAGTCAGCTGTCATTTTGACAACTTGATTTGGAGGCCGATCCATCAGCTTTATCCCCCAAACACATGAATAATTCAGCGCCATAATCGGATGTATTTCTTATATTCTTCAAGCTTGCGTCAACAAAATCACATATACAAGCATAAGGAAAAAATATCCGATGTATTTTGTTCTGATGCATTAACACTTTCAAAGGATGGCTACGAACTATCACAATAAATGGCTGCCAGATATCGTTGGGTACTAGCACTCACAGGCTACTCACACTCACAGGCTACATCATTAAAATGTTACACGCTTTTCCTGGGTACCAGAACTCATGGGCTACCAGCACACACTGGCTATCAGCACCCACAGGCAACCAACACTCACAGGCTACTAAAACTCACAGGCTGCCAGCACCCACAGGCTACCAGCACTCACAGGCTACTAGCACTAAATGGATGCCAGCGCTCACTGTCTACCAGCGCTCACAGAGTACCGGCACTCACTGACTACTAGCACTCATTGACTACTAGCACTTGCTAACCACCAGCACTCACTGTCTACCAGCACTCACAGACTACAAGCACTCACTGACTACCAGCACTTACTGACTACCAGCACTTTGTACAAGAACTGATATGATACAGCACCCACATGCTACCAGCATCCACATGCTATCAGAACACACAGGCAACCAGCACCCACAGGCTACTAGCACACACAGGCTACTAGCACCCTTCAGGCTACCAGCACCCACAGGCTACCAGAACTCACAGGCTACCAGAACACACAGGCTACTAGCACTTAATGGATACCAGCACTCACTGTCTACCGGCACTCATAACGTACCAGCAATAACAGGCTTCAATCACTCTGGCTACCAGCAGTCGCTGTGTACCAGTCCTCAAAGGCTACATCTCACAAAGGCTACAAGCCCTCCTGGCTACCTGCATCACATCCTACCAGCAATTTCTGGGTACCAGCACTCTCAAGGCAACAGCACACAAAGGCTACCAGCACTCACAGGCTACAGCACACACAGGCTACGACACACAAAGGCTACCAGCACTCACAAGCTACAGCACAAAAAGGCTACCAGCACTCACAGGCTACAGCACACAAAGGCTACAAGCACTCATGGTTATCAGCACTCACAGGCTACCAGCACTCATTTGGTACCAACACGGTAACACCGATCGATATCCCTCTAGGACAGAATCCCGCTAAGCCTCTTTTCGTAAACTCTACACCCCTCATTATACGATTGCGTTAAGATTTTTTTGTAATAGCTTTTTTTTAAAAAATAGTTATTTGGTGCGCAACTTTGATGCGTCTGTCGCTCTAAGGCAGTGGTTCCCAACTTCTGGGTCTCGACCCCTTTGGGGGTCGCACGACCCTTTACCAAGGGTCGCCTAAGATCATCTGAAAACACATCTACTCGAAAGTTATAAAGTATCAATGAAAATAATTTTGTGGCTGGGGGTCACCACAACATGAGGAACTGTATTAATGGGTCGCGGCATTAGAATGATTGAGAAACACTGCTCTAAGGGGTACGTCCAAATTTTTGCAAAACAGAGTAGCTTGCCCTTGGACGCCGATTTTACATCAATTTGAGTGGTTCCAAAACTATGTTTTTTGTTTTCATTATATGTGTTGTCTTTATCATGTTTGTTGTTTCTAAGGAAATAAGCGATGCAAAGTTAGAGAATACATGAAAAAGGGGACGTTACCAATCAGTAATCAAACAAAAGTAAAAACTAAATTTTTTTTTTCAATGTGGTATCTCCATTGTTTTTTCCGGTAAGTTGAGTAGTGCTAATTTAAAAAGACCCAGTTATGTATAAATATAATGTATTCTTTTGAACTGAATAATATATTTCCTTTCATTTCACGTTACCGTCATCGAAACCATGTTTACTTAGCCGAACTATGACAACAACAAAAGATATGAAAGCGGATATGACATGCCTATCTTGATCTTTTCTGTACGAAACTTGTAGATTTTTCCTTCAAGGTCGTACTTCACACTCAAGTAGCAAGCTTAAAATGGTGGCTGTGATGTTGCATCGCCATTTTGCTATATTAAAAAGAATCATGCCGTCTTAAGATCGATACACAATCTGTAGATCAATACACAATCTGCAGATCAATACACAATCTGTAGATCAATACACAATCTGTAGATCAATACACAATCTGTAGATCAATACACAATCTGTAGATCAATACACAATTCTGCAGATCGATACACAATGATTGGTTCGATGAATTTACGGTCTTCTTTTTCGTGAGTTTTATTTCATTCTTTCCTTCTGTGCCCCTATTGTTGATGTTATAGTTATCAATGTTGTTTATGGATGAAGTTTAGTAGTGGATGACATTTGTTAGTTGATGAATTTTGGTATTGGATGATGTTTGATTGCTGGTGTTGTGTTGTAACTGTTGTTACTAACAAATGCATACCGTCTAATTTAACTAAGAAATTCCAATGGTTCCATATCCTAAAAAGGATAGTTTTGTTGACGTAACTCTGCAACAATTTAGGCCAGCCTGTAGATTTTATCCCAATGTTGGAATAAATCCTCTTGGAAATTATACTGCTGTAATGGAATACTATCAACGTCATTATATCACAATTGTAATGTTGTTTTTGTTGCTGTTGCTGCTGCTGCTGCTGCTGACATTGCTGCTGCTGTTCTTGGCCCATGTGAAATGGTTGGTCGAAAAGAGACATAAACACAGCACAATAGGAGTTCTCTCCACTTGATATACATTAGCATTGTTCATTTGTTACAACACAATGTATTTTAATGTTCTCTTAAAAGTTATGTATAAAAAACATTACATTGGACCTTGGAACCTTAATGACAGACACAGTTTTGCTCGGTCTCTCATCCACTCTCAATATTGTATATATCTGTCCCTCTTTTCATACTCTTCCCATTTTCCATTCGTCTCATTATTATCTTATCATTATCTTATCTATATACGAGGGATTAATTCAGTCTCTCGACAGACACATCTCCAATCAATGATTTGCACCTGAATTATAATTGAGACCTTTCATCAACCAGTGGCACGTCCCTGGATTCAGTCAAATTGTATTACTTACTTTATTATTTAAGTTTTTGCACTAGAAAATATTACCCGGTGTTACCGGAGCAATAATAGAAAGTTTATTGAGCTGCTTTCTACACACTCTTGCGAAGTCCCAACATCTAAAAATATAGTTTGTACATTTGTATCTGAATCTGCTCTTGATGCATTTTATCATAAAAAGAAAACTTTGACAATTTTAGACATTCGGGATATATCTAATTACGAAATAGTAAAGAAGAATTTTCTTATTTAATTTTTAAAGACATGTCTATGTATAGATGTTTGCGCTTCTAACACCATTTGGTTTTGAGACATTTTTACCTTCTATAAAAAAAAAGACTACATAATTGAATTAATTTCCCTAAAAGAACGACAACTGACGATCAGTTTTTTTTTTAAATAATCCCATTTAGAATAGACTCTTAATCTTTCGCGGCTATTTCCCACACATAAACCAGCTGTTTGGTGCAGTTATCGGGAATGTTATTTTTGTGCGCTATTGAACACAGCGCGAAATCGTGACATTAGCCTATGATTTTAAACTAGTTGTAGCTCGCCAACAATGGCAGAGGCAATGTGTGAACTTCCCATTTACTAAACACGCATTCAAGTAATGCGCTTTTAAAAAATCCCAATCAGTGCTACATCACCTCCAATCCCATCCCATCAGAGTACGCCAACCCACACAATTTTTTTCACGCCCATAAATTATATTAATATTTTGATGTCTCACCCCCTATTATAGACCGAAGATTAATGACATCATATTTAATTTGAGACTATTTCAATTTCCATCAAACAAAAGAAACTATTACGCACGGAACACATTTGCGGTATCTTTTAAGAATCTCATTTAGCGCAGCTATGAGGAATTTTATTTTGCCCGCAATAACGTCTTCATTACATCATACTTTCTTTCAAATATCGAGAATTATATGTGTTGATATTCCATTACATTGATATTACTTGTACTTGTATAAAATAAATTTATATTATAATAGTTAAATTGATTCAGTTTTACTTAAATATTTTCAATAATAACTATAATTAATTTTAAGAATCCGAAATTAACGTATATTATACATTGATAGTTTCTTATATATTATATTGTTTTCTTTTCTTTTTGCTTTTTCAAGGATGGATCGGATGAGGAAATTGTTTAGATTTTTTAAATAAAACTACCAGAACCAGTGACCTCATTCCGAATTATCGACTTCCGGTTAAGCCATTCTGAGATTTACTCATTTATAAACATGAGAAGATTTACTTTTCTATAGACATTAGATCCTAGGATAGACACCATGGCACCTCCATGAATAGAAACGCCCTGATCCGACCATGAGTAATGAATTCATCCATATTATCAATGCCTAGTGTTGCAAATATAGCACGTCTGTTCTACTGACAGGACATTGCCATCTCTCATGACCGACTTCCTGTACTCGCAAGTCTCACGGGAGCAGCAAACGGGATCTCATCATCCATTGGGAATTACTTCTTTCGCGTATCTTGAATCGGATATTCATATACTATTGATGAAGCAGAATTTCTATACTACTGATGAAGTAGAATTCAAATACTCGTCAAGCAGAATACATCTAATAATGAAGTAGAAGTCATTTACTTTGATGAAGTTGAATTCATGTACTATTAATGAAGTAGAATTCATATACTGTCGATGAAGAAAATGCATTAACTACTGATGAAGTTGATTTCATATACTATTCATGAAAAGAATTTACGTACTATTTTTGAAGTAGAAATTATTATAGACCCGAAATTGCAGAGAAATCCTAAGGTAGATGTATACATCACCAGTCTGTCATTTATATGAAGTATTTGAGTAAAAAGTATGGCATGTGTTTAAAATATGAGTTTGTGTATTATGCAGTGCTGTATTTCACATATCACCTAGCAGAACGATAACTCTCAAAATATATGTTTGTATGCGGAGTTCTCTACTTGGTGTAACTTGCATTACACATTCAACGAAATCAATTCCCTTAACAAATAACGTCACACTCAATATCATTGCAACAACAGAATCATTTTCAAACAGTAACATCTTTACGTCACACTCAATATCATTGCAACAACATAATCATTTTCAAACAGTAACATCTTTACGTCACACTCAATATCATTGCAACAACATAATCATTTTCAAACAGTAACATCTTTACGTCACACTCAATATCATTGCAACAACAGAATCATTTTCAAACAGTAACATCTTTACGTCACACTCAATATCATTGCAACAACAGAATCATTTTCAAACAGTAACATCTTTACGTCACACTCAATATCATTGCAACAACAGAATCATTTTCAAACAGTAACATCTTTACGTCACACTCAATATCATTGCAACAACAGAATCATTTTCAAACAGTAACATCTTTACGTCACACTCAATATCATTGCAACAACAGAATCATTTTCAAACAGTAACATCTTTACGTCACACTCAATATCATTGCAACAACAGAATCATTTTCAAACAGTAACATCTTTACGTCACACTCAATATCATTGCAACAACAGAATCATTTTCAAACAGTAACATCTTTACGTCACACTCAATATCATTGCAACAACAGAATCATTTTCAAACAGTAACATCTTTACGTCACACTCAATATCATTGCAACAACAGAATCATTTTCAAACAGTAACATCTTTACGTCACACTCAATATCATTGCAACAACAGAATCATTTTCAAACAGTAACATCTTTACGTCACACTCAATATCATTGCAACAACAGAATCATTTTCAAACAGTAACATCTTTACGTCACACTCAATATCATTGCAACAACAGAATCATTTTCAAACAGTAACATCTTTACGTCACACTCAATATCATTGCAACAACAGAATCATTTTCAAACAGTAACATCTTTACGTCACACTCAATATCATTGCAACAACAGAATCATTTTCAAACAGTAACATCTTTACGTCACACTCAATATCATTGCAACAACAGAATCATTTTCAAACAGTAACATCTTTACGTCACACTCAATATCATTGCAACAACAGAATCATTTTCAAACAGTAACATCTTTAATTGTACCCCTTGTAGCCCATATCATAATAAGCCTTGACCCGCCCCCCCCACATACACACACCTAGCCCGCCCCTACACACATGCACATGGGTGTAAATTCAGCAGAACAAATTTTAATCATTTTATTTCAAATTAACATTAGGAATTATCCACCAGCGACTCGTGGCTCTGTGTAATCGTTGTTCTCATTGTGTACGCCACCGACACCACTGAAAAACATACAATCTAAACCAGCAAGCCCACGACCCCAAAACTAACGCCCCTGTGAAAATGTGGGACATGTTTGCCTGTCAACCCCTGCAGCATGTATGCAAATAGTTTCATTGAAAAAGTCGCGTCCATCTCATTCTCCCAACGGGATCTCGCGTGGCCGGAACGGTTGCTTCCGCTTTAGCAAGTCAATAATGGTGGTCATCTCGTCCCCGACCACTCCAGCGCCGGGCTCCGATCACAATCCATGCTCGACATGTGAATACAGCTTCAGGAAATCTTAGGAGGTGAACTATGGGGGGGTGATATAATGAGGGAAGTCATAGGCGGATCTAGATTCAAGGTCGGGAGAGGATGGACAATATATATATATATATATTCGTTTTGCTGCTAAAATTGACCCAAGTCAATTGGGGTGTATGTATTTAATCAAATATATATTGGGGCGCTGAGAAGTATAAATCTATCTGTAATTTCAAGGCAATGGTTTCAATCCAAAAAAAAATGTAACCCAAAAAACGTTAATCCTATGTTATATTGTCCCCTTTTAAAACGTGATTCATTACCCGTTTTCCCATTATACGAGTCCTGAGCCCAGATATCACAATGATAATTCGCTCTGCTGTATACAGTTGTTTTTAGCCACCACAAATTTTCTGTTAATATGGCCTTGTTTTTTTGACGTCGCCAAGGAAATATGTTGCGTCACCGCTTCTTTGCCCGCCCCTTTCTTGGCTGGGAAAAGGTTGTCTCCATTCGAATGCGTTCCATTTTGTCTCAATAATGCCATTAGGTTACGTAATTTTTCTAATTTCTTTACTAGAACGTTCTGATTGAATTCCTATTTAAAGCCTGCCTAGTTTCTTAAGAGATAGACATGGATAGACAGATCGAGACGGATAGAGTGAGCGAGAATTTTGCTTTACGAGACGTTATATTATTGCGTGTGTATATAAATTCTATAAATACTAAGCTTAATATTTGTATTTTGAAGAGTGTATTTTCTTTATTTGCTGTAAATTGTGTGTTTTTTTCCCTGTACTCAAGTTTGTATAGAAATTTATTTTTATAATTAAATTAAGTATTATTATTATCACTTGCCTTGAGATCGTTTTTCTTTACATACTGCTTTGTCATTCCTTTGTTACTTATTGTCTATTACACGAGCAACACAGAAAAATCTTCAAAACCATAACGGTATGTAAGACTCCCCATTACATGTATCCTTGGCTCAGATATCACAATGACATGACTTTCCATTACGCAATACTAGGCTCAGATATCACAATGACACGACTTTCTATTACACACTTCAGGGCTCAGATATCACAAGATCAAATAAAGATAAGCTGTTTCTCAAATTGCTTTGCTCAATCGATGAATCCTTGACTATCCTTAGGGTAAGTGTCAATGAACCTATACGATCACCCAGGTCCTCCAAACGTTAATGAGATTACCCAAAATGGCCATTTAGTCGTTACCGCATCCGGACAAAATAGAATTGTTGGATTAAATAACACTTGCCGTATAACTGTAGCCGACGTCACCAAGGAGATCACCAGAAAACTGACCAGCGGGCAGTAGACAAGGAGGTTACAGGGTGCGGTCACTGTTCTACATAAAGTAACCAGCGGTCAGTAGACAAGTTGGTTACAGAGTGCGGTCACTGTTCACAATAAAGTGACCAGCGGGCAGTAGACAAGGAGGATACAGAGTGCGGTCACTGTTCACAATAAAGTGACCGGCTGGCAGTAGACAAGGAGTATACAGAGTGCGGTCACTGTTCACCATAAAGTGACCAGCGGGCAGTAGACAAGGAGGTTACAGAGTGCGGTCACTGTTCACCATAAAGTGACCAGCGGGCAGTAGACAAGGAGGTTACAGAGTTCGGTCACTGTTCACCATATAGTGACCGGCGGGTAGTAGATAAGGAGGTTAGAGAGTGCGGTCATTGCTCACCGTAAAGTGAACGAGGTATAGAACCCGGGGTGCGAGACGGAGTGTGTGCTGTCCGGGAATTCCCGATCTGAGTGCACGTGCACAATGAACTTGAGCGGTCGTTTAACTTCGGTTCAAGTTTTCTGGCTTTTTTTTTAGCTACATAGTGGTTATCAATCTCTGCTCCGACCACTGGCTACATTACAGTTAAATATGACCATTTTTGTTCTGGGAATACAAAATTATTCTAAGTGTTTTCTTGTAGTTTCGAAGGGGAAAAAAATACAAGCTAATGAAGTGATCCAAAAGAAGTGAATTTCGCTATTCACCGAATGAGTTTGAATTTTGAATTTTATAATATAGTTGTTGTTTTTTTTAAATATAAAGTCATGAAGTCATTTCATATGTATATTATTATTATTATTACTGGTAGTTTTCTATAGCGTGGTACCCCAGCCTAGGTCTGGGCTCATCACGCTGTACATACAATTTAAGAAACATAACCATGACCTTAAAAATTAACATTCATTAATTAAATAAAACAAAACAAATGTATATTCACTCCAACCTGCCATAACTATTTACATGTCACGCCATGGACGGCTACCTGCAGCATCGTTAATTAGTCAGAGGGGAAATCAGTTAAGATAGTAAAGTTTAAAGAGATGTGTTTTGAGTGCAGTTCATTTAGATCACTGGATGACTTGATTCAATGGTTCATTTTAGATCATTAGATGAGATGATTAAAATGTTTATTTGGATCATTAGATGACGTGATTAAAGTGTTCATTTACTCATTAGATGACATGATTAATCGTTTCATTCAATCATTTGATGACAAGATGAAACAATTCATTTTGAAAACTAGATGACATGAACACTTCAATGTGTTCCGTCACTGTCAGTTTCTTTATTCAAATTCCTAGTGTCGAGCAACGCTTGAACCTTGTACCGACTCATGTCTCCCCGCACCAAAACCCTTATCATAAAACGTAAACAGCAACGCCCCTGGGCGGGACTAGAGCCTTAAGAAACATCGCCACTGATCTCGTGTTTGGCTAACAACTTGAAATCCATTTCAATGTATCCTCTACTTGGATTACGCCTTTAAACCGTTAGAACATTCCAAGATAAGGAAGTCGGTTGGCTGAATGGAAATCAGAACAAACAACACGATCTTCTGTGTCGTCACAAACAACAAGCTCCTCTGTGTCGTCACAAACAACACGCTCCTCCACAACACGCTGCTCTGTGTCGCCACAAACAACACGCTCTTCTGTGTCGTGACAAACAACACGCTCCTCTGTGTCGCCACAAACAACACGCTCCTCCGTGTCGTCACAAAAAACACGCTCCTCCGTGTCGTCACAAAAAACACGCTCCTCCGTGTCGTCACAAACAACACGCTACTCCGTGTCGTCAATCTCACGTGTTTCACGTGCACCCTTTGATCTGAGCACGCTATCACCCTGACACACAGAAGTGAAACACACCATGGTGAGCAGCAACAGTTGTCATTGTGGCTAAAAATAGCACCTCTCTAGTTGGTTTTGGTTAGGATTTGAGAGTTACGAAAGCTTTGGAATGGTTTCTCTCTTGAGAGGGGATTCACGATACACTCACGTAACATACCATTATGACATTAAATAGGGTCTTTTACATTCATGATATTCAAGAAAAATCCCAAACAATTATGAAATTCAAAGAAAGTTTTGGGGGAGGACTGAATTGTTAAAGAGCATTGACAAGATGGTTTAGCATTTCGTGGTGCATATATTATTTCATGGGTGTAGCATATATTAATGTGGCTTTTTAAAACAAAAACATTTCTATCACTATGCGTGTATGGTGTATGATGTGAACAGTATGAGTACATCTGCACAAGGTCATTATATGCTTATTGTTAAATGGTTCTGAAATTTAACATTTAACACTAAACGGTCTGTATATGGGTTTGTATGATGTGATCTGCTATGGTGAATGTTTGTATGTGATACTTTTAGAATGCTATGTACTATGTTGTACAAAGCCAGCGGTTCTCAACCTGTGGATGGCGCGACACTTTCTCATGCGTCTCCTAAGACCATCTGAAAACACATATACTCGACAGTTATGAAGTAGCAACGAAAATAATTGTGTGGCTGGGGGTCGCCACAACACGAGCTACTGTATCAAAGGGTTGCGGCATTAGGAAGGTTGAGAACCACTGTACTAAGCTATGTGCTATATTGTAATGTATTAAGGGGTGATTGTGTAATATGTTATGTTTTTTTATGTCAATTAAAAAATATGTTGACTTACTCCGACTTTCGTTTTCCCTTCAGCCACTTGTAAAATAAATCCATTGACTCCGGCTTTAGAATTATCACATACTCCAGGATTAATGCTCCCGACCTGGGTCTGGTAATCCACGTGTGAGGACGACGACGACTGTGAAGATGATGACGTGGCGACAGTGGACAGGGATGACGATGAAGGGGATGAAGAAGGCATCGACGTCTGGCTTTCGAGTGAGTTGGCCAGAAGAGGCACCTCCATCGAGTTGTCTTCCCTGGTATCCTCCTCCGGAGATTTCCTAAACGGTTCGTCGTTACAAGTCCGATCATTATTTTCCTTCGTCCACTCCGTGTTGGAGTCGGAATGCTGTATTTCGGTGTTGGTCGTGTGCTTAGAGACGCCAACATGGGGCGCGGTGGGGTAAGAGTTTCTGCAGCATTTACTTCTCTGTTTGTTGGGTGTTACAGAAATGACCGTGTGTACAGACTTCCGGTCAGATGCCGATTCGCTCTGTGCAGTCACGCCCCTGTTAGCGGACGCCTGGTTCCCCGTGGTTGCCCTGGCAACCGTAGCTGGTACAGGTATCCTGGTAGACCGTGCCACGGTACAGTTGGCCATGGTAATCGCGATGCTATCTTGATCACGCTTCAATAACTAAATCAATGGATTTCCTCCTGGAATTCGGACATGTTAAAGGGGGAAAAGAAATTTGGGGTTACTTCATATTTATCTCTTAGTTCAACTTGGTGCTTTCCATAATCCATAGTCAATAGCATGAGGAGATTGCTTTTATAGGGATAATTATTTCACAGCCTAAAACTATCACGCTGACGTGAGACTAAAAAAGTTTATAGTATGACAATATTTTGACATTAAGCATGCATAAAGACCAACATACATTATGTCATCTGATCTGAAAACAATATACGTTATGGTAACCGATCTGCATTGTTGTTTATTCATGCTTGGTTATGTAATCTTATAGACTATAGATTATAATTTTTTCACTATGGACCAATGTAGACACATGGTCAAAATAACTCAAAGGACATGTTGACCTCCAGTCAAGTCGCAGTTATTCACAAAAACCAATATGTGGCCTGTCTGAGGTTTACTTAGCGTAATTGCATTTTTTTATCCATCATCCATGTCCAAATTTAGAATATTATTTTGGTCCTTTCCATTTGCTACATAAATAATCCATGGATACTTAGTTGTCACCGGGCTCCATCTCAGGCAACGATTGAATTGAGAAAGCAACAATCCACAATCTTATTTCTCAATCCCAGTGTATCACCTTGCCTGGAAAACATGTTCTTCTTCTTTCCCTTAATTAAACTCATTCACATTTCACTTGTCTGCTGCTTTCCCGTGGGGAAATGGGAGGGAAAATATCAATAAGACTGGAAGTTTTTTGTTGACCTAAGTTTGGCTTGAGCAGATGTTCAGGTAGTCACTGTAACATGTCAACTTCACAATGTTCCACTAACGGTGCATTTTAAAGTGTGAAAGTTACACAGGACACAGAGTGTTCAAAGGTCTCGCTAGGCAACCTGAAGAAACTCTGATTTTACAATGAATAATAAATTGTTGGAAGATCCATTTTCATCTCTTTAGGATAAATAATAAACGTTCATGTTATCTAAATAGATGAAATCATAACTAAAACGATAACGATAGCGGACAACAGTTTCATTTATAATGTCACGTATATAAAGGTATGGTAGGCTATACAAACACAAGTTATTTATGTTTCATTAAAATATTCCATTTGTACCACAATATGTAGCACAAGGTATACCGGGTGGATGGGACTTGTCAACCTTGGATGGCAGCTCATCTAAGAGAAGTCAAACTCTGAAATCATACCCGGAGATGGAGTCCTGTAGGCGGTATGACATTGACACAGTGAAAATCCCGACAACTCCTGCTACGTAGAACGCATAAGGAGCACAGTTAAACACTCAAGACACACTACTGGTCAACTAGTGAATCCTGGTCTATTTCAAGTCGTCTTGGTCAAGTCTTGCCAATGGATCAGATAGTCAAGGACGAGAGAGTGACGAATTGAGCAACTATCCCTCACTTTAAACAAAATACAGCCCAAGTCAAGACTACTGCTCAAGTTGAAAATTGCCTTGGTCATCTTCGAGTGCGAAGGACAAACAACATCATAATTTGTACCACAAAGTGTAGCACAATGAACATACCACCGGACAACACGACAAACTGCCATTGATATGTTGTCAGGGTCTTGTTGACATCACAATGATTCAGGGATGCACGAGGAGGTCCACGGGGAAAGACATGAACAATTTATACCCAACAGCAATAAACGATGTCAAACAATAGCAGATAAAAGCATCACACGCATCAAAGAAGCGCTTCAGAGAACCAACAACATAGTCTCATACGCGATAATCCAGTGGTTATCAACCTTTCTACTGCGCGACCCGTTAATGCAGTTCCTTATGCTGTAGCGACCCCAGCCACAAAATTATTTTCTTTGCCTGTTTCATAACTGTAGAGGATATGTCTTTTCCGATGGTCTTAGGCGACCCCTGGGAAAGGGTCGTTCGACTCCCCAAAGGGGTCGCGACCCACAGGTTGAGAACCGCTGCCATAACCGAACAAAAGCCGATAAAAGAGTGCCATTTCCAAGTGACGAGATGCTAAGTAAATGTATGAAAATCGCACAACAGAAAGTACTTGAATTCATTCAATAGTTTAAATGTCTTCAACATCACAGCTATAACACCATGAAATGTAACATATAGACCCCCGCGAGGTTCATGTCCACACGCCCACAACCCCCTTCCATTGTTCCCACCACCACCTTCCATTGTTCCCACCACCCCTTCCATTGTTCCCACCACCCCTTCCATTGTTCCCACCACCACCTTCCATTGTTCCCACCACCCACTTCCATTGTTCCCACCACCACCTTCCATTGTTCCCACCACCACCTTCCATTGTTCCCACCACCCCTTCCATTGTTCCCACCACCACCTTCCATTGTTCCCACCACCCTTTCCATTGTTCCCACTACCCCCTTCCATTGTTCCCACCACCCCCTTCCATTGTTCCCACCACCCCTTCCATTGTTCCCACCACCACCTTCCATTGTTCCCACAACCCCCTTCCATTGTTCCCACCACCCCCTTCGATTATTCCAATTATCATGAAATTTTGTTCGTTCTGCCAAAGGACTACAACGACTTTCATAAGACAAATTTAATTCCTAAAAATGAGGTTTCCAATAAATCATTTAGTGCTTTTTAAAAATATTTTATTTTATATTAATATTCTAATGACCCACCCGCTGATTTATTTCACCAACTATTTCAGAAAAACAAAAGAAACTCGTACGCAAAAGACGCACTTGCATAAAAAAAATTACAAAGAATTTCATTTAGTGCAGTTCTTGGGAATTTTCTTTGGGGAATTTGGTGGCATCGTGTTTTCTTCATCGTCCCTTTGACAAACAGAAAAAAACAGATTTTTTGACTTTGGGATGGGGCTTGAAATTTGAAAGTATGTATTGTCATCCACAGCGAGACTATGTGCCAAGTGTCAGCTCGATAGGTAGACGAAATGTGGGTCAATAGGTCATCCGAATATTTTGCCACCAAGGCCAGAAAGAGACGCACGTACAAAAGCGAGTTTAATATGAAGGATTTAAAATTTATTTCATTAAGTGTGTACACTGTACACTACACTCTACACTACACCAGCCCTGCACAACATACGCCCGCGGGCCACATGCGACCCGCCAGCACCCACTTTACGGCCCGCGGGCCACATGCGACCCGCCAGCACCCGCTTTACGGCCCGCGACGTAACGAAATATTGTTTAGTATTATTATTTTCTCAATAGCTTTCCCCCCCCCCCCCCCCCCCGGTCCTATATTCTTTTGGCCCGCACAATTTTTTTCATAAAGTATTACGGCCCGCCTTACATTTTGAGTTGTGCAGGCCTGCACTACACTGTACACTACACTATACACTGATGGTGACACCGAAAAACTGCTTGGACATTGTCCATAATTGACCTCATCTACGGGGTCTGGTTTCTGTGCCAATTCGACAATTTGGAAAACAGGAGCGGACAAACACGAGTGATTTCTTAGGTTATATTACCTCCCCTGTTGCGTCTAATGAGTCCAGCACGCCGAGGCAATCATTGAACTTCACCAATCAATCTTGGTTATCAATTCTGACACAAATCGATACGAGAAATAATTTCGGCCCATTCAAGGTAGACGATAATGGAGGTGATACGATAACAGTGGACTGTGTCTGCGTGAACGTGTCTGTATGACGGTTCTGTGTGACTGTGTCTGCGTGACTGTGACTGCGTGGCTGTGTCTGCGTGACTGTGACTGCGTGACTGTGTCTGCGTGACTGTGTCTATATGACCGCGTCTGTAGGACTATGTCTGTGTCTGCGTGCCTGTGTCTGCGTGCCTGTGTCTGCGTGACTGTGTCTGCGTGACTTTGTCTGCGTGTCTGTGTCTGCGTGTGCCTAGGCTTATAGTTTGGGTTAGTTAATTTGTTCAGAGTTTTTCTGGGTAGAAGCCCCTGGGTTAATAATGTGACCTCAGAGTGAAATGTTTACATGTATCAACGCCAGTCAATGACTGATTTGGTAAAATGGCATTGTCTTGTGATCAATTTGATACTTCAAGAATTACATGACTACTTTTATTACATGACTACCTTCATTACATTTCTACCTCCATGACATGACTACTTTTATTACATTACTACCTCCATTACATGACTACTTTCATGACATGACTACCTTCATTACATTTCTACCTCCATTGCATGGCTACCTCCATTACATTTCTACCTCCATTGCATGGCTACCTTTATTACATGACTACGTCCATTACATGCATGCATTCAGTGACAAGCTGTCTGTCAGACAACACACCAATCCCTGGACTAACTCCACGATCTGAAATCGGTTTGTAACAAATCAGTTGATCTATTGACCCGACCGACTCTAAGAGGGGAGGGGGAGGACTGCACCATATCAAAGCCATCAATTTGGACTAAAACCTCAGTATAATCATGAGTCTTTGTCATAAGAGGCAGATAGTCAACTCGTATTCGATTCCCACCATATCTGAGTTTAAAGATCATGTATCGATCCGCCGTCAAATGGCTGGTAAACTGGCTCGCTTGGAAGTGAATCTGTGGGTTTGTTTCGGAATCGATTTATAGATTATCGCTTTTGTTCGTCCGGTTACACCTTTAGGTAGAGTTACACCTTGTGGCAATGTTGTCATATTAAAAGAAAACTACAGTATCACGTCCAATGCAGACACAAGTCTCACCGAAGGCAAACACAAAACTCGCGCCCATTGCAGACACAAGACTCACCAAAGGCAGACACAAGACTCACCGAAGGCAGACACAAGACTCACACCCAATGCAGACATACGCTCCTCATTTAGTTAGTATAAATCGACTCTTAAAATTTCTGATGTGAAAACGCTGAGATTGATGAACATTCTTTACATGCTGAGATTGTTGAACATTCTTTACATGCTGAGATTAATGAACATTCTTTACATGCTGAGATTGATGAACATTCTTTACATGCTGAGATTGATGAACATTCTTTACATGCTGAGATTGTTGAACATTCTTTACATGCTGAGATTGTTGAACATTCTTTACATGCTGAGATTAATGAACATTCTTTACATGCTGAGATTGTTGAACATTCTTTACATGCTGAGATTGTTGAACATTCTTTACATGCTGAGATTGTTGAACATTCTTTACATGCTGAGATTAATGAACATTCTTTACATGCTGAGATTGATGAACATTCTTTACATGCTGAGATTGTTGAACATTCTTTACATGCTGAGATTGTTGAACATTCTTTACATGCTGAGATTGGTGAACATTCTTTACATGCTGAGATTGATGAACATTCTTTACATGCTAAGATTGTTGAACATTCTTTACATGCTGAGATTAATGAACATTCTTTACATGCTGAGATTGATGAACATTCTTTACATGCTGAGATTGTTGAACATTCTTTACATGCTGAGATTGTTGAACATTCTTTACATGCTGAGATTGTTGAACATTCTTTACATGCTGAGATTGATGAACATTCTTTAAACGCTGAGATTGATGAACATACTTTACATGCTGAGATTGTTGAACATTCTTTACATGCTGAGATTGTTGAACATTCTTTACATGCTGAGATTGATGAACATTCTTTACATGCTGAGATTGATGAACATTCTTTACATGCTGAGATTACTTTCCAATTAAGTATACAGTTTTTTTACGATTTAAAGATCTTTCACATCAGCTCATTTCAGGAATGAAGGATTTTGTCGACCAATGCGATGGAGACGGCATGCCAAGACGTGTATTTTATGTTATATTTGGTTAAATAGACATGTAATTGTGCAGTATTAGATGTGGTTAAATAGACATGTAATTGTGCAGTATTAGATGTGGTTGAAATCTAAATATTTAAAAACCATTAATACAACACTCTGCTTTATCTGCTAACATCTATGGACGTCTGAAACGACATCTAGTATATAACTAGTCTGACTAGAGCAGCGTTTTTACAGTCTCATAACTTTCGTTATGAGTAGCAATGACGTCACGATGTTGGTTTCTCATCTCTCCAAATAGAACCAAAATATACGTCTAACAGTTAAAGGTTTACAGCAGACAGAGTTCCAGACTCAAGGTATTTCATTGCACCTGACTTCAATGATCATACATGAATGATCGATTACCACATGCTCATTAACATACGAACATTTGTGCATACACACCCCCATGAACATGTGACAATAACTTTCCTAGTCACGCTTCGGTGCTCGCTTAGCCCGCCTCGTACCTGTTCTTAAACAAACGAATTTCCTGGGGCTACTTAGTGGCCGCCTCTAAAAGCAAGTTACATGGTAGAAGACATTTGTTAAAGAGTACTTCACTGCTTGTAATCTGGTTTCACAACTTAAAGCCCTCATGTAATGATTTTAGATACCGTGTAGAAGTCCATGAACGCCTTTGTATGGAGACTTAAGCGGGACAACATGCCAATATCTTGACAGAACCTCTCCAAAACCAGGCACAGAAACATCGTGAGCTCCCATTACATGCATAGGATCCAGAATGATCAATACATTGATCGTGGGTCCTCAAAATATAGAGAAAAGATACAGAAGAGTAGCTCTCTACACAGCGTCGCTCCTCAAAGTAACATCAGAGTAAACGAAGGAAGGAATCAAAGGGGTCTTACTAATATCACGCATAGTTCTATTTTTAAATGGCTTTGGAATTGGGCTTAACGCTATTCGATAACCTCCCTCGACCCATCTTCAGTAACGCAACCCTTACGTCAGTCCCATAATATCTTAGTCTGCTTTAATCTAGCCGCAGCAGAATTAAATTACAAAGACTGTCAGTAGGAATTTAATTAAATATTTCCAATTATAACTTGATTTTAAGATAAAGTGGGGGCTCTGCTTGTAATGCGAGTCTTCACGATTAACACAACTGAATTAAAGTTCAAGGTCAGACATTGAAAAATCAAATGTCTGCTCCATTGATTCTGTAATTATGGCTGACAACCGGAAGTTGAGCTTTGAATAATGGCGTCTCGTGAAAGACAAAGAGATACCTGATAGAAAAAACGAATATTCTTGTCGGTTAGAAATTATGAAATGACGACTATATATTAATGGAAGATCAAATATTGTTTCCTACTAAATATAGATGAACTTGACCTTGCGTTGTTTTAATATTTTTTTTCAAATGTGGCATGTCAGTTGGTTTTACAATAAAATTGTTATTACGTTATGCAACGGATTGGAGTCTAATTGTTTTCTTAAGAAGTCTGACATTTTACGGTGTACGGTAACAAAGTAGGGCTTACCTATTCTTAAAAACTATTTAATCGATGCTCAAAGCAATATGTTCAAAAGCTAATTATGTGTAGTGGGTCGTCCGATCCAATGTAACCAGATGGTCCAGTGCGATGTAGTAGTGCTCCAGTCCATACAGTTGTTGGTCAAATCCAAGGTATATACCAATGTTGTAGGTGGTCCAGTCTAATGTAGTAAGGGGGCAGTCCACTGTAGTAGGTGGTCCAGACCACTGTTGTAGGTGGTCCTGTCCAATTTATTAGGTTGTACAGTCCACTGTTTTAGGTGGTACTGTCCAATTTATTAGGTGGTCCAGTCCACTGTTGTAGATGGTCCTGTCCTATCAGGTGGTCCAGTCCTCTGTTTTATGTGGTGCTGTCCAAGTTATTAGGTTATTCAGTCCACTGTTGTAGGTGGTCCTGTCCAATTTATTAGGTGGTCCAGTCAACTGTTGTAGGTGGTCCAGTCCAGATTACATTACTTCGGGTTCGCCAAACAAGCCGAGGCAAACATCCGAGATAACAAATTGTTCCATGATCGATACATTAAAATCAAAGCAAACAAACCATCGGAAGATGTTAGTCGATAATCGATTCTAGAAAAATAGAACCTGGATATGATCTGGGGAAAGTCTAAAATACGTTGTCTACTATCGTGTCATGTTATTGAATGATAAGACAATGTCTTCTATTGTGTTTTATTTTGGATCTTTAAAAATTGCTGCTATTTTAACGGCTATTTGAAAGTTAAAGACATTGTTAACTATGTCAATGAATCTTGATGACCATGGCTATTTTGTGTGACATGTCATTTTGCTAGTACAACGCAGATCACATTCAACTCAAAATCAACTCTTCTCATCTTGACTAGAGCTTTAAGTTCGCTGTTAATAAGTGCAGTAGCAATCACCATAATGTAGCAGTCACCTTAATGTAGCAGACACATTAAGTAGCAGTTACTTTAATGTAGCAGTCACCAAATGTAGTAGTCACCTAATGTAGCAGTCACATTAATGTAGCAGTCACATTAATGTAATAGTCACCTTAACGTAGCAGTCACCCAATGTAGCAACCACCCAATGTAGCAGTCACCCAATGTAGCAGTCACCTAAAAAGCAGTCACCTAATGTAGCAGTCACCTAATGTAGTAGTAAACTTAATGTAGCTGTCATTTCGTATATCCATAGAATGATAATCACCAATGTGTTTAAAACAATTCAATTATAATGTTGCTTTTACCCAGTTGAGTTGTTTACTCATCTAATCGCATCGCAGAATCCACCTGACACAATCCATCTGACACAATCCACCTGACACAATCCACCTGACACAATCCCCCTGACACAATCCACCTGACACAATTCCCTTGACACAATCTACCTGACACAATCCACCTGACACAATCCCCCTGACACAATCCACCTGACACAATTCCCCTGACACAATCCACCTGACACAATCCACCTGACACAATTCCCCTGACACAATCCACCTGACACAATCCACCTGACACAATTCCCCTGACACAATCCACCTGAAACAATCCACCTGACACAATTCCCCTGACACAATCCACCTGACACAATTCACCTGACACAATTCCCCTGACACAATCCACCTGACAATTCCCCTGACACAATCCACCTGACACAATTAACCTGACACAATTCCCCTGACACAATCCACCTGACACAATCCACCTGACACAATCCACCTAGCACAATCCACCGACTAAATCCACCTGACACAATCCACCTAGCACAATCCACCTGAAATAATCCTCGTGAAACAATGCACCTGATACTATCCACTTGACACAATCCACCTGCCACTATTTACCTGACACAGCCCACCTCGACACAGAGCTACTAACTCAAATAAGTTGTTATAAGTGCCACGAGGCTCCAGTTTACAATTAAAATTTTTCGTAACTTTTTATCTATTTTTTTTTTACCTCACCATGGAGTAAAGATTAACAACGCGGTCTATCAGTAATTGGTGGCGTAGAGAACAATGGCCATGCCTACCTCAGCAACTCACCGTCTGGAACAACAGTGGCCTGGCAGAGGAAACAAGTGGTAATATTTCGCTGATCCAGCTAGCTTTCAACTGCTCACTCTGGTCATACTCGCGGTCCAGACATTGAACGAGGCGGGGTGGGGGACGGGGGAAGGGGGACATGGAAATAGGCTATTTAAAGGGGAGATAAGGAATGGGTGGGGACAGTGCGTGAAGTTGGGGGTGCTGGGGTGGGGGGGTGGCTTGCCATTACTGGGGAGAATAAGAGGATGTAACGTAAAGAAAGTATACGTAAAAGAATCAAGTGGAGCTCTGGAGAAGAGAAATAGGGAAATTGTGTAAAGGGGGGAAAAATGGATGGCTACGGTTAGATACACGAGTCAAATGGTGAAAAAAAGGGGGGGGGGTGATCAAACACATTGGGCCTGATGCGGTCTTAGATAATGCTTAGCAACCATGTTTATTGGGTCAGCTCGGGGGAGGGGCTGGGGGGGGGTTGCTTGTTGACGGGTTTATGAGCAGGGTGGATAACCGGTTGTGGTTGCAGAACATTGCACGTTGGGTAGACCGAGAGGTGAGGCGGTGGTGGGTGCAAGTTGGGATGGATAGTTGGAGTAGATAGTTGGGATGGGTGATTAGGATGGATAATTAGGGCTAAATGATCGGTATGGGTAGTCAGGATACACAATTAGGACATAAGGGTTGGGATAGATATTTGGGATAAATGGTTGGTATGGTTAGTTGTGATGGATATTTGGGACGGGTAGCATGCTTGTAATAAGCCAAGACGGATATTTGTGATGTCATTTATGTGTTAGGTAAAAGATGTGTTTTAGGGTGATTGGATATCGGGATATTGGAATACGACAAAATACTTGAAATGGGGATTGTTGGATTGCCTGGGAAAAGTTTTTTTTCTTTCATAACCATTCATAATCTCACTCTCTGTATTTCTCTCTTTCTCTCTCTCTCTACCTTTCCCACCCTGTCTCTCTAACTCTCTCTCTCTCTCTCTCTCTCTTCCTTTCCAACCCTGTCTCTCTAGCTTTCTCTCTATCTTCCTTCCTTTCCCACCCTGTCCATCTAACTCTCTCTCTCTCTCACATACACACACATATAATCACACACACAGGCTCACAAACACAGAATCAGCCAATCATATCACGTAGCTTCACACACACATAATCAGCCAATCAGATCACACACACATAATCAGCCAATCAGATCACGTAGCTTCACACACACAGAATCAGCCAATAAGATCACACAAACAGAAACAACCAATCAGATCACGTAGCTTCACACACACAGAATCAGCAAATCAGATCACACACACAGAATCAGCCAATCAGATCACACACACAGAATCAGCCAATCAGATCACACACACAGAATCAGCCAATCAGATCACACACACAGAGAATCAGCCAATCAGATCACACACACAGAATTAGCCAATCAGATCACACACACAGAATCAGCCAATCAGATCACACACACAGAATCAGCCAATCAGATCACACACAGAGAATCAGCCAATCAGATCACACACACAGAATCAGCCAATCAGATCACACACACAGAAACAGCCAATCAGATCACACACACAGAATCAGCCAATCAGATCACACACACAGAGAATTAGCCAATCAGATCACACACACAGAGAATCAGCCAATCAGATAACACACACAGAGAATCAGCCAATCAGATCGCACACACAGAGAATCAGCCAATTAGATCACACACACAGAATCAGCCAATCAGATCACACGCACAGAATCAGCCAATCAGATCACACGCACAGAATCAGCCAATCAGATCAAACGCACAGAATCAGCCAATCAGATCACACACATAGAATCAGCCAATCAGATCACACACATAGAATCAGCCAATCAGATCTGGTAGCTTCTAGTTACGCCGTGCTCAATGTTGTGTCCTGGTTACATCATTAATGGATCCAGTTACAGCAAGGTCAGTTAAATGGTGACCTGCAGCTACATAGCTCATGACCTAAGGCTATATGGATGGTGAGCTGAGGCTATAAAGCTAGTGACCTGCGGCTTTAAGGCTAGTGACCTGAGGCTATATAGCTAGTGACCTGAGGCTATATAGCTAGTAACCTGAGGTTATATAGCTAGTGACCTGAGGCTATATAGCTAGTGATCTGAGGCTTTATAGCTAGTGACCTGATGCTATTTAGATAGTGATCTGAGGCTATATAGCTAGTGACCTGAGGCTATTTAGATAGTGATCTGAGGCTATATAGCTAGTGACCTGAGGCTATTTAGATAGTGATCTGAGGCTATATAGCTAGTGACCTTGGGATATATGGCAAGTGACCTCAGGCTATTTTTTCTAAAATTTTCATTAAAGTACATTTGTTTATTTTTGTCCCTAATATAAAAGTAGAAGTCAGAAGATTTCCAAACATGTAAGTGACAATGACTTTACACTCAAGCTGTCCTTTTAGTGGTAATAAGCGGGAGACTGCAATCAGGTTAGCACAATAAGCTGTCCTTTTAGTGGTAATAAGCGGGAGACTGCAATCAGGTTAGCACAATAAGCTGTCCTTTTAGTGGTAATAAGCGGGAGACTGCAATCAGGTTAGCACAATAAGCTGTCCTTTTAGTGGTAATAAGCGGGAGACTGCAATCAGGTTAGCACAATAAGCTGTCCTTTTAGTGGTAATAAGCGGGAGACTGCAATCAGGTTAGCACAATAAGCTGTCCTTTTAGTGGTAATAAGCGGGAGACTGCAATCAGGTTAGCACAATAAGCTGTCCTTTTAGTGGTAATAAGCGGGAGACTGCAATCAGGTTAGCACAATAAGCTGTCCTTTTAGTGGACCCTCCACTGACCAGTGTTCACTTCTTGACATAAGCGGACAACATCCATTGAAATGTTCACCTATCGGAATCTGTTTTTTTTTTAATTTAGCGTTAAATGCCTGACCATTTACATTCGCTATAACAGCGGTCGGCAAATCGCGGATCGCGAGCTGCATGCCGCTCATTGGCGACTTGAGTGCGGCTCGGCCAGTCGGCCACAAATCGGTTTTGACTCTCATCCTGCTGCTGATTTTTGGCTCTGTTGACTAATGAGTTTGCCGACCACTGCACTATAACAAAGATGGCCACTATGTTATATTGTTTGTATGTATTAACATCGCTGGTCTAGAAAAGTCAGTTCCCTAATATGTCACCCTGAGCGACACATTTCCCGTGAAGTGTGTCCAAATGCGAAGCGAGCATTTCAAGATATCTTTCCCCTGGCGTTAAGAACCACTGACGCCAGTACATCCTTCTATCGATCATTTCTCCCTCGCCGTCTCCTCGTCTATCTGTGTCTCCCGAGAGAGTAGTGCTGGCGGAGATACTAGATTTTCCTATTCCCGTTTTATGGGAGATCCAGAGATATTAATATTTGAATGTATGTTTAGTACGTCCATTTGTAGTGTACATGTATTCCTGGTGTACATGTATCCGTTGTGTACATATATAGGTTGTGTACATGTAGTCGTTCTGTACATGTAGTCGTTGTGTCCGTGTAACCCTGGTGTACATGTATTCATGGTGTACATTTATTCATGGTGTACATATATTAGTTGTGTACATTTACTCCTGCTCTTATCCACACTGTAATAAATATATATATATATATATATAATATATGTGTCTAAGCGCACATCTGCTATATATGTTCCTATCATTTGACGTCATCATACTCTGTCCTCCTTAACTCGTCTGGTTGACTGATTTCATTTTAACGTGATAACTCTTAATGCGCATTCAACGCATGCCAGAAACATACCTCTCTCTCTCCCCGTCTCACGCTACCTCTCTCTCTCGCCCCGCCTCACGCTACCTCTCTCTCTCTCGCCCCGCCTCACGCTACCTCTCTCTCTCTCGCCCCGCCTCACGCTACCTCTCTCTCTCTCTCCCCGTCTCACGCTACCTCTCTCTCTCTCGCCCCGTCTCACGCTACCTCTCTCTCTCGCCCCGTCTCACGCTACCTCTCTCTCCCCGCACCGCCTCATGCTACCTCTCTCTCTCACCCCACCTCACGCTACCTCTCTCTCTCTCTCTCGCCCCGCCTCACGCTACCTCTCTCTCTCGCCCCGCCTCACGCTACCTCTCTCTCTCTCTCCCCGTCTCACGCTACCTCTCTCTCTCGCCCCGTCTCAGGCTACCTCTCTCTCTCGCCCCGTCTCACGCTACCTCTCTCTCTCTCGCCCCGTCTCACGCTACCTCTCTCTCTCTCGCCCCGTCTCACGCTACCTCTCTCTCTCGCCCCGTCTCACGCTACCTCTCTCTCTCTCTCCCCGTCTCAGGCTACCTCTCTCTCTCGCCCCGTCTCACGCTACCTCCCTCTCTCTCGCCCCGTCTCACGCTACCTCTCTCTCTCTCGCTCCGTTTCACGCTTCCTCTCTCTCTCTCGCCCCGCCTCACGCTTCCTCTCTCTAAGCCTCTTTCCTTTCTTTCTTTCTTTCTTTCGTTCTCTATCTATATTTCTTTCCATTCTCCCTTCTGTCTCACTCTGTCCGTCCCTCTTATCTTCCCTTCTCCTCGTTTTTTTGTAATTTGCATTACGAACTCAGAGTCTCGATATTTTAGATGAGAACGGCCACGGAGAAGTGAGGGGGGGGGGGGGACCAGTGGTCTCTGAAGACCATGTCTGTTGTGTTGACCTCCTAGCGTTACCCTGAATACAGAGATATGGACACACTGGTCCTTGAATAACATCGGTATATATATACCTTCGTTAGTTAGGGATTGGGGGGGGGGGGGATAACTTGTTGGTGGTTACTGAGAAGGTGGCAACGGAATAAGGACCGTGATGCCATGCTGCCAGGCAGGGATATGTGGTGGCAAGTGGCAGCGTCTCTTTGATAGTTCCCAAACACCTGATTCGTCTCGGCTGCTGTATCAAACTTTAAAAATCCCTCTTATAGATCGACGGCTTTAACTCCGGTATGTGTGTAAAAATAACGGCTGTAGGTGTGTGGAAATAGAACATAGGGGTGTAGAAATGGAAGGCTGTAGGGGTGTAGAAATGGAAGGCTGTAGGGGTGTAGAAATGGAAGGCTGTAGGGGTGCAGAAATGGAAGGCTGTAGGGGTGTAGAAATGGAAGGCTGTAGGGGTGTAGAAATGGAAGGCTGTAGGGGTGTAGAAATGGAAGGCTGTAGGGGTGTAGAAATGGAAGGCTGTAGGGGTGTAGAAATGGAAGGCTGTAGGGGTGTAGAAATGGAAGGCTGTAGGGGTGTAGAAATGGAAGGCTGTAAGGGTGTAGAAATGGAAGGCTGTAAGGGTGTAGAAATGGAAGGCTGTAAGGGTGTAGAAATGGAAGGCTGTAGGGGTGTAGAAATGGAAGGCTGTAAGGGTGTAGAAATGGAAGGCTGTAAGGGTGTAGAAATGGAAGGCTGTAAGGGTGTAGAAATGGAAGGCTGTAGGGGTGTAGAAATGGAAGGCTGTAAGGGTGTAGAAATGGAAGGCTGTAGGGGTGTAGAAATGGAAGGCTGTAAGGGTGTAGAAATGGAAGGCTGTAGGGGTGTAGAAATGGAAGGCTGTAAGGGTGTAGAAATGGAAGGCTGTAGGGGTGTAGAAATGGAAGGCTGTAGGGGTGTAGAAATGGAAGGCTGTAGGGGTGTAGAAATGGAAGGCTGTAGGGGTGTAGAAATGGAAGGCTGTAGGGGTGTAGAAATGGAAGGCTGTAAGGGTGTAGAAATGGAAGGCTGTAGGGGTGTAGAAATGGAAGGCTGTAGGGGTGTAGAAATGGAAGGCTGTAGTGGTGTAGAAATGAAAGGCTGTAGGGGTGTAGAAATGGAAGGCTGTATGGGTGTAGAAATGGAAGGCTGTAGGGGTGTAGAAATGGAAGGCTGTAAGGGTGTAGAAATGGAAGGCTGTAAGGGTGTAGAAATGGAAGGCTGTAGGGGTGTAGAAATGGAAGGCTGTAGGGGTGTAGAAATGGAAGGCTGTAAGGGTGTAGAAATGGAAGGCTGTAGGGGTGTAGAAATGGAAGGCTGTAAGGGTGTAGAAATGGAAGGCTGTAAGGGTGTAGAAATGGAAGGCTGTATGGGTTTAGACTAAGATCGTAATAACTTCAGTCAACATAGAAACCGCGGTTATCGAGTATCCTTCCGATCGCTTCCATGATAAACAGGGGGCGGAAAGGGGGGGGGGCGCTTGGTTGCGGACATTGCGTGCCGCTTCGTGACCCTCTAATGTGGTCTGTGTGTAAGGTAATGTGGTCTGTGTGTGAAGAATGTAGTTCAGCGTGTTAGAGATAGTGATCGAAATGTCATACCGTGGTCACATATTGATTAAATTAGATAGCTGGGTACGTACTACCATCAAAAGTAGAAATCGATCACAGCATGACATATTCAAACCTCTTACTTGTACTCGATTGCGGATTACAGATTTTACAAGACTTTTATAAGACCTACTCCATACAGACACTACAATGTCTTTATTTATAAATGAATGGAATTCAACGTGAAGCAATTACAGGTGGACAGATACCACGTTTTACACAGCAGCACATAGTATCGAACTCTCCATACTTCGAATCAGTGGGGCTCTGTGATACATGGACACAACAGAATATAGTATCGAAGTTTCCATATTGCCAAACTATGGGCCTCTGTGATACATGGACAGAGGCTTCTGTGATATGTGGTCAGAGTTTTCTGGGACATATGGAAAGAGCATATGTGAAACATGTCTTACCAATGAGCAATGTCACAACATCGTCATGACAAAATCTAGATACATAAACGACAATTTCAGGATATACATATGTCATAATAATATTAATAATGTCTTTCTCTATTTAAAACTGAATAAATTAAAATATCCACTTAAAGTGTGAGCTGCAACCCACAGACTCCTACCCCAACAATGGTGTTGAGCCTAAAATCTCGACTCTCGATAATTTCCGGCAGATGTGACCTAATTATGGTTAATGAGAATGAATGTACTTACTAAGTAACACAGTAATAAAAGTAAGACCCAGAAGTGACACTAAAGTAAGAGTCCACATTTGAAATACTCCAGAATTCACCAATGAACGCCGTGCAGGAAAACCCGTTTTCGCTACATTCCATTCACTCTCATCAGCATAGTGTGTGCCATCAAAACAAAGGGAAGATACTCTAATTAACAGGCAACTCTGCTACAACTCATTTTTCTTGGCTAAGCTTTTCACGTAAGGCAAGGAACAGGTAAGTGGTTGATCACTTTCTACAGGTGTTTGGGGGGGGGGGGGGGGGTTGAGCATCTTAGTGAGGATTGCGCGTACTCAAAAAGTTGTTCCATTTCGGAGTGGATAAAAATAGAATCATGGCAGACAACTCATTAGTTTTGGCCTAATTCCTGTTTGTTTACCTCGATTAGGTAAGTAGTAGGAACACTAGTGACAGATGAAGTAAACAAAAAACACAAAAATGTTGACTGCTGTGTGACATCAGTGAAAGATCAAGTCAAAAAAGATAACTTCTGTGTGACATCAGTGAAAGATCAATTTTAAAAAGTTGACTTCTGTTTGACATCAATAACAGTTATAGCCAAAACAAAGTTAACTCCAGCTTACTAGCGTCCCATCGTGATCCCACAGTTTTATTTGACATCTCATCGAATACTGTAGAACTTGACAGAATCTCTTGTGATAGAATCTGATTGAATTGCATTTTTTTTATTGTTTCTTGTTGAAAAAGCGGATAATAAATGAAGGACTGTGTTGAAACGGTGGGCAGTAAATAGTTGAACAAGTTGTGTTGTAACGATGGGCAGTAAATAGTTGAACAAGTTGTGTTGAAACGGTGGGCAGTAAATAGTTGAACAAGTTGTGTGGCAGCTTGAATCGAAAGACAGAACAGTAGGATAAGAACGTTTCGACAAAGAGCCGTCCTCATCAGACAGGACAAAGAAACTAATCTAAAATCTTAAGTGTTCGCCATTTTTATAGCCGGAAGTTGGATTTCCAAAAAAACAAGATTACATGAAGTGAAATAGTGTATGTATTTTTACTGTGGGGGAAAAAGATCTTAACAGACAAAAATATTTTGGAGATAAGTAAAATAATATAAATTAGAAAAGAAATAGAGGGAAATTGAGGATAATTAGTAGATTATTTTAGAGATAAATATGAAATGTTATATTTTAAGTTGATTTACGTCCAGTGAAGCGTATGTTAAACGTGTGTCCTTACTAAAACCCTCCCATAAATTTCAGAATACTCCGCCATGTTAACCTACCCAGCAGCTGTTCCATGGCGTATCCTTATCAACACCCAGAGGTCAGTAAAGATTTATTCGTGCTTTGAGTGGCCAAGATCTCGATGGCCTAGTTCTTCCATCCAACAAGTGCCACTGTTGTATGTAATAGGTAGAAGACTACAACATCTCAGTGTCCAAAATCTCGATGGCCTAATTCTTCCATCCAACAAGTGCCACTGTTGTATGTTATTGGTAGAAGACTACCAACATCTCAGTAGCCAACATGTCGATGGCCTAATTCTTCCATCCAACAAGTGCCACTGTTGTATGTGATGGGTAGAAGACTTTCAACATCTTAGTGGCCAACATCTCAGTGGCCAACATGTCGATGGACTAATTCTTCCATCCAAAAAGTGCCACTGCTGTATGTCATGGGTAGAAGACTACCAACATCTCAGTGGCCAACATCTTGGTGGCCTAATTCTTCCCCCAACAAGTGCCATTGTTGTATATCATGGGTAGAAGTAGAAGACTGAATATAGAATAGTGGGGAAATGGCCAACTTTAAAATTAATGTTAAAAATGTAGGGGCTAAATATGATAATTAATTTGCAAACGGAAATTGACGGTTCTCAAGATTAATAAATCAAGATATGGTGTCCAGGAAGCCACGCATAGAAAAATATTCAGATATTTCATTATATATAAATAATATATATGTATATAAACTCTGATCTCCTTTAGTTAGTGTAAGTTATCTTGAAAAATACGACTGCTACTAAACCATCGTATGTAGCATACTAATGATACAGAGGCATGGGTAGCTTCGTGTGTAACATACTAATGATACAGAGGCATGAGTATCTTCGTATGTAGCATACTAATGATACAGAGGCATGGGTAGCTTCGTGTGTAACATACTAATGATACAGAGACATGGGTAGCTTCGTGTGTAACATACTAATGATACAGAGACATGGGTAGCTTCGTGTGTAGCATACTAATGATACAGAAGCATGCGTAGCATCGCATGAAGCATACTAATTGTACAGAGGTATGCTTAGTATAGTATGTAGCATACTAATGGTACAGAGGCATGAGTAGCATCTTGATAACACATTTGGTTTACTGCTTATGGACTCTAAGCCAGTGTGTGTCCTAATCTAGTAACACAGCAAGTTGGGGAACCGTGTTCTATTCCTTTGACTTGTGACCACAACGCACACTTAAGGACAAACTTCAACAAAGGGTTACAGCACTCCTAGGAGCGTGTCTGTTTTCTGAGAGTGTATCTTGACTTTTGATAGTGTAGCAAATGTCTCACATTTGTATGTTTATGATAAGTTAGTCTCGGCTACTTCATTGATTATAATATTGAAAGTATGAAGACACTGTTTATCACTGTGTATCACGGTGTATCGCTGTGTATCGCGGAATATCACTGTGTATCACTGTGTACCACTGTGCCCCACTGTGCACCATTGTGCACCACTGTGTACCACTCGAGAAACACGCTTGACCTCAATTCAGATTAACTTTTTCTTTTCTTGGCTCTCCATTACAGGATTTGTTTAATTTATCATCAATGACTCTCTATTCTTTATAGAATTTGAAATTTTGTGAGCGCAGTTCTAGAGTCTACCAGAACACTTCTGACACAAATGTAACCACAACACTTCTGACACAAATGTAACCACAACACTTCTGACACAAATGTAACCACAACAATTCTTACACCAATGTAAGCACAACACTGCTGACACCAATTTAAACTCTCTCGATTCTGATATTATCGTAACGTCTTCTGTTTCTATTATGAATTTGTCAAAATGGCGAAGACCTTAGTGGATATCTTAGTGGGTATCAGATAGGTTTTTTAACTACTAATTAGACTAATAAATTCTTACTTGCCTAAGAAGTAAAACGAAGTCCAAGTCTTCACATATCACTTCATTATTTACATAAACACTTTATAGAATAATGCAATCACCTCTAACGACAATTCAAATGATTATTAAATACAACTCAATATAAACCCATTTCTCTTTAGAGAATAACATGTGACGTCAGCCCTAAATTAATTGTATTCTTAATTACTCGCGAGAAAAATTCTTCCTAATTGCTTGTTCATCCATTACACTATGGCGCTCAAGTAGTTCCTTACTCGCTATAATTATATGTATGTATCACTACACCACGATGAAATAGTGCTTTCTACTCACCAGTAAAAGGACACCAAATATCATTATGTTACAAAGTTGTTTAAGCTCTAAGCATTGTTGTATAGTTACATGTTGTATTGTTGCACGTTGCAGTGTTGTATTGTTGCATGTTGCACAATTACAAGCAGATCAATTGATGACAGTCTATTAGATTAGATAGACTCCACCCCACACAGAATACCCCCCCCCCCATTCCACCCCTACCCACACCCCAAACGCATGAAAACAGAAACGCAATTTCTTTATTACTTTGGTCGGCAGCGCCAATCAGGGCGTGTCGTCTGCAGATAAATAGAGCCCATTGGGCAGACAATAGCAGACGATAAGAAAGCCACATTCAAGTGGGTGGGGCTGAGAACGTAGCAATCAAATTAATGATTTTTCTGAACGGAATAAAAAGGGTGTTAGCAATTAAGTAAAGAAATAATTAATAAAGCATTCCCCTATCCATTTCTATTACATAATTGTATCTTTTAGAGAACGCTCCGTCCCCACCCCTCTTATTAGTTAATCTATTTTATTGTTCACTTATTTTTTTTTATAACTAGTTGGAAATTCAATGATGTAACCAAGAGTAGAAATTTTTATTAAATATAAGTCTCAATTATTATTTCAGTTACCTTAAATTTAAAATGACATAAATGAACTCAGTGTGTTGGTCTCAATCTCTCCACACTTCTACAGAGGACGTGGATCTGCATGTGTTAGTCTCATTCTCTCCACACTTCTACAGAGGACGTGGATCTGGATGTGTTAGTCTCATTCTCTCCACACTTCTACAGAGGACGTGTATCTACACGTGTTAGTCTCATTCTCGTCACACTTCTACAAAGGTCGCTGATCTGCATGTGTTAGTCTCATTCTGTCCACACTTCTATAGAGGACATGGATCTGCATGTGTTAGTCTCATCCTCTCCACAATTCTATAGAGGACACGGATCTGCATGTGTTAGTCTCATCCTCTCCACAATTCTATAGAGGACACGGATCTGCATGTGTTAGTCTCATCCTCTCCACAATTCTATAGAGGACATGGATCTGCATGTGTTAGTCTCATCCTCTCCACAATTCTATAGAGGACACGGATCTGCATGTGTTAGTCTCATTCTCTCCACACTCCTATACAGATCGTGGCTCTGGATGTTTTCCCATACCGTTGTCACTCGCACATGTCTCATCCATCAACTGTAACGGTTTGCTCCCTGGTCATTTCTCCCTCCCTCACCCTCACGACTCTATGTGTTATATCCTTTATTTTCTCCTCTGGTTGGAGAGTTTTCGAATGCTCTCCCTTTCTCCTAAAATCCCAATATATTTTTTTTTATTCCCTCCCTTTTATAGTGTCCAGAAAAAGTTTTTCCTTCTAATAGAAGTTCTATCATCTGTCCAGATTCTGGGGAACGGGGAGGTCACTGTGATCCAGCGAACGGCTTCAACAAAACCGAACTAAAGGGGTGTAGATATCAGTATTAGGACAGTATGGCTTATAACACTGTCGCTGTTGACCTCCATAGACATATTGAGCCCCGCAAGATTGTAGGGCTATCTAAAGTAACGAATCTATTATTTTTATTAACTGTTCATCGTGTCTATTAGTTCAATTGGAGTAGAGGTGCTACTATGAATGTGAGCGTTCAAACCGAAACATTTTCAATACAGGTCAAATCTTGACTCTTATACATATCATAGACATATCTAATACATATCATACATATATCTTATACATATCATATACATATATTAAACATATCATATAATTTTTTCCTGAAATGCTCTAAAACACCCAGCGAGGTACAGTTAGCCCTTGAAAACTATTTCCTATCACGTGACATTGACGAATATGGATGTGTGATCAATCCATTTGAAAACATCTAACAATGGCCACAACAACATCTAACATTCCCACAACAACATCTAACATGGCCACAACAACATCTAACAATAGCCACAAAAACATCTAATATGGCCACAACAACATCTTACATTGCCACAACAACATCTAACATTGCCACAACAACATCTTACATTGTCACAACAACATCTAACATTGCCACAACAACATCTTACATTGTCACAAAAACATCTAACATTGCCACAACATCTAACATTGCCACAACAACATCTTACATTGCCACAACAACATCTAACTTTGCCACAACAACATCTTAAATTGTGGACACAATTTTCCCCATATTAATATACAGTACATACACAGCAATACAATTGGATCTGAAACTATTTTGTTGTGTTCGTACAACATTCTACTGAAGAACTCTCCCGTCAGGTTTAAGAAGAATTTCTGGAATTGTGGAATGATGGGTCACTGAACCTGGAGTTGTTCTGTCAGATATTGAACTAAATATATAAAATTACATTCATCAAATGAGTTTCTGATAAAATTAAATCTTTAATTTGTGTAAACAATTGCTTACTTTTTAGTTATTTTTTAGTATTTCTCTATGTTTCTGATTTATTGAAATTCGCGCTGAAATATTGAAAACTATTTTATTTCATATCTCTTGGTTCACGTTAATGTCACGTCCGGAAGAAATTTTAAAACCCCAAAATATAAAATGTTGGGTCCTGTAGCCAACATTCAATCAGTGGTTTATTGTATAGGTTTTGATCGTGGTGTGCCGCAGAAATATGGGAACGGTGTATGAGTGAAAAAGATGGTGGATCACTGACCTAAGTGAAATCATAACGATGTCCAGTTCATGGCCCCATGTCAGACAGAATCTCTTCAGACAGAATCTCCTCAGACAGAATCTCCTCAGACAGAATCTCCTCAGACAGATTCTCCTCAGACAGAGTCTCCTCAGACAGAATCTCCTCAGACAGAATCTCCTCAGACAGAATCTCCTCAGACAGAATCTCCTCAGACAGAATCTCCTCAGACAGATCGTATAGAGCTGCACGGCTATGGGTGAATCCAATGTTCAAATCTCTTGTGGAATTTTGACTTCAATCAAAATGGAAATTAATTGAGAATCGTATTTTCCTCCATTTTATTTCTCGGTTTCACGTCTCACCACACAGACGCGGCAAAGTTTTCTTAACGCCACAGTTTAATGTCCAACTGTTTTCATTTCAAACAAGGAGCCTCCTCTGGTGCCAGGGACAATAGGCAAGTGAGCCTCCTCTTTTGTCAGGGACAATAGGGCACGTTTAATCTCAAACAATATTTTTTTTACATTGTCTTCCGCCATATTGATTTTCGTATTTTTCCGGGCAGACTTTCAGTCTGGTCTGAAATAAACAAGTGGCTGGGCCGGCAATAATCACGGCCCACGGACACGGCTGAAAATGTTCAAGGGCGGCTCCGGTGATGGTAAGCATCATTCTGGCAGCCAATAATTGGACCTGACGACATTTAGCACTGGGTGAACTCGAGAGAGTTCCATCACAAGAAGGTCTCTTGGATTTTTGTATATTGCTCAAGATCATTGTCAGGGCCGTCCTAAATTAATGCGTTAAGAGTTACTCCTCTTAAACATGAGATCAACAATGACGAGTAGCATAATCTCAAACAAAAAGAGTTTATTAAATAACACAGGTTTTTTTTAAACCTAAAATTATCTCAAGAAAAATCCAATTATGTTGTGTCCATGGAAGCTAAACATTGAATTGTACACATGTTGTATAGACAATACACAAAATAACTGCAGCGTGTTGAAAGTGTTGGTTTTTTAAGAATCTGATTGGACCACCAGCAGACACGACAGAATATCGATTTCAGACATCAGACTAAAGACTTCAGACAACCTACTTCAGACAACCTACTTCAGACTAAAGACTTCAGACTACCTACTTCAGACTAAAGACTTCAGACAACCTACTTCAGACTAAAGACTTACTTAAGCATGTCAGCCTATAGCCCATTCAGGAAAAAATCCATTAAAATAATTATGTATCTGTGAAGAACAGCTAAATCTTGCTGTATGGCTATCATGTGAAGAGAATGCGTGTTGTATACATAGGTGATCACTCGGTATGTCTTTACCAGGGCAGTAGTGGGTTTTGGGACATTTATACTGGTGAGTATGGACTTGTAACCAATGCAGTTTAAAACTAGAAATTTAAAAAATTATTTATTGAACAAAAAAAATTAAAACAGCTGATATCCAGTGCCAAGTTTTAAAAACAAATTAAATGTACATAAATAAAATACAGGAAATCAGAATAAGGAAAATGTGTGGTCTTAAAAGCGCGTCAAATGCAGCAGAATATTACGAATGGTTTATTTTTGGAAACCCATGGCCCCTAAACGATTTTTAATGTCCTGTATTCGTAAATCTTGAGTTGACATATATTGACCCTCACGTAGACACATTGACCCTCACGTAGACACATCGACCCTCACGTTGACACATTGACCCTCACGTAGACACATCGACCCTCACGTTGACCCTCACGTAGACACATTGACACTCACGTAGACACATTGACCCTCACGTTGACACATTGACCGTCACGTAGACACATCGACCATCACGTTGACACATTGACCCTCACGTAGACACATTGACCATCGCGTAGACACATTGACCCTCGTGTAGACACATTGACCCTCACGTAGACACATTGACCCTCACGTAGACATATTGACCCCCACGTAAACACATTGACCCTCACGTAGACACATCGACCCACACGTAGACACATTGACCCTCGTGTAGACACATTGACCCTCGTGTAGACACATTGACCCTCGTATAGAAACATTGACCCTCGTGTAGTCACATTGACCCTCGTGTAGACACATTGGCCCTCGTGTAGACACAGTGACCCTCGTGTAGACACATTGACCCTCGTGTAGACACATTGACCTTCACGTAGATACATTGACCATCGCGTAGACACATCGACCCTCACGTAGACACATTGAACCCATGTAGATACATCGACACTCGCATAAATACATCGACCCTCAAGTAGACACATCGACCCTCAAGTAGACACATTGACCATCACGTTGACACATCGACCATCACGTTGACACATCGACCATCACGTTGACACATTGACCCTCATGTAGACACAACAACTCGCCTGGTTAGGGACAAGTCTGGACAAATCTACTCATCTTAATTTTTTGGCCGGAATATGTGGGATAGACAGGGAGGTGTAGATATGTGATAGACTGGGATGTGTAGACATGGGAAAGACTGGGAGGTGTAGACATGGGATAGACTTGGAGGTGTAGATATGTGATAGACTGGTATGTGTAGACATGGGAAAGACTGGGAGGTGTAGACATGGGATAGACTGTGATGTGTAGACATGGGATAGACTGGGATGTGTAGACATGGGATAGACTTGGAGGTGTAGATATGTGATAGACTGGGATGTGTAGACATGGGAAAGACTGGGAGTTGTAGACATGGGATAGACTGTGATGTGTAGACATGGGATAGACTGGGATGTGTAGACATGGGATAGACTGGGATGTGTAGACATGGGATTGACTGGGAGGTGTAGACATGAGATAGACTGGGATGTGTAGACATGGGAGAATTAGATGCAGAAATTGGGGAGAGTTTGTTTCAGGGCAGAAGAGATGGACAGAGTTTCAGACACTGGTGAGGGTGGGGTGGGCAGTGTATCAAAAAGAGTGCCCTAACGCCATCGTGTTCCACATTGATGTATCTAAGGCTTATATAATAGCTGTCTGGACCGTCCTGACATTAGGGCCCCGCCCACCAACCCCCTCCACCCGCAACCTTCCCTGCCCCTGTTAACTTACACGAGGCCGAACTACATCGCCTCCCATATTTTAGGCAGCTATTGATTCCATCTACGTCACTGGCATGTCTACGCACCATGTTCTCCCCCTTCTTAATGTCCAACGTAAATAACTTTTATATCATCTTCCTAATCTGCTTCTCTCTGACTCTCTCTCTCTCTCTCTCTCTCTCTCTCTCTCTCTCAATATATATATATATATATATTTATATATCACTCTCGCTATGTCTCTTTCTCTCAATCTCTTTCTTCTCTCACTCGGTCTGTCTAGATTTCTCTGTCTCTTCCTTTCTCTATCTCTCTCTCTCTCTATATATATATATATATATATATATGAATAGTTTGTTAAAGACGTTCCTATATTTACCCCGTTTAAATGAGCTCAATTAGTGTCAAATATAATTGGAAACGATCAAATCGACACATATCATGGAGTGGCACCGTTTAGGTCGGGGTTCTTAACAAGGCGTGTCTGCACAGTTTGGGGTGCATGAGATGGTGTCAGGGGTGTGAATCACTTGGGGTGCATGAGATTGTGTCAAGGGTACGGGAAGGCAACGGAAATTTGAACTAAAAACACAAAAAAAAACAAAATGCACATACACACACACACACACACACACACTAAGCAAACCAAAAAAATCAAATTTATCTAAGAGTTAGAGGATTATTGTGTTTCATTAACTAGCAGGTTATATATAGGTTAACTAGCAGGTTATATATAGGTTAACTAGCAGGTTATATATAGGTAAACTAGCAGGTTATATATAGGTTAACTAGCAGGTTATATATAGGTTAACTAGCAGGTTATATATAGGTTAACTAGCAGGTTATATATAGGTTAACTAGCAGGTTATATATAGGTTAACTAGCAGGTTATATATAGGTTAACTAGCAGGTTATATATAGGTTAACTAGCAGGTTATATATATGTAAACTAGCAGGTTATATATAGGTTAACTAGCAGGTTATATATAGGTAAACTAGCATGTTATATATAGGTAAACTAGCAGGTTATATATAGGTAAACTAGCAGGTTATATATAAGTAAACTAGCAGGTTATATATAGGTTAACTAGCAGGTTATATATAGGTAAACTAGCAGGTTATATATAGGTTAACTAGCAGGTTATATATAGGTAAACTAGCAGGTTATATATAGGTTAACTAGCAGGTTATATATAGGTTAACTAGCAGGTTATATATAGGTTAACTAGCAGGTTATATATAGGTTAACTAGCAGGTTATATATAGGTTAACTAGCAGGTTATATATATGTAAACTAGCAGGTTATATATAGGTTAACTAGCAGGTTATATATAGGTAAACTAGCATGTTATATATAGGTAAACTAGCAGGTTATATATAGGTAAACTAGCAGGTTATATATAAGTAAACTAGCAGGTTATATATAGGTAAACTAGCAGGTTATATATAGGTTAACTAGCAGGTTATATATAGGTAAACTAGCAGGTTATATATAGGTAAACTAGTATGTTATATATAGGTAAACTAGCAGGTTATATATAGGTTAACTAGCAGGTTATATATAGGTAAACTAGCAGGTTATATATAGGTTAACTAGCAGGTTATATATAGGTTAACTAGCAGGTTATATATAGGTAAACTAGCAGGTTATATATAGGTAAACTAGCAGGTTATATATAGGTTAACTAGCAGGTTATATATAGGTAAACTAGCAGGTTATATATAGGTTAACTAGCAGGTTATATATAGGTTTCATTTTATTTTTAATATTAAATATTTCCCTTTTCTTAAACGACATGACAGCAGAAAAGAACATTTCAAAAATGAATTATTTCGACTCCCTTCTGTTATTTCGACTCTCTGCCATCTACAGTTTGGATACCTTTTAATATATTGCCATTTTGTTTGGAGGCTAAACATGCAATCGTCTGCATCTAACTGACCAGTCAAGTAATAAATAAACGAAGTCAAAGAACAGAAGACTCGAATTGAAGTCGATCTGGTCTCAACTACTGTCCAAATCAAGCAGTTCCCTATGTTTTTAAATATTGTAGAGAACCTTCGTCGTCTCTGCTCTCTAATTAATTTGCAACCTTAATCACTCTGTCTCTCGTCTGCACCAATATGACAACTCAACAATGGTTATAGTCTTTGAACATTTATTTGTCTTATCCTTTGACTTCACTTTCTTTCGCTCTCTCTGTCGTACTCAACTCCGACTGTCACGGTCACTCTCTAACTCCCGTCTGTCCACCTGCCTGCCCGGCTGAGTTCTGCCCGGTTGAGTTCTGCCCGGCTGAGTTCTCTTTAGTCCCGTCCTACTGTCCCTTTTATAAGTCCCAAGTTCCCAGGGCCCCAATCCCCTTCTTATGTAACACACCGCGTAATAGGTCATAAACCAACGTCGCCATTCCGTCGCGGGCAATCTGACAAGCTTGACACTTTGTTTGGTCAGTTGGTCTTAGGTCATAAAACCAACGCCATCATCCCTTACGGGTCGACTATTGTCTGGACACTACACAGACTACAGGTCTGGACACGCCACAATATCAATACTGATGATCGGGGGAAATTTATCCATGGGTCAGCATTTACTGGACACCAGCCATAGGTCAGTATTTACTGGAAACCAGCCATGGGTCGGTGTTTATTAGACACAAGCCATAGGTCAGTATTTACTAGACACCAGCCATAGGTCAGTGTTTATTAGACACCAGCCATAGATCAGTGTTTATTAGACACCAGCCATAGTTCATGTTAATTAGATGTAACACAACGAGTTAATGGTACTCAGTCAAATGACTGTATTATTTATTTCTATGCACGGTGGCGTAGTGATTTAATCATAGGATGAGAATAATGGGAACTAGTTTTTGTGGCGAATGAGGATGTCATGATTTTACAGAGGGTGAGGCTGGACGCCATTGTGGGTGCACGTTTTTTGGTCAGAGAGAGATGGAAGCCATATTTCAATGTGATGTGAATTCATGGCTAGAATAATATTAAAGTGTGTCATATTACTTGTATTATATTAACTTTATAAGTTACATGGATGTAACCATTTCAATAACCATATTTGTAACTATTAATTGCATAATAAAGAACTGTGTGATATATATACTCCGACCTATTTAATTCTTGAGAGATAGCAGTAAAATTAAGGATGACCATACATATTAATAAAGTGAGTATTAGATAACATGCTGAACAACTATATTCAGCTATGTTACATTAGACAACAGCCATAGGTCAGTGTTTATTAGACACCAGCCATATGTCAGTGTTTATTAGACACCAGCCATAGGTAAGTGTTTATTAGACAACAGCCATAGGTCATTGTTTATTAGACACCAACCATAGTTCAGTGTTTATTAGACAAAAGCCATGGGTACGAATTTACTGGAAGCCAATCATGGGTCAGCATTTACTGGACACCAGCCCCGTGACATCATTTACTGGCCAACAATACCGAGTTTTTCGAACATAGTCATGGAGTCGGGGGGGGAGGCGGGGTACAGGAAATATTTTAATTTTGATTTGGGGTGCAACGCTGGTTAAGAAACACAGTCTTTTGAAAGACGACGTCATTTTTTTCTAGCTCTTGGTATTCATTCAAAAAACACACAAACATATTCATTCATATTTTGTAACAATTTTTTTTTGCTGTCAGTACAACGGTACATCTATGTGGTACAGTTCTGTCTGTAAACTTCATTAAATCCACACATGTGAACAGTAAACACAAGAAACAATCAACAGGCAGACACCGATCAACTTGATGCCCCCGGAAACATCACTACACACAGACCAATCAACAGGCAGACACCGATCAACTTGATGCCCCCGGAGACATCACTACACACAGACCAATCAACAGGCAGACACCGATCAACTTGATGCCCCCGGAGACATCACTACACACAGACCAATCAACAGGCAGACACCGATCAACTTTATGCCCCCGGAGACATCACTACACACAGACCAATCAACAGGCAGACATCGATCAACTTGATGCCCCCGGAGACATCACTACACACAGATCAATCAACAGGCAGACACCGATCAACTTGATGCCCCCGGAGACATCACTACACACAGACCAATCAACTGGCAGACACCGATCAACTTGATGCCCCCGGAGACATCACTACACACAGACCAATCAACTGGCAGACACGTAAATTTGGTGTCCTAGCATGCACCAGTACACACAGACCAATCAACTGGCAGACGCGTATAAAACTCGGTGGTCCAGCAGACAGCATTCAGCCAAGGCCCCTAATCCTAGGATTATGTCCTCATTTCCATCGCGTCATCGGGGCTAGCAGACATTGAGGGATGGACCATTTCTCCATGGCTGGAAACGTGACCACTGGCGCCAAATGGACCTGAGAAGGGATGTGCATCACTTGGGGTGCATGAGATTGTGTCAGGGAAACGGGTGTTATGTGTAGATGGTGCAAAGTAGTGGCAGCGGGTTTCTGTGTTGTTGTTGTTGATTTTGTAACAAATTGGGACACTATGAGTGACTGACGATTGTAGTGTGGACCGATTGAACTCTGCGACCTAACTGTTTCTGTATTGTTGTCATTTTAGACTGTAACTGTCCTGTATTGTTGTCATGTTAGACTGTAACTGTCCTGTATTGTTGTCATGTTAGACTGTAACTGTCCTGTATTGTTGTCATGTTAGACTGTAACTGTCCTGTATTGTTGTCATGTTAGACTGTAACTGTCCTGTATTGTTGTCATGTTAGACTGTAACTGTCCTGTATTGTTGTCATGTTAGACTGTAACTGTCCTGTATTGTTGTCATGTTAGACTGTAACTGTCCTGTATTGTTGTCATGTTAGACTGTAACTGTCCTGTATTGTTGTCATGTTAGACTGTAACTGTCCTGTATTGTTGTCATGTTAGACTGTAACTGTCCTGTATTGTTGTCATGTTAGACTGTAACTGTCCTGTATTGTTGTCATGTTAGACTGTAACTGTCCTGTATTGTTGTCATGTTAGACTGTAACTGTCCTGTATTGTTGTCATGTTAGACTGTAACTGTCCTGTATTGTTGTCATGTTAGACTGTAACTGTCCTGTATTGTTGTCATGTTAGACTGTAACTGTCCTGTATTGTTGTCATGTTAGGCTGTAACTGTCCTGTATTGTTGTCATGTTAGACTGTACCATGTGAGTTGTTTTGATGAATGTTTCAAGTTAAATGTCTGAACATTGGTTGGAGAACCGGCGCTGATTTCTTACATCCTCGTCTCTAATAACATCAACTCTAGCTGCGATGATCTAAGGGAAATAGCAGGGTGTCAAAAAACAATAAATCACAAGATCCTATCTAGAACGATTTGGCAACACAGTACATCACAAGATCCTACCAAGAACGATCTAGGCAACACAATACATCGCAAGATCCTATCAAGAACGATCTAGGCAACACAATACATCACAAGATCCTACCAAGAACGTTCTAGGCAACACAATACATCACAAGATCCTATCAAGAACTATCTAGGCAACACAATACATTACAAGATCTTACCAAGAAGAAAACGCTTCCCAAAATAATGATATGATAATTGCATAACAATTTTTGACAATCTTTCGTCCATTGTGATATTGCTTCCGTATTTTCATGCGTCTTCAAGGCATTTATCATTGAAATTTGTGACCAAAACAAGCAAACATTCTGTACCTCGTGTCAAAGAACCAAGCATTCTGTACCTCGTGTCAAAGAACCAAGCATTCTGTACCTCGTGTCAAAGAACCAAGCATTCTGTACCTCGTGTCAAAGAACTATGGACTTTGTACCTCGTGCTAAAGAACCACGGACTGTGTACTACATCCAGATTATTTGTTCGTCTAATCGATATGTTGATTATATGTTAAATATCTCAAGTGTATTCCACTACTCCCCCACCCCTCTTGTCTTTCACAAACTGTAGATGTCAATGGATTGCATTCGATTGCTCCCTGTCTGCAGATGTCAGTGAATTGTACTGGATTGTACTGGATTGTACTGGATTGTACTGGATTGTTCTGGATTGTTCCGTATGATCAATATTTAAGTAAACGACAACAATTTTTATTTTTAGTCTCAGTTCCCCACGTGTACCTACCTTTGTTACAACCCGCTGGCATTGATGGTTGTAAAACATACGTACGACATGTATGTTTGTTGAGTTTCTTAGACTGGTACACTTGGACAGGCTGCAGTCTGTGTTTCCCTTCTAACTGAATCCATTAACTGAGACACAACTCATTACGTGCAGCGGTCCCATACGTCAAAGGGAGGTGAGCGCGGCAGAAGTCAAGTGTTTTCTTTATGAATGGGGTGCAGGGGTGAATGGGGTGCAGGGGTAAATGGGGTGCAGGGGTGAATGGGGTGCAAGGGTGAATGGGGTGCAGGGGTGAATGGGGATAAGAACATTTATTATTAAAATGTTGGGGGAAAAATATCCAGTTTTCTGACAGGATGTTCCAAAACAACTGTTTCCAACTTTCTGACCGGAACTGTAACACGATCATTATTTGTTCTTTCTTCTTTCGCCTTTCTGAATTTTTTCAATCACTGGAACGGAATTAAAAGCCAATATTAAAATGTTCCATTGCCACAGTTTGGCATCGCTGGTTATTCTGATTAATTCAATCTTACATTCTTTTCATTATAGGCCATTTTTTGGGTTGAACTCTAACATCAATGCTTGGACTCCAGTACGTTCCAAACCTTTCATTAGTAAAACTGTAACATCAATGCTTGGACTCCAGTACGTTCCAAACCTTTCATTAGTAAAACTGTAACATCAATGCTTGGACTCCAGTACGTTCCAAACCGTTCATTAGTAAAACTGTAACATCAATGCTTGGACTCCAGTACGTTCCAAACCTTTCATGAGTAAAACTGTAACATCAATGCTTGGACTCCAGTACGTTCCAAACCTTTCATGAGTAAAACTGTAACATCAATGCTTGGACTCCAGTACGTTCCAAACCTTTCATTAGTAAAACTGTAACATCAATGCTTGGACTCTAGTACGTTCCAAACCTTTCATGAGTAAAACTGTAACATCAATGCTTGGACTCCAGTACGTTCCAAACCTTTCATGAGTAAAACTGTAACATCAATGCTTGGACTCCAGTACGTTCCAAACCTTTCATGAGTAAAACTGTAACATCAATGCTTGGACTCCAGTACGTTCCAAACCTTTCATTAGTAAAACTCTAACATCAATGCTTGGACTCCAGTACGTTCCAAACCTTTCATTAGTAAAACTCTAACATCAATGCTTGGACTCCAGTACGTTCCAAACCTTTCATTAGTAAAACTGTAACATCAATGCTTGGACTCCAGTACGTTCCAAACCTTTCATGAGTAAAACTCTAACATCAATGCTTGGACTCCAGTACGTTCCAAACCTTTCATGAGTAAAACTGTTACATCAATGCTTGGACTCCAGTACGTTCCAAACCTTTCATGAGTAAAACTGTAACATCAATGCTTGGACTCCAGTACGTTCCAAACCTTTCATTAGTAAAACTGTAACATCAATGCTTGGACTCAAGTACGTTCCAAACCTTTCATTAGTAAAACTCTAACATCAATGCTTGGACTCCAGTACGTTCCAAACCTTTCATTAGTAAAAGTGTAACATCAATGCTTGGACTCCAGTACGTTCCAAACCTTTCATGAGTAAAACTGTAACATCAATGCTTGGACTCCAGTACGTTCCAAACCTTTCATGAGTAAAACTGTAACATCAATGCTTGGACTCCAGTACGTTCCAAACCTTTCATGAGTAAAACTGTAACATCAATGCTTGGACTCCAGTACGTTCCAAACCTTTCATTAGTAAAACTCTAACATCAATGCTTGGACTCCAGTATGTTCCAAACCTTTCATTAGTAAAACTGTAACATCAATGCTTGGACTCCAGTACGTTCCAAACCTTTCATGAGTAAAACTGTAACATCAATGCTTGGACTCCAGTACGTTCCAAACCTTTCATGAGTAAAACTGTAACATCAAGGCTTGGACTCCAGTACGTTCCAAACATTTCATGAGTAAAACTGTAACATCAATGCTTGGACTCCAGTACGTTCCAAACCTTTCATTAGTAAAACTGTAACATCAATGCTTGGACTCCAGTACGTTCCAAACCTTTCATGAGTAAAACTGTAACATCAATGCTTGGACTCCAGTACGTTCCAAACCTTTCATGAGTAAAACTGTAACATCAATGCTTGGACTCCAGTACGTTCCAAACCTTTCAATAGTAAAACTCTAACATCAATGCTTGGACTCCAGTACGTTCCAAACCTTTCATGAGTAAAACTCTAACATCAATGCTTGGACTCCAGTACGTTCCAAACCTTTCATTAGTAAAACTCTAACATCAATGCTTGGACTCCAGTACGTTCCAAACCTTTCATTAGTAAAACTCTAACATCAATGCTTGGACTCCAGTACGTTCCAAACCTTTCAATAGTCATTCTGGACACTTTCTGGAGTGTCGATCCATATTTTCAGAAGTGTTTTTATAACAATTTTCCGTTCATCTTAAAACAATCCAACTGTATAGAGAACTCTGTAATGTTGCACTATTTCATCAGTCTTTGCTAATCTTGCACTATTTTATCAGTTTTTGCTAATGTTGCACTATTTCATCAATTTTTGCTAATGGTGCACTATTTCCTCGGTTTTTGCTAATGTTGCACTATTTCATCAGTTTTTGCTAATGTTGCACTATTTCATCAGTTTTTGCTAATGTTGCACTATTTCATCATTTTTTTCTAATGTTGCACTATTTCATCCGTTTTTGCTAATGTTGCACTATTTCATCGGTTTTTGCTAATGTTGCACTATTTCATCAGTCTTTGCTAATCTTGCAATATTTCATCAGTCTTTGCTAATCTTGCACTATTTCATCAGTCTTTGCTAATCTTGCACTATTTGATCAGTCTTTGCTAATCTTGCACTATTTCATCAGTCTTTGCTAATCTTGCACTATTTCATCAGTCTTTGCTAATCTTGCACTATTTCATCAGTCTTTGCTAATCTTGCACTATTTCATCAGTATTTGCTAATCTTGCACTATTTCATCAGTCTTTGCTAATCTTGCACTATTTCATCAGTCTTTGCTAATCTTGCACTATTTCATCAGTCTTTGCTAATCTTGCACTATTTCATCAGTCTTAGTTAATCTTGCACTATTTCATCAGGTTTTTTTTTACAGCGTGTAAAAGCTTAATTTCACTAAGTTTGAATTTAGACTTCTTTTCTAATGTTTCAAGATCTGCATTGGAAGGTTGGAGTTAATTTAACATTTGGAAGTTGGCGAGAGGTTTTGAGGTAATGTCTAGAGATTGCCAGCGCACCATCATACCATCCCTTACTCAACCATCCCTTACCCAACCATTCAATGATAATTTGTACAAACTTTCAGCTTACTTTGAATGTCACTTATGTTAATTTTTTGTCAAGAAATACGTGTACAAAATGATATTTAATAATACATTTGCAAAGGTCCACGTGGATTTGATAAATCATATGTACACAGGATGTTATAAATCATATGTACACAAGGATGTTATAAATCATATGTACACAAGGATGTTATAAATCATGTGTACACAAACAATTGGAATAAGTATACCAAACAAATTAATTACAACACACACACATACATATTGGTTCACCTCTCTGCCTCCTTCTCTGCCTCACTCTCTGCCTCCCTCTCTGCCCCGTATGCCTATAATTATGCCCCTCCTTGACTCCATTGCTGCTTCCCTCTCTGCCTCCCTCTCTGCCTCCCTCTCTGCCTCCCTCTCTGCCTTACTCTCTGCCTTACTCTCTGTCTCAATATTCCTATCACTATGCCCCTCCTTGACTCCCTCGCTGATTCCCTCGATGCCTCCTTCTATGCCTCCCTCTATGCCTCCCTCTCTGCCTCCCTCTCTGCATCTCTATCTGCCTCTCTCTCTCTGCCCCGTATACCCCTCCTTGACTCCCTCACTGCTTCCCTCGATGCCTCCTTCTATGCCTCCCTCTATGCCTCCCTCTCTGCCTCCCTCTCTGCATCTCTATCTGATTCTCTCTCTGGCTTCTTTTCTGCATCCCACCATGACCCCATTCTGCTTCCCTCGATGCCTCCCTCTATGCCTCCCTCTCTGCCTCCCTCTCTGCATCTCTATCTGACTCTCTCTGGCTTCTTTTCTGCATCCCTCCATGACCCCATTCCTTTAATCTTTGCCCCCGCATACATCCCTTTCTGTCCCCCTTTATGCCCCCCTCTAATGCCTCCCCCACACATTGAGCTACACACACGCGCAGGTTCTTATGGTGACGCCAAAAAAATTCAAAGCGAATATAAGGGATGCAACCCATGAATTTTTTACAATGTGCATCTGATCATCCAGAGTTACACGTGCCTCGTGCACAGGTGCGCCAGGTGTGTCAGCTCACCGATGAAGAAGACTACGCCTGAACCGGGTTCTCTTGAAAAGCTTTGTTTATAAACTGTGCTACCAATTACCAGAGGGGGTGGGGGAGGATGCCCTTCAATTAAGATGAGCAGAAAATATCCATGCGAAGAAAGATGTGCGTAGGCTTATGGATAGTCTGGATAAATGGGTGGAAAGTTGGATGTGGAATCAGATGAAAATATTTGATGAAGATATTGCTTGGGCATTTGGTGGATGGATTGATTGATGGATGGATTGATGGATGGATTGATGGATGGATGGATTGATGGATGGGTGGATGGATGGATGGATGGATACATAAATTGATTATGACTTTTTGAACTTATGATGGTGTTTGGGTGATGGATACGGAAATGGATTACGGTAGATGGACATATATAAATGATAAAAAGGTTAGTGAGATGATTGGAGTCATTGTTTGGTGCTGGTGGATGAGTGGATGATTGGATTCGTTGATTGGTGCTGGTGGATGAGTGGATGATTGGATTCGTTGATTGGTGCTGTTGGATGAGTGGATGATTGGATTCGTTGATTGGTGCTGGTGGATGATTGGAGTCATTGTTTGGTGCTGGTGGATGAGTGGATGATTGGATTCGTTGATTGGTGCTGGTGGATGAGTGGATGATTGGAGTCATTGTTTGGTGCTGGTGGATGAGTGGATGATTTATCCAGGATTGATACGTATTTAGAGCAGAGATTGGCAACTGTTCAAAAAGCTACCGGTGTGGCTGATAAAAAGAAAAATGTTCCCCCATTTATTAAATCGATGATAAAATACTATTATATCATAAAATAGTGTACGAAATACAATGTAAAGAAATGAACAGTTTAATCATAGTTCAACCAAAATTTAGAGTGAACTTTGTCATGTCCTTTCATTGGCAAGTTTGAGAAATTGTAATACAATTCTTCTTCAACAACGTATGTGCCATAGATGATTTCATTAAAATACTATAAAGTGGTGGTAAATTTTTATATTTTAAGAATTATTTCTGCATACATGATTGACTTTCTTTCTTATGGACAAAACTGAACTCGCCAGATTTTAGAGGTCACTTAGAGGTCTATTATAGGTATGTTAGAGGTCTATTAAAGGTCTATTAGATATCTAATAGAGGTCTATTAGAGGTCTATTAGAAGTCTATCAGAGGTCTATGAAATGTCAATTAGAGGTCTATTAGAGGTCTAAGGTCTATCAGAAGTCTATCAGAGGTCTATCAGAGGTCAATTAGAGGTCTGTTCGCCACATGTTGTGGTTGGCGATGTGGTTGCCCACCCCAGGTCTAGTGAAAAGTTTATTAAAAAGACAAACTTACTTCTTCATCGTCCACAGTTTTCTTGGTAGTCCGAAGTTTCAGTTTAGCCAAAAATAGTTTCCTGTGAAACATCTTAGAGACACTCAAATAGCTTCACGTGTGAAATAGATCCCTGTCCACATGGGTATAGTCTTGCTGCTACTCTTGTACAGTTAAATTCATTGTATATTCATTACGTCACACCATTAACTCATCTACACAGTTGCATGATTATTTATTTATTTTTACAAGACGACGCCATTTTGTTTCGTTGAATGCTGAAAGTCAAACACTGGTATGTATATTGTAACTGGTTACAAGGTCACTTCGACGGCACACGATCTGACACCGGGAGATGAAACTTGACTTAAGTTTATAAATGAATGACTAATTGTATCGGTAAGTTGACATCAATATAGTGAAAGCATATACCGGGATAATGATGAAATACTTTGTAAAATGAAAACGTAACAATGGAATGGGGGAATCAACATATAATTCCTGCAGAATTCTCCTGAACAGACTGAACATAATGAGAAATATCATCTGACTTAATGGGAAACACAATGGGACATCATGAGAACCATCGTCTAACATCCTGAGAAACATCGTCTAACATCCTGAGAAACATCATCTGATATCAGAAGAAACATCATCTGACATCATGAGAAACATAATTGGGCATCATGAGAAACCACACTTGACATCATGAGAAATATCATTTGACATAAAGAGAAACTTCATATGACATCAGAAGAAACCACAGGTGACATCATGAGAAATATGAACTGACATGAGAAACATCATCTGACATTCCGACAAACATGTGACATCATGAGAAACATTATCTGACACAATGAGAATTAGAAACATCATCTGACATTATGAGAAACATAATCTGACATTATATTATGACAAATATGTGACATCATGAGAAACATCATCTAGCAAATAAGAAACATCACATGAGATCTTGAGAAACATCATCGGACATTAGGTAAAACATCATGTGACACCACGAGAAACATCATGTGACATCATGAGAAACATCATCTTCTATCAACGGTTATAGTCTTATTAAATCTCCACAAATAATCACAAGGTCAGTTGAATAATCCTCTAAGTAGCTTAAGCAGGTTTATGTAAAGCCGGCACATTAGTCCGGGGAGATAATCCACGGAAATGAGTAGATCACTCTCGATTCATCCATTGCCAGGAACTCCACAGGAAATACTTTATTATTTCCCTTCTTTAAAAGGGGATGTCCTTATTCTTCTTTCTTTCCTTTTTATATATATTTTTTGCGTCACATGACCTTTTAGCATTAAGCGTACCTTGCAGCCTTGACTGCAGCGAAATTAGAGAAATTTACCTGGGGGATGTGAGAGGGGGGTGGGAGGCAAACGGATGGGGTGTTTTCTTTCTGGGGCGGTCTTTGGATTTAATTGATAAACTTTGGTTGTGGATTTCAAACTAAAGGCTTGCGCCTGTGATTACGCCTGTGTGTGTGTGTGGAATAGGGCGAGGGTGTAAGGAAGCTATTAATCAATACCACATTCTTAGAAACACTGGATTTATTGATTTAGTGATATCTTGATTTGTAGACCTATCACTCTCCCGTCAATTCATCCATCCAGCGATCCACCAGTCGTTACTCCACAAAAAACATCCATCCACCCAACGATCCACCAGTCGTTACTCCACAAATACATCCATCCACCCTGCTATCCATTAGTCATTACTCCACTAAACGATCCATCCACGAGCTTATTATTTTACACATAGACGTTCCCGATAGATCCACTCATCCATCCATCCATAGAACCCCCCCCCCCACACAACAAAAATCCACTAATACTTCCATCCAACCCAATAATCCATCCATCCACCAACCCATCCACGTGTTCATTCATTCATCCACCCATCCACCCAAATGTCCCTGCATACATCTATCTCACCAACCCGTTGCCCACAGCCAATCAGAGAGGCGTATGAACAATGAATATAGGATCTGCAGCGGGCCTGGAAGACATGAGGCGAACATGAATAAGATGCTATTCCACAAGGGGCGGGGTAGGGTGGGGGTGGAGAAGGAAGGTGTATTCCTGGGTTGAAATCTGGGAGCAGGTGATATGTAAGTGGGGATGCAGTGTGGGGAAAGGTACACAGATTGCATCAAGGAATGTGGCTCTTACTCAGTTTAAAACTTTCATAAAGAGATTCTAATTTTGATCTAAACAAGATCAAGAAGTCACAAGTTTAATTGTGATCTCGTACATGGAAACAAACATTACAATAAAACAGGGGTCGGGAACCTATGGCTCGCCAGCCAGATGGGACCTATGGCTCGCCAGCCAGATGGGACCTATGGCTCGCCAGCCAGATGGGACCTATGGCTCGCCAGCCAGATGGGACCTATGGCTCGCCAGCCAGATGGGACCTATGGCTCGCCAGCCAGATGGGACCTATGGCTCGCCAGCCAGATGGGACCTATGGCTCGCCAGCCAGATGGAACCTATGGCTCGCCAGCCAGATGGGACCTATGGCTCGCCAGCCAGATGTGGCTCTATTGATGGCTGCATCTGACTCGCAGACAAATGTTCGATTATAAAAAAAAATGTTTCTTTAGACTCCTTTGATCTACATATTAATTGCATATCAATATTTCATTCTAAAAATGAGCTAAAGTCTACTGCAGCTCAGCATCACAAGTGGTAAAGGAGATAAACTCCGCTGTCCTAAAAGACAGAAAAATAGCAACCCTCCACGCATTTACTTGAAATTTTAGTTCTAAACATAATGTATGGCTCTCACCGAATTACTTTTCAAAATATGTTGTGTCCATGGCTCTCTCAGACAAAAAGTTTCCCGACCCCTGCAATAAAATAATCATTTGTGTGTATTGATGAGCTGTGAGACTTTGGTTTTGCGGCCATGCATCTTGTGTGCTTCCTTTAAGTGTGTGACTGGGTTTAAATTACATGGTCTTTCTGTAGGATGGAATATGTTCAAGAGAAGAGAAGACAACCTTGTGTCAATGGTTTCTATGCTTAAAGTGCGAATGAGTGAGTGAGTGAGTGAGTGAGTGAGTGAGTGAGTGAGTGAGTGAGTGAGTGAGTGGGTGAGTGAGTGAGTGGGTGAGTGGGGACATAACCCCATAGGATTTTGTAATACAATTTTTGCTCGTTTATTTTACTTTCCATTTTTTATAAAAATTACAACCTACCCATTTCCTACCAAATGTCCTACCAATGTCCTACAGATGTCCTACCGATGTCCTATCAATGTCCTACCAATGTCCTACCAGTGTCCTACAGATGTCATACCATTAAACAAATGGCCTACAAATATCCGACCATCTTACCATTGTTCTATCATCCTACAATGTACAACAATCCTACCAACATCCTACCAAGGTCATACCATCCTACAAATGTACAAACATCCTATTAATATACATTCCTCGTACCCAGTTCGTACCATCCTACAAATGTACAACTATGCTATTAATGTACAATCATCGTACCGAGGTCGTACCATCCTAGTCCTGGGTGAGTCTAATGAAAGGCAAACCTCGCTTGACACTTGGTGCTGACCTTCAGGTGAGATTGATTGAAGACCAGAACACGTCTGCTTAATGAGCTGCCAGTTGCTTCCAGTCCGCTGTTCGGCCCAACCCTATCCGGTTGAAGTACATCTGGCCGTTTGTTGTACATGTACACGCTCTTGGCTACGAGTTTAGACTGTGACCTGGAGCACCGTACCTGGCGGTGAGTCAAGTTTTGTTTTTTGTACAAATTGGTGATGTAAACATAGAAGATGTCAGCGTAGATACAATCACGGCTTGGTCTTATTGGTGAGGGTAAATACCATCACGGCTTGGTCTTATTGCTAAGGAAGTACACAAAACATGCTCGAAAATGCTGGTACAGAAGTACATAAGACACAGTAAAATGTACACGCTTGTTCAGAAATACACATGACACCCTGTCACGTACATATATAAAGTCTGTGGGCGATACTACGACCTAGGTTCCAATGTCTGCAATTGAGAATAAATGAAAACATTTTCGGAGATAATCGGCTGCTCGTGTCCTTTAAACCAGATTTCGTAGATTTCATAACGCTCTCAATTTTTTTTAGAATTTTCTTTTTTTTAATTTATAAGAATTTTTATTGTTATTAAAGCCTTCATGTTAGCTTCGACCTTGTTCGTGTGTTGTTGTTCTTTCTTTCTATCTGGGTGCGTGGCAAAATCTTCGGACGGCTAATTGACCCACTTCCCGTGGTCGCGGTTGGGGCGTGAGGACGGATGACTGAGAGATGGTGTATTTGTTCTTTTAGTTTTTCGCCTTGAATCCCACAAGTTTTCTGAGTCACGTGTGGCCGTGGTGGTGTGCTGACCACAAGCCACGTGTGGCCGTGGTGGTGTGCTGACCACAAGCCACGTGTGGCAGTGGTAGTGTGCTGAATACGAACCACATAAGGAAAATTGGTGAAATATTTCTGTTGAGCGTTGCGAGTGTTGTGGATGTAAGAGGGACGGTGAACGTTGCCGTGGATGTAAAAGGGACGGTGAACGTTGCTGTGGATGTAAGAGGGGCGGTGAACGTTGCCGTGGATGTAAGAGGGACGGTGAACGTTGCCGTGGATGTAAGAGGGACGGTGAACGTTGCCGTGGATGTAAGAGGGACGGTTAACGTTGCCGTGGATGTAAGAGTGACGGTGAAAGTTTCCGTGGATGTAGGAGAGACGGTGTCGTGGATGTAAGAGTGACGGTGACCATTGCCGTGGATGTAAGAGAGACGGTGACCATTGCCGTGGATGTAAGAGAGATGGTTCCGTGGATGTAAGAGAGATGGTTCCGTGGATGTAAGAGTGACGGTGACCATTGCCGTGGATGTAAGAGTCACGGTGACCATTGCCGTGGATGTAAGAGTGACGGTGACCATTGCCGTGGATGTAAGAGAGACGGTGCCGTGGATGTAAGAGAGACAGTGGCCATTGCCGTGGATGTAAGAAGACGGTGCCGTGGATGTAAGAGAGACGGTGCCGTGGATGTAAGATAGACGGTGACCATTGCCGTGGATGTAAGAGGGACGGTGACCATTTCCGTGGATGTAAGAAGGACTGTGACCATTGCCGTGGATTTAAGAAGGACGGTGACCATTGCCTTGGATGTAAGAGGGACGGTGACCATTGCCGTGGATGTAAGAGAGGCGGTGACCATTGCCGTGGATGTTAGAGAGACGGTGCCCATTGCCGTGGGTGTAAGACAGATGGTGACTATTGCCGTGGATGTAAGAGGGACGGTGAACATTGCCGTGGATGAAAGAGGGACGGTGACCATTGCCGTGGACGTAAGAGAGACGGTGACCATTTCTTGGATGTAAGAGGGACGCTGACCATTGCCGTGGATGTAAGAGTGACGGTGACCATTGCCGTAAATGTAAGAGGGACGGTGACCTTTGCTGTGGATGTAGGAGCGACGGTGACCATTGCCGTGGATGTAAGAGAGACGGTGACCATTGCCGTGGATGTAAGAGGGACAGTGCCATCGATGTAAGTGTGACGGTGACCATTGCCTTGGATGTAAGAGGGACGGTGACCATTGCCGTGGATGTAAGAGAGACGGTGACCATTGCCGTGGATGTAAGAGAGACGGTGCCCATTTCCGTGGGTGTAAGAGGGATGGTGACCATTGCCGTGGATGTAAGAGAGACGGTGCGCATTGCCGTGGGTGTAAGAGAGATGATGACCATTGCCGTGGATGTAAGAGGGACGGTGAACATTGCCGTGGATGTAAGAGGGACGGTGACTATTGCCGTGGACGTAAGAGAGACGGTGACCATTGCTTGGAAGTAAGAGGGACGCTGACCATTGCCGTGGATGTAGGAGTGGGAGTGAGCTTTGAATTGTACATAATTATTTCTTGTTTATTATGCATTTGAACCCACGTGCATACCAATAGGTTAAGTATATGAATCTGAATTGTTTCGCTGCGTTGGTTTGTGAATTCTTCACATCAGCTCTGCGGGGACAAGAAGGAAAGTAGTTTTTGACTCTGAAATTATTCTGTGGCCAAAACAAATGAGACCTAATCTCTAGACAACGCACCATCTGCCACACACGCAATAACGAAGTAGACCTAATCTCTAGACAACGCACCATCTGCCACACACGCAATAACGAAGAAGACCTAATCTCTAGACAACGCACCTGCTGCCACACATGCAATAACGAAGTAGACCTAATCTCTAGACAACGTACCATCTGCCACACACGCAATAGCGAAGGAGACCTAATCTCTAGACAACGCACCATCTGCCACACACGCAATAACGAAGTATACCTAATCTCTAGACAACGCACCATCTGCCACACACGCAATAACGAAGTAGACCTAATCTCTAGACAATGCACCATCTGCCACACACGCAATAACGAAGTAGACCTAATCTCTAGACAATGCACCATCTGCCACACACGCAATAACGAAGTAGACCTAATCTCTAGACAACGCACCATCTGCCACACACGCAATAACGAAGTAGACCTAATCTCTCGACAACGCACCATCTGCCACACACGCAATAACGAAGTAGACCTAATCTCTAGACAACGCACCATCTGCCACACACGCAATAACGAAGTAGACCTAATCTCTAGACAACGCACCATCTGCCACACACGCAATAACGAAGTAGACCTAATCTCTAGACAATGCACCATCTGCCACACCTGCAATAAGAATAGAATAGATCGAATAGATTCCTTTTTTGATCCAAACAAATGGAAATGTTTTTTGATTTCATTGTTCATTTCTAGCCCATAAATAAAACAATTTGAACTTAAGACTTTTATATTAAGTTATTTCACTAGTACAAACACAGCTATTCAGTGAATTCTCTTAGTCATATCAGGGAATTGTTAGTTCTCATCAAGATATGTGACTTCGGGTGAGGGGGGGGAGCACGCTGGTAAATTCGTACAGACTGGGGAACAAAATAATTCTTGCAATCCTCGCCCTGACGGAAAGAATATCGTCCCGAACGGGCCGATCCTAAGTATCTGTGATGAAGAGGATGGGATGTATCATCCAAAATGTGTTTAGTCTTATAATAACATCTTTCTTCAAATAGTTCAAGTGAATGATGTTTAGTTTGTGTTATTTTCCTAGCTTTCTTGATTAGTCGGTTTATGCGGTGTTTGATATCAGACGATTAATTCCCACACCAGCAGGTAATACTGAAATTACGTAGGCTTCCAATTGTTGCACTGTAGAATAAGTTAACGACTTGTTTGTTTAAGCCGAAATTGTACAGCTCTTGAGGTAGAATCGTTGGTTGAACTTGTTATACAGCATTTAATCGTGCCCATGCCATGTTGACTTTGATTTTGTATGTTGAGATCCGTAATCTGGTGTTTCCTCCTCCTGAAATCAACAACCATTTCATTTGTTTGTTTTTTTTAATTCGGCTGGAGAAAATGTTCATCGCACCAACTGATAATGCTTGTAACTATGTTGCGGTATAGGTCCTCTCTCTCAGATATTAAGCCAACGATGGTGGTATCATCAGCAAATCTTGAGATTGGAACGTTGTCGTTTGAGCTTTGATATCATTGGTGTATATTGTATACAGCCAGGGGAGACAACGTAGCCTTGTGTGTGGCGCCCCGGTGCTTATTTCTTTGGTTAGAGATAATTGGTCATTTTCTTTGACATATTGTTCAGTATCCAAGAATTAATGTTTAAATTTACACCTAACGAGGAACGTTTCTTGATCATAAGGTGTTGGATAGTGTTAAATGCTGATGAGAAGTCTAAGAATAGCACTCTGGCATATTTTTAAGACTGTCTGGGTGATGGTAAAGGTAAATCTCTAGACAACGCACCATCTGCCACGCCCGCAAACCTATCGATAACAATACATTCTATCAAATTTTCAACCCAGACCCCCAAAATCAGTTTTCATGTTATTCAAGGTGAAGATGAAGGAAATATGGTGACACTGATTTCACGAAATAAAATTCCCGACAAATATCGCAAGTGCGTTTGGTGCATACTCTCTTGTTTTTTCTGAAATAGTTTGTGAAATAATCCGCGGTGTAAAAAGCGGGTGGGTCATTAGAATTTAAAAATATAATTTCAAAAGGCATATAAAGGATTTATAGGACAAGCTTTGAATATAATTTTGTTTAATTTAAATTGATTGTGCTATGCATAAATATGTACAATGAAATGAAAGTACATTTTGATGTGTTTGTTTCTTAAATAAATAATTTATGTAGCTCATCTAATTTTCTGCAAATATTTTTAATCGCATTCTTCTCTCTGCCTTAACTTCTGTAAAGTTATCGTTGGTCTTCAGGCTTTGCACGTCAACCTTTGCGTGTCAACCTTTGCGTGTCAACCCTTGCATGTCAACCCTTGCATGTCAACCCTTGCATGCAAATCCTTCAAACATCATACAATACATTCATCCTACACCCCTCCCATGCTACCACCCACACAGCCTACAAACTACCAGTCATGCAACCCACCCATCCTACTATGCCAATCGTACAACAAAACAATCAATGAATGATGCGGCTATCCACATGATGCGGCTGTCCACATGATGCGGCTGTCGAGGACTGCTGTCTTGCTGTAAAAGAATGGATGTCATCAAACAGACTAAAATTAAATGATGACAAGACTGAGGCAATTGTTTGTAGTTCGGACGCCAATCTTCGGAAAGTTGCTTTCACATCAATAAAAGTTGGTGAATCGGAGATACCCGAGACCTTGGTTTCTTTATTGATAGTAAACTCAGTATGATTCAAAATATCAGTTCTGTAGTCAGAGCATGCTTCTGTCATCTACGCGCCCTTGGTCAGCTGCGTCCTCAACTCAATAAGAGATCAGCAAATGCTGTAGCAGTAACTCTAATCCAGTCAAGATTAAATTATTGTAACAGTTGTTTGTGGGGTTTGCCTCAGAATCAAATTCAGAGACTCCATTGGGTGCAAAATTCTGCAGCATGCATTGTGTCGCGGAAAAAGAGATCAGATCACATTACCCCAGTTCTACGAGATCTCCATTGGGTTCCTATTAGTAAGCGCATAGACCACAAGATTCTGTCCTTGGCGTATAGCTGCTTAGAAGGCTCTGCACCAGAATATCTGAAAGAACTGCTTTATAAACATGTAACCTTAAAGAACCTGCGGTCCTCAACTCAGTCCTTACTGAAAATTCCCAGTGTGGATGAACACAGAAAAAAGTCGTACGGAGTGCGCTCTTTTGAAGCGGTAGCGCCAAAGTTATGGAATATTTTACCTCCATCTTTGAGGAGTACTGACACGGACAGAAAATTATTTAGGACAAATTTAAAGACTTATTTGTTTAATAGATTTGATGACACCTGAGCGCATTGAGCATGCTAAAGTAGCATGGATACCAGCGCTGTAGAAGTATCTAATCAATCAATCTAGACTACAGTGAAAAGAGCAATTATATGAATGGTCAGTGGCTGATCTCAAGAAATTGTTTTTTTTTTCAAAATGAGGAATCTAATAAATATATTTTTTTTAGAAAAGAAACTTTCTGCAAGTGCTGGCATGAATGAGAAGTGATGTCATGACTGAGAAGTTATGTCATGAGTGAGAAGTGATGGCATGACTGAGAATTGATGGCATGAATGAGAAGAAATGGCATGACTGCTAAGTGATGGTATGACTGCGAAGTGATTGCATGACTGAGAAGTGATGGCATGACTAAGAAGTGATCGCATGACTAAGAAGTGATGGCATGACTGAGAAGTGATGGCATGACTGAGAAGTGATGGCATGACTGAGAAGTGATGGCATGACTGAGAAGTGATGGCATGACTAAGAAGTGATCGCATGACTAAGAAGTAAGGGCATGACTAAGATGTGATGGCATGACTGAGAAGTGATGGCATGACTGAGAAGTGATGGCATGACTGAGAAGTGATGGCATGACTAATAAGTGATGGCATAACTGAGAAGTGATGGCATGACTGCGAAGTGATGGTATGACTGAGAAGTGATGGCATGACTGAGAAGTGATGGCATGACTGAGACGCTCAAGTGCCATAATTGTGATGTATCTCACGTGCTACTGTAACTGCTACTAATGATCTTCAGAATGACGCTAAGACAAGTCCTCATAACTCTTAGCGCTTTAGACCCGAAAGATCTTCGCCCTTATACATGTTTGGGCATACGCCAAAGTAAAAGGAAGGTGTAAAGGGCAGATGGATTGTGCCGTTATCTGGGACATTAAGAGACTAAGTGCATCTGTGTACAATAATGTCAGACATTTTGTAAATTGTACACGTAATTTTTTTATTAATAAATATTTATTTATTTTAAGTTAAACTTCAATATTTATAAAATTTCAACTGAAATATTTCTATTTTTAAGTTTTTAAGTTGATTTTAGTTAAACATCAATACTTTGAAGAGTTAGGTGCTAAAATAGTTCTATTTTTTAAGTTTGGTGATTCTTAAATTGTTCTATTTATTTAGGTAAAAGTTTAGGTCAACTTTATTTATCTCAGATTGATGAGAATGAGCTGATGGTTCTCAAAAACCTTGGCCATAAACCTTTTATGTGAGACTTTCTTACTAATCATGTCATGCGCTCAGCTATTATGATGTGTAGTTACTTCAGATGTTCAAAGGGGAATAACTAAAACAATACTACGTTTTGTTTTTATTACTTCCCTTTGCTTTGGAGACCTATGTTTTATTCTTTTAGTATGAAACCTGTATTCATATTGCGTCCAAAATTTTGTAAAGTAAAGATTATTGTTCAAAAGGTTAGTCTAATATGTGTAACTTTCTCTTTAACCCAATAAAACAACACAAAAATTAGGGCGGTATGGGTGTGTAGTCAACGGTATGGGTGTGTAGTCAACGGTATGGGTGTGTAGTCAACGGTATGGGTGTGTAGTCAACGGTATGGGTGTGTACAAACGGTATGGGTGTATAGTCAGCGGTATGTGCATGGGAGTGTAGTCAACGGTATGGGTGTGTAGTCAACGGTATGGGTGTGTAGTCAATGGTATGAAGGTGTGTGGTCAACGGTATGAGTGTGTAGTCACCGGTATGGGGGTGTAGTCAAACATAGGGCTAATGAAAGACCGAGTAGCGTACATATATTTGGGTCAACGGATGTGGGAGAGAAGATGGCCAAGATTGGGGAAAGGGGAGTTAAATATCGTACATTTAAATTATTTCAAACATCCTTAGTTCTCCCCCTTTAGAAGGAAATTTTGTGAAGGTCGCTGGCCCCACGTCCACGTATCCAACCATGGATCACTTACACATCCATAATTCAGTTAGTAAAATCCATAACATGGGGCAAATACCAGACGAAGGTAAACTTTCAGTCGTGATCCAAAACTGACTCAAGAATAAAGCCATCAAGTCATCTTATATTTGACTTCTTCCAAATAAATACCGAGTCGCTGTAACAAATAGTTTAAAATAAAGTGACTTTCTTGTTTTGTTTCGTTTATGTAACATTTATAAATCAGAGCCACACTAAAATTCCTATATCACACAGGTCGTTTGTTTTATAATAAATTTATGTCGAAATATTTGCAAACTATTTTTCATTGCCCTAGTTGTTACACTTTCTGGTATGTGTTGAGAACGTATGTATAATTGTGTAACCCTTGCCTCAGTTATTGCACTATGGCAGTGGTTCTAAAGCTTCGTAATGTCTCAACAACATTATTCAGTACCTCATTTTGTGGTGAACCACAACCATAAATTATTTGTCGTTGCTACTTCATAAAGATGGTCTTGGGCCACCCTTGTGTAAGGGTTGTTCGACCCTCAAAAGCGGGCGCGACCCACAGGTTAAGAACCGCTGCACTGGGGTATGTTTTGGAAATGTATTGTTTCGTTTTGTAACTCATGACTTAGTATTGAGTTGCTATTGTGAATATGTCATATGAGAAGTTTCATCTTGTCTACTAACTCAGTACTCCAGTCGTATATTCACTTTATATAACCAAAAGTCATTTCAGCTGTTGACTTATCAGGAGTCAGACTTTGATGTACCGGTACAAGACTCCTTCCGGTACAAAGACTACAGCCATACAATAACGGCAAAGATGAAAATATCCCAAGAACTCGATTGTTGTTCTGAATGCTGCAAACTGTTGACATGGAGAGGGGGGCGGGGGGGGGGGGGCCGCGTCAAGCATGCTTCGTCGTCTGCGCACGCGCGATTAGCAAACAGGCGACAATAGTTCTATAAAGCTGAATTATTCAACATTTGGAACTGACCCGATATGTTTGCTTTAGCATCATATGTATAAGCTTACAATGTTGGAATGGGTTTCGTGGGATAGATGGTGAAGGGTGTGGGATAAATGGTGGAGGGTGCGGGACAAAGGGTGTAGGTTGTGGGATGAGTGGTAGACGGTATGTGGTAAATGGTGGAGGGTGCGGTATAAGGGATGGAGGTCTTGGAATAAATGGTGGGTGCAAATTGGAGGGTGTGGGATAAACGATGGAGTTCTTGGGATTAAGGATGTGGGATAAAGGATTTAGGACGTGAGATAAAAGATGGAGATGTGAAATAAAAGATGAAGGATACGGCATAAAGAATAAAGTATATGGGATAAAGGATGGAGGATGTGGGATAAAGGATATGGAACAAAGGATATGGGATAAGGATATGGGATAACGGGTGTAGGTGTGGAATAAAGAATGAAGGGTGTGGGATACAGGTTTTGGGATAAAGGATGAAGGCTATGGGATAAAGGATGTGAGATAAATGGTGGAGGATGTTAGATGAAGTATTCGGTATGAAAGATGAAGGGTGTGGGATAAACTAAATGGGGTAGAGGATGAAGGGTGTGGGATAAAGTATGAAGGATGTGTGATAAAGGATGAAGGGTTTGGGATGAAGAAAGTGGGTTGAATGAAGTGGGATGAAGGGTGTGTGATAATGATAGAGGATTTGGGATAAAAGATGAAGAGTGTGGGATAAAGGATGTGGGATAAGGATTATGTGGGGGAAAGGGTATGGGATGAAGGATATGGGATAAAGGATGAAGGATGTGGGATAAAGGATTTGAGATAACGGTTAAAGGAGGAATAATGTGGGATAAAATAAGAAGGATGTGCGTTAACGGATGAAGGGGGTGGGTAAAGGATGAAGGATGTGGGATAAAGGATGAAGGATATGGGATAAAGGATGAAGGATATGGGATGAAGGATAGAGGATGTAGGATGAAGGATGGAGAATGGGCAAGGTAGGATGTTGGCTGGAGAATATAATGTTTTGGATGATAAGAATTGGCTGTTATTTCAGATTCTGTCCCTTGAGAAGAAGTTGGAACTGGACATAATTTTAATTGAGAGATGTCCTTGAACTTTTGGAACTTGTTTCCTCACTCAGCTGCAGAGTTGGGACCACCAGCAGAAGCAAGACTAGAGTGACGTCAACCGTACGGAGATTGAGTACGAGACACAATTCTAAATAAAAACATTTTACCTGAATAGTTTCATTTTGTTGATCTATGTTTCAAGTATTTTATGCTATACCTTCTTGGAGTGCCTGAAAAATAGCACGGGGGCACGTGGCCCTATTCGGATCCGCCACTGATGACAGACTCTGGGGTTTAAGTGGGGATGCCGAATGGTTTCGGTTTCTGAAGTGACCTTTACATTGATCGATCCCGTCTGCTGATTTCCCTGTGCACGGTCACAGCGCCTTATCATGGCCAAACATTCTTATCAGAGATATCTAGACTCAGGAAACTGAGGGATAAGATGTTGAGAAAGGAATTTCTGGGGTTGGCCTTTTAACTCATTGTTAGTTTACTGGACACTCCCATCGCCCCATCTCATACCATCCCATCATCCATATCATACCATCCCATCGTCCCATCTCCTACCCTGCCATCATCCATATCCTACCATCCCATCGTCACATCTCCTACCATCCCATCGTCACATCTCCTACCATCCCATCGCCGCATCTCTTTCTTTCCCATCGTCCCATCTCATACCATCTGAACGTCCCATCTCCTACACCCCATTGTCTTTTCTCCTACAGGCCCATCTACTACCCTCCCATCGTGCCATCTCTTACGCTCCCATCATAATCTCCTACCATCCCATCGTCCGATCTCCTACCATCCCACCGTCCCATATTCTACCCCCATTGTCTTTTCTCCTACCGTACCATCTATAACCTTCTCATCGTCCATCTCCCACCATTCCCATTCTTCCTCTACACTCCCATTGTCCCATTTCCTATCCTCCCATTTTCCATCTCCCACCCTCCTATTGTCTCGTTTCCTACCATCCTATTGTCCCATCTTCCATTCTCCCATCGTCCCATCTCCTACCCACACTGTCCAATCTTTTACACTCCCATTGTCCATGTCCTACCATCCCACTGCCCCACGTGCTACCATCTCATTGTCCCATCTCCTACACCCACTGTCCAATCTCCTACCCTCCCATTGTCCCATGTCCTACCATCCAATCGTCCCATCTCCTAACATCCCACTGTTCCAATGCCCCATTGTCTTCACTTTGACCTTTTATTTTTTATCCATATGAACCCAAACCACACAAATGGTTCACCCACATTTCTACCAACAAATGGTTCACCCATATTTCTATTACTATTGAGTTTACTCTCACTTCAAAGTAACCCCCCCCCCCACCATTACAGCCCCAACTTACACCCTCACTCAATGTCTCCCTCCCTTAGAGCACCGAATCACCCCCTCACTCAATGACTTCCTCCCTTAGAGCACCGAATCACCCCCTCACTCAATGACTCCCTTACTTAGAGCACCGAATCACCCCCTCACTCAATGACTCCCTCCCTTAGAGCACCGAATCACCCCCTCACTCAATGACTCCCTCCCTTAGAGCACCGAATCACCCCCTCACCCAACGCATTCCTTCTTGCACCAATCAAAAGGTCACTCGGCTCGTGGAGTAGAATGCCCCATGTGCCCCGGCTCGTGGAGTAGAATGCCCCATGTGCCCCGGCTCGTGGAGTAGAATGCCCCATGTGCCCCAGCTCGTGAAGTAGAATGCCCCATGTGCCCCGCTCGTGGAGTAGAATGCCCCGTGTGCCCCGGCTCGTGGAGTAGAATGCCCCATGTGCCCCGGCTCGTGGAGTAGAATGCCCCATGTGCCCCGGCTCGTGGAGTAGAATGCCCCATGTGCCCCGGCTCGTGGAGTAGAATGCCCCATGTGCCCCGGCTCGTGGACTAGAATGCCCCATGTGCCCCGGCTCGTGGACTAGAATGCCCCATGTGTCCCGGCTCGTGGAGTAGAATGCCCCATGTGCCATGCAGTGCATTGACTTATTAAACAGTTTTTCTGCTTCCTTTAAGATCTGATAAATGGTTGCTGGAAGCAAGGTATTAAGCCTCTCGTGCCGATACAGTGTCAGGATTGACAATAACTTGTTAACCTTAGGCTTAATATTACAGAAGAGGAATGTCATAATGGGTGCAAGAGTACTGAAGGCCAACATGTCTTTTAAAAATGCCCGCCATCGGGGCGCTGGGATTCAAAGAGAAGAATTAAGATGAACCTACGAATTGATTTTGCATCTCACAAAAGATGTCTGGCTCCCTTGCAGACCCACATATTTTTGGTGGGCGGGGGAAGACATCGTCTGATTGCTTTACTCTTTTATATATTTAAACAGAAGTCGGATGAAAACTCAGATTGTCTCGACTGCAACACCCTCAACTCCCCCAACTCCCCCAAGTCCCATAACTCAAAGTTATTTTTGAAAACTGCTACCAATGAATACATGAGTGCAAAACTGTAGCAACTGAAATGTCAAAACCTTGTGACGAAAGCCTTCAGATGAAATCCGTGTGATGAAATCCTTGTGATGAAATCCTCGTGATGAAAGCCTTGTTATTTCTCTAGTTCAACTTTTCTCTTGTTTGTGTCATCATACATCCCACTTCCTGTCTCTGTTTCTTTTCTTCCGTTAAGCTCCAGAATAGTAATCTCCTTTCCCCACATATGTGTGTCCTTATTGTAAGTACTCATTAGGAAACAATGGCTCTTATTTAACCATTTTAAACCCTCAAAAATATGACTAAAGTAAAGTACATAAAACAAATCCATAATTTTCTCTTAGTGGTAATTATTTCAAGGCTTAATTTCAATTTAATTTGGAATCACTCGTAAGATTAACACCAGATTATAAGCATATCTACTCAAACGCATAACGATTGGCTTTAGTTTTGTTGCAACACAGATTTCAAATAGACTTAAATCTGATGCTATTCCAGTCACCACTTGGCAAACGTATTGGCAGGATTTTCATGAGACCTCAGTACGTTGAACGTCCTGATGGTTAGACACCATCTGTTATAGCCAGACTTGCATAGGACCAAACATTTGGCAACCATCTTGTAGGGATTTAGGTGGTTGGTCGTAAAATCGCATCCGACCCTCATCCCAGACCTGTCAGGTAAATGTAAGTCACGTATTCTAGAACGGCGCTTCTCAAACTCTTAAGCATGTTGGACCAGAGGACAAGTTCTCCATTGCACCAGGGATTGGTGGACAAATGATTAAATATTGTTATGACATAACTTATGTCATCAAATTTTCTTTAATCCATTATAATTTCCAAACTTGGGCAGATGGTCCCCCCTCCCCCCTCCCTTCCTACGCTATATCATAATATACGCTCTCAGTGGCGTAGGTAGAGTGGTACTGGTGGACGGTTCGACCAATGTGACACGTTTTCTCTATTTGAGGTGTGGCAGGTATTTTCAGCTTATAACTGAGTTTTTTTATGGGAGGGGGAGGCGAAATTCTTGACCCACCCCGGGTGGCACTAACCTTATCTACGCCACTGTATGTACTCATTATGCCGTCCCTCATCACGCCTCGGTGAGTACATCATTCGTGGACGGTTCACTTAAACAAAACATGGATGGCCTATTTAAACAATTACATGGATGGCCTATTTGAACACTACATGGATGGCCTATTTAAACACTACATGGATGGCCTATTTAAACACTACATGGATGGCCTATTTGAACACTACATGGATGGCCTATTTAAACACTACATGGATGGCCTATTTAAACACTACATGGATGGCCTATTTAAACACTACATGGATGGCCTATTTGAACACTACATGGATGGCCTATTTGAACACTACATGGATGGCCTATTTGAACACTAAATAACTATAATGTAGTATTATATTTACTCTATGCACTAAAGATTTTAACGCAGCATTTGCATGGATGTGGTCTTGTATCCCAACCAACCCGGTCTAAACTGTACATGAAAAAAAAAAACTTTAACAAAAAACCTCAAATCTTTTCATTAATATAATACAATAAATACAACTACATTTATTGTTAACACATTATCATAAATACACGATGAAAGCAATAAAACCTTTTAATACGATGTTTTATATGAGAAACCTGTATATCATTCAGACCAATGAGATGTCATACAGCCCAGTGAGATGTCATTCAGCCCAGTGAGATGTCATTCAGCCCAGTGAGATGTCATTCAGCCCAGTGAGATGTCATTCAGCCCAGTGAAATCTCATTCAGTCCAGTGAGATGTCATTCAGCCCACTGAGATTTCATTCAGCCCACTGAGATGTCTTTCAGCCCACTGAGATGTCATTCAGCCCACTGAGATTTCATTCAGCCCACTGAGATGTCTTTCAGCCCAGTTAGATGGCGTGACCAGTTTTTGTCTAAAAACCACTCAATATGAGATTTCACTTAACCGATGCTATATGAGACCCGTATGTCATTCGGCATAGTGAGATGTCGTGATCTGTTTATGTGTATCTTATTTAATGAAAAACAACTCAATATGTGAATTCACTAAACCGATGATATCTTCACGCGTCATACAAAAATTACATCAATAAGGACGAGCTATTAATAGATTTATTTCTGTGTTGGGACAACTTGACCTATGAGATAAGAAAAAATATGGCGATTTGTAATGGCCTCGGGGATAACGGCAATCATAACCTTGAAGACAATGTGAGAAGGTCACAGTGCACATGACCCGTCTTAACTAGGGAATCTTGACCAGGGGCTCGGGGGTCGTCATCCTTAACTCAATTACTGATGACGTTACAAGACTGTATACATACAATTGCCTCCAACAAGCTGGATAATCAGCTTACGGTCGCCAATGTTACATGTGACTAATGAGATTGGTGGGCGTGACTAATGGGATGGGTGGGCGTGACAAAGACAGACCCATCTGTCCGTGTATGTAGCCAGTCAGCTGTGGACGTTATGATCAATGTTCCGACACGGTCACCAACTCATTATAACAAAACTAAATTGCAATTATGCCCAACTCTCATCAATCTTCAAGTACAAACAATTTTTACAAACAGAATTGTATAAATATTTGTTATAAGTCATCGATGTATTCCAGCAGGTTTGTGGGTGACATCGTTGATGTCATCTGTGACAGTGGAATTCTCTCCCACTACACGTCCGCAAGATACCGACCATCCAGGCCTTCAAAACTGCACTCAAGACACATCTCTTCAAATACCTCTACCCCGACTGATTCCCTCCCCCCTCTGAGCGGGGAGAATAAATAATTTTTTTTAATTTTATTTTTATACAGTTGTTTTTTTAATAAATAAATGTATATAATCTTTTTAATGTCATTATTATGTTTGCTAATATTTGTATGTGCAGGGCGGTGAGCCCAGGCCTAGGTTGGAGTACCGCGCTATATAAGACCACTGTAGTAATAATAATAAATGATAATCAATGATGCGATCTGGCCCCTCTGTTTTTTTTAAAAATAATGTTGATTATATGTTTTTGTTAAACATCTCACCCTCCATTTACTCATTGCTTCTTTTCTGAATCCAACCCTGGTTGGCATAACTAGTTTATTTTTACAATTTAATTTTACAACCTCCCATTGTGTTAAGGTCGGCTCACTCTGTCACGCCACCATCACACCACCATCGCATCACCATCAACCCACCATACCACCACCGTCTCCTCACCATCACACATCATCACGCCACCATCACAGCATCGTCACACCACCAATCCTAGAGTTTTATTATCGCTGACAGATATAACATATTTAAATGAAATATTTTGTCACAAAATACCAAATGTGGCTAGATCACTGTTTTAAATTGTACAACTTCAGCTATCCCAGTGCCATGAACACAGCCATGTCAACGTATCCAGCGTATATAACAGTTTGAGAACCCTAAGGCTCTCAGCGTATATAACAATTTAAGAACCCTAACCGTTTGCGAACCCCTCTTGTTAAACCTGGCCGTTAGATAACACGATATCTGGGTGCCCGTGTCCAGCTAGCTGTAACCTAGGAGGACAATTCCTTTTTATCTGTTCTTACCAGGTAGAAGAGCCCTTCTGTCGGTCCTTGTTGCCCCTTGAGTAGCTGTGACGACATGTCTCTACACGATCGGCGACATGTTCGAAATGTTCACATCAAGAGTTACTCATAAGAAGTGGTTGGGGGGGGGGGGGGGGTGAGATACTTTTCGCGTCGAGCTTTATTAATTCGTGGGCTCTCAAATTGCCACAACAACGAATTAACGAATGCAGAGGTTCTATGAGTCAGTCGTTGAAGAGCATTACTTATTGAAGCACTGAAGTCTTAGTATTGTAGCTCCAAGTTTAAATTGTGAAATTTAATTGTTTAAGACTGTAGAGCTAATCGTGGTCTTTTTCTAAAAGTGTAAGATAACATATATTTATAGAATTTAAGCGCAGAGTAGATTGTGAGCTAGGATGTGCTTAATATCTGGCAGAGTTTGGAGATAATTCTGGCAGAGTTTGGAGATAATTCTGGCAGAGTTTGGAGATAATTCTGGCAGAGTTTGGAGATAATTCTGGCAGAGTTTGGAGATAATTCTGGCAAAGTTTGGAGATAATTCTGGCAGAGTTTGGAGATAATTCTGGCAGAGTTTGGAGATAATTCTGGCAGAGTTTGGAGATAATTCTGGCAGAGTTTGGAGATAATTCTGGCAGAGTTTGGAGATAATTCTGGCAGAGTTTGGAGATAATTCTGGCAGAGTTTGGAGTTAGTTTCGGCAGAGCTAGGAGATCATTCCGGCAGAGTTCGGAGATAGTTCCAGCAGAGTTCGGAGATAATTACGGCAGAGTTCGGAGATAGTTCCAGCAGAGTTCGGTGATAGTTCCGGCAGAGTTCGGAGATAATTCTGGCAATGTTTGGAGTTAGTTTCGGCAGAGCTAGGAGGTCATTCCGGCAGAGTTCGGAGATAGTTCCAGCAGAGTTCGGAGATAATAACGGCAGAGTTCGGAGATAGTTCCAGCAGAGTTCGGTGATAGTTCCGGCAGAGTTCGGAGATAGCTGTAAAAAAATATGAAAGACCGTAACTCGTTAAAAGAATTTTTAACAGCCTGGACTACACTGTGAGTTGAAAAGGTAAAGAAGACTTTACACCCTAACTGCTAGAGCCTACAATATGTTTGTCATACATCCAACTGAAGAAATACGTGCAGCTCCTTATTTATGTACCCCTTAGTCCAGATAAGAAATCGAGTTCTCGTTGCATCAGTCAAGATAAACATTTTGTGAATTGCATTTAAATATCCACCCCCAACCCCTCCCCCACACATTTTTTACCCGGGCTAATGAATGGTGTGTCTACATCAGCGGTTCTCAACTTGTGGGTCGCGACCCCTTTGGGGGTCGAACGACACTTTCACAGGGGTCGCCTAAGACCATCGGAAAATACATATAATTTACAGTAATGAAATAGCAACGAAAATAAGTTTGGGGTTTGGGGGTCGCCACAACGCTAGGAACTGTATTAAGGGGTCGCGGTATTAGAAAGGTTGAGAACCGCTGGTCTACATGATGGTAACACATTAATCGTGTGTCTATATGATGGAGTCCCGAAAGGCGGATAACATTGATAAAATGAAACACTCCGACATCTCCTGCGACGCCACTGGTGCCAAGCTGTATCATCCACTTGATGTTCCCTTGGGATTATCCAGCGGCGTGGAGAGAGGCGATTTGCTGTTGGGAACCAGCTTATAATCCTAGAAGAATAATCCCAGGCCTTGTGGATTCGTTCTGCGAATTCCATACCATCGTCACCTAGTGACGGACGGATGTCAGCAAATATGATGGTAACACTTACACGTAGACAGCTGACAAACCACATAATATCACAGATCAATCAACTTTTTAAAGGATATTCATTACTATTTAAGAGCCAATTAAGATCACCACGAATAGAAGTTGATGATCAATGTTGTTTTACACAAATTGCCCCACACACTAATTCCTTTTTATGATAAATCTTTAAGGTGTGTAGACAACAATTAATGATAGAAATAATCCCCTTTGTTGTTGCACTTCAATCTGAAAAATTGACCGTGTGTTAAACCCAGTTGTCCTACTAACACGATATACTGTAGAGCTCGTGTTAACCTAGATGACCCACTTATACGATATACGGCAGTGCTCGTGTTAACCTAGTTGACCTACTTATACGATATACGGCAGTGCTCGTGTTAACCTAGTTGACCTACTTATACGATATACGACCACACATTTATACAACGGTGTATTAATGGTGGGTCTCTTTAACATACACCATCTAAACCAGTGGTTCTCAACCTTTCAATTGCTGCGACCCTTTAATACAGTTCCTCATGTTCTGGCGACCCCCAACCATAAAATTATATTCATTGATACGTCATAACTGTAGAGGAGATGTTTTTTTCCGATCGCCTTAGACGACCTCAATCGACCCCCTAAAGGGGTCGCGACCCACAGGCTGAGAACCGCTGATCTAAATGTTTGAGGTTCTCTGGAAACGTTTAGAGAATTCCCAGTAAAAAAAAAATTAAAAATAATAATAATCTCAAACCACACATTTTTAACTACGTGCAAAATCGGCTTTAAAATGATGGCATTAAACCAACCATATGAAATAGTTTTTTCACAAAGATAATCTTTCAATTCATGTTTCTGAGTGTTTAGAGTAAAGTACAATCTTAACCAGGAGGGGTGGAATTGTGTCAAGGTACGCCACTGCCTCTTGGGTAAAATACTTGTTTGAATTTCGTGTAGCAATCAATTCGGCATTTCCTCACGTCGCAGACTTGGCATAAACTCAACAATCAAGACCTTTGAGAACTCAAAGTGCAGCCTACAATTTGTTTACATGTACAAATAAATACCCAGTGGCCGTACCTCCACCTACTGTTCAGTTCAAACGGTTTCATTAAATACCCTCCCCCTACCCTAGCTCAGCTTGTATATATGGAAATTGTTACATTCTCTTCCAGACAACCTGTGCTGCAGTCACAGAACAGCGATTCTCAAATAATACTCTTTGTACCCTCTATTTCTCCATGCATCCACGTCACCTCATAAATCGCCCTAAAACTTCACCTACCATTACAATGTAATCCGTTTACTTATTAATTGAAAATTTTAGTTTATGATATACTGTTTGCATGTAATTTTATCTTGAAGTTGTTTTCATTTCAAGTATGTCATGCAGAAAACTTATAAACTGAAACAATTTTTCTTTTCATTTCCTGACTGACCTCGAATCGTCTCGCAGAGTTGATTGTGTACCCCGTCGCAAGCGATCAATGCTCAGTGACCATGGAAGATGAATGACCACTTTGGATTAGCTTGACCGACTTTTTTCTTTGATTGGTGTCCCTGGGGCGTTGAGACCGCTTCCACCTCCTGAATAGGTCATTCCAAGTATGGCGCCAGTCGTTACACGTGATTATAACGTGTGTAGTATGGATTAAGGATTATAGAGGTGCCCTTATAATTTCAGGCTATTTAATGCCCTAGGGGGAAATGATAGCTTTGTTACCAGGACCGGCCTTAGGACACTGCAACCTATGCGGCCGCAATGGGCCCCGCACTTTCATAGGCCCCGTCCCGAATTTATTTTCTAATACAAAATCTTCATTTTCCCTTATTATCCTTATCCTCTACCCAGAATGGGCCCCGCGCAATCCGTTTCGCATAGGGCCCCGCAATTGTTAGGGTCGGCCCTGTTTGTTACATACGTTGTGTTTATGCACTTTAGATACCATTAAATTAATGCACATGCTGTATGAGTCTAATGACGCAAGATGACATGTATCAGATCAATAGACCGTACCGAGGCTGCCCCCGTCCCCATTCTGTACATTTTATAAACGTGTAGAAAAATAAATACCTAAATATGAACATTTTGAAACTGCACTTTTAAATTCTAAACACTTCTAATCAAATTGTATATAATTATTTTCTCGGCTATCCCATCTTTAGTCAAATTGACCATAGATGTCTCACGCAACATTTCTAAATAAAAAAAAAATCTTTTATTGACATGTGTAGTAATAAAAATGTTCATCTAAATATAATACACATTATGGCATTATTTTATGTCAATGTTTAGCCGAGTGTCTATATTTTAAAATAGGAAAAAATAGATATGTTTCTTTCCTAGCTTTTGTCGCTCGGTGTTCCGAGAATCCGGTGTCGAGCTCTCTAAGAAAACGATTTATGAGGCAGCCATTACAAGCACATCTAGTGTGGAGTGCTTTCTGCTTTGTGTGCGAAACTGGATTGTGCAATTAATTAGTGGTCATAAGAAGTGGTTCTTAACATGACAAGTGGTTCTTAGCATGACAAGTGGTTCTTAGCATGACAAGTGGTTCTTAGCATGACAAGTGGTTCTTAACATGACAAGTGGTTCTTAACATGACAAGTGGTTCTTGGCATGACAAGTGGTTCTTAACATGACAAATGGTTCTTAGTTTCATTTAACGCGGTCCTAGTACTCCTAAATGTTTTACAATGAAATATTACTAATCATAAAACCTTTATCTTTGAGTGAGGACAATTTCACGTGACTAATGACACCCCTCCCCTGCCCCACCCACCCCGAGACCTGATGGTTGTAATCTTGGGTTTCTAGAACTGTCCTAAGGCTGAAAGTTAGGATGAAATGATCAGCACAAATGTTGTGACAAAACCTCTCAAAGCATGCGACAAAATTTATAGTATTAAAACTGCGGCATCTTGAACCCGTACGTGCGTCTGTCAGCGTTGCCTAGCTCCAACAGCAACGTGTTCCCTACGATGTCAAGGTGGTTGTGTTGCGCAATCGTTGCTAGAAATGGATCTCCCAATCCTGAAAAAAAGTCGTAGTTTTGCACTACACCTATACCTCGCTATATGGCCGCTCTTTATACTGCATTTCGCTTTACGGCCAACTTTAAATTATGGCACTTTTTCGGTTTACGGCCCACGATGTTTCATTATACGGCCAATAGATATCCTCTCTTTAGTTTCAACTTCTCTCCTTAGGCGACTCTGCTTTAGTAGTCTGCCTTATTTCCTGTGCTATCCCACCTTATTCATATCCTGTGACTCAGTAAGTTGACGTGTTTGTTTCTGTTTTGTTTGTTTGGATTAATTGGTGAATTTTATTTTATGTATAAATATGTGCATATGATTTCTTTTGTTTTTTAATTTATATGTTTATTTTTTTAATTTCTGTTTACTATTACAATGTTTTGTACTTTTATTTTTATAGGAAATGAAAAGAATAAAATGATTTATGAACTAACGACTATATTATTTTATACAAACATTGGAACAGATCAAATTAAATTTGTATGGGTTTATATCAAAATTATTGATTCATTATACGGCTTTTCGCTTTACGGCCAACTTTTCCGTAACGTATCTAGGCCGTAAAGCGAGGTATGGGTGTATTTTCGCTCATGAGAATTGATCGTGAAGGGGTCCCAGTTTGAAAAGGGGAAAAAACTATTCCGAGAGATATTTTAATAAGACGTCATAAATTGACACGGTTATGCTGTCTGTTAATTAGAAATTTCGCCTTTCTGGAAGTGTACTGTCTCGACGTATGGGAAAGACTAGTCAGCCACTAACTGGTTTGACAAATGAAAAATTACGCATTTTACCCACATGTGCCACAGCTGAGTCTACGTCCGGTCGCTCAACATAAATGAGGGGAGTTTTCTGGCGATTGATTTAGCCGTCCGAGTGAATGTGACTTTCGTCCGAGTGAATGTGACTTTCGTCCAAGTAAATGTGACTTTAGTCCGAGTGAATGTGACTTTTCTCAGAGAGAAGTACGTTCACCGGACAACGTCTGTAAAAGCCAGATAAATGAGCCGGAATGATGTGACAGGATGATGTGACAGAATGATGTGACAGAATGATGTTACAGGATGATGTGACAGGATGATGTGACAGGATGATGTGCCAGGCTGATGTGCCAGGCTGATGTGCCAGGCTGATGTGCCAGGCTGATGTGCCAGGCTGATGTGCCAGGCTGGTGTGACAGGATGATGTGACAGGATGATGTGACAGGCTGACGTGACAGGCTGACGTGACAGGCTGTTGTGACAGGCTGATGTGACAGGCTGATGTGACAGGCTGATGTGACAGGCTGATGTGACAGGATGATGTGACAGGATGATGTGACATGCTGATGTGACAGGCTGATGTGACAGGATGATGTGACAGGATGATGTGACAGGATGATGTGACAGGATGATGTGACAGGCTGATGTGACAGGATGATGTGACAGGCTGATGTGACAGGCTGATGTGACAGTGTGCTATATTGTGAAGCATTTTCTGTCATGGTGTACGATGATCCTTAGTTTTAGGAATCTGTTGTTCTCGGACGAAAGTCACATTCACTCGGACGAAAGTCACATTCACTCTGACGAAAGTCACATTCACTCGGACGAAAGTCACATTCACTCGGACGAAAGTCACATTCACTCGGACGAAAGTCACATTCACTCGGACGAAAGTCACATTCACTCGGACGAAAGTCACATTCACTCCGACGAAAGTCACATTCACTCGGACGAAAGTCACATTCACTCGGACGGCTACATCAACCGCGAGAAAACTCGCCTCCTTGATGTGAGCGACCGGATGTTATTGTTTAGAAACTGCCATACAGTTCACGTGTCACGGTTTCAGTGCACGGTATAGAAGACCTCTATTTGATGAACGATGAGGAACGCAAAGTTCTGTGAAAATAACCCAAATCGGTAAATGATTATGATGATCAAACAAATGATTCGGGATTTGAGGAGGTTCTGTCGTGCAATGAACCTTTACATGAATAGACAGCGGTAGCAACATTCCCATACAAAGACATATATTGTTTATACAGCAACTGTACAGGGCTGACAGCCATACCACTGGAGAATATATTGCCTTGCTGGAGAAGAACGTTCTTGGTCGAATCAATTTCCTTGGTACGGACTTCCCCAACCCGCTCACTCTCTTGAACTGACGCAGCCTGGTGCCTACTTGTGGGGAATGTTACAGGAGAGTATGTCCAACTGTGAACATCCGAAATGAACAGCGCTACGCCTGCATTGCGCGACAAAATGGCCACCTATTGCAGTAGTCTGCAGCAACCATTGTTCAGTGATATGTTAGATGATCTACGATTGAAACAATCCACAGAGAGGCGATGCACCTTATGAACATATACGTTACACATTCACATACCGAGGTAAAGCAACACTCCAATAGTGCATCTGTATGTTAGAGTGTATGTTAGGGTGTAGGCCTATGTTAGGGTGTATATTAAGGTGTATGTTAGGGTGTATGTTAGGGTGTATGTTAGGGTGTATGTTAAGGTGTATGTTAGTGTGTATGTTAGGGTGTATGTTAGGGTGTATGTTAGGGTGTATGTTAGGGTGTATGTTAAGGTGTATGTTAGGGTGTATGATAGGGTGTATATTAGGGTGTATGTTAGGGTGTATATTAGGGTGTATGTTAAGGTGTATGTAAGGGTGTATGTTAAGGTGTATGTTAGGGTGTATGTTAAGGTGTATGTTAGGGTGTATGTTAAGGTGTATGTTAAGGGGTATGTTAGGGTGTATGTTAGGGTGTATGTTAAGGTGTATGTTAGGGTGTATGTTAATGTGTATGTTAGGGTGTATGTTAAGGTGTATGTTAGGGTGTATGTTAAGGTGTATGTTAGGGTGTTTGTTAAGGTGTATGTTAGGGTGTATGTTAAGGTGTATGTTCGTTTCTTACAGGAGAAATAAATTTACAGATGAAAACCAGGAAATAGTGTTCGCCTTTTTGTGTGGAGTTCTTTGCGAATGCTGTATTCAACCCAATAAGCCAAAGGACGAGAACCTCGGTTGCCACGGGAACATAATTAGTTATGAAATTATACTAACACATGTCTTCGTCTAAACGTTAGGGAGGGGGCGGTATATCTTCATATTCATCTAATTAGCCCTGGAACACATGTCTCAGCGTTTATCTGATGACATGGCTAAGATATAACAGCAATTATGGCTAAGATATAACAGCAATTACGGCTAAGATATAACAGCAATTATGGCTATGATATAACAGCAATTACGGCTAAGATATAACAGCAATTATGGCTAAGATATAACAGCAATTATGGCTAAGATATAACAGCAATTATGGCTAAGATATAACAGCAATTATGGCTAAGATATAACAGCAATTACGGCTATGATATAACAGCAATTATGGCTATGATATAACAGCAGTTATGGCTAAGATATAACAGCAATTATGGCTAAGATATAACAGCAATTATGGCTAAGATATAACAGCAATTACGGCTATGATATAACAGCAATTATGGCTAAGATATAACAGCAATTATGGCTAAGATATAACAGCAATTATGGCTAAGATATAACAGCAATTATGGCTAAGATATAACAGCAATTATGGCTAAGATATAACAGCAATTATGGCTAAGATATAACAGCAATTATGGCTATGATATAACAGCAATTATGGCTATGATATAACAGCAGTTATGGCTAAGATATAACAGCAATTATGGCTAAGATATAACAGCAATTATGGCTAAGATATAACAGCAATTACGGCTATGATATAAAAGCAATTACGGCTATGATATAACAGCAATTATGGCTAAGATATAACAGCAATTATGGCTAAGATATAACAGCAATTATGGCTAAGATATAACAGCAATTATGGCTAAGATATAACAGCAATTAGTGAAACCTTTATGTGGCGCATTGGGTAGGAAACACATTTAAGGTAATTATTAAAATAACAGCGGAGTTTCTCATACTGCAGTGAATAACCGGCAATTGCACAAATCTTCTGCTAGATGCCGGTATTCAGTGGCGTAGCGAGCTTAACTCGCGCCCGGGGCACAATACCTTTTTAGCGCCCCCCAATACCTTTTTAGCGCCCCCCCCCCTATTCGAAAACCATACAATATTATAGTAAAATATACCATTTGGCGCCCCTTTGTGAGTAGCGCCCGGGGCATGATGCCCCCCCCACTACGCCACTGCCCGTATTCAATTTTTTAAAAATTGTTTGATAGATTCGGTACATTTTATACAATTTGCTTTGACAATATCTATGAATGGAGAAAGTAGACCTTGACTCTACACCACCCACCACATTTTTTCGTAGTGCAAAACGAAGAGAACTGCTCGTATTCGTAGGTCCTTTAAATCAGCAAGCTTTAAAAAATCACAGTAATCATATCATCATGTCTGTCGGCACACGACTGCCACCCACCCCTCCTCGTCCACAAAGATTATTTTTATGATTGCCTTTCTTTTGCTCCCGCGGTACGGAGGTTAATCTCAGCTCAGCGGGAACTAAGTGCGGTGAGATATGTTGTAAGTTGTACGCTGGCGGGGGAAGCAGCGCTTGTAACCATTTCAATTCAGGCTCTTGAGGCAGACAGGCTCCACTGATGTCCCGTGTTGCTCTTACTGGCGTGAACTATGTGTAAACATATCAGGGACAACGGAACTAAATGACATTTCAGAAGAACTTTTTTTTTTCCTTTTCTTCTTTTTAGCTAATTTTTATGGGAAGCGCGGTGAGTCTAGCCCCAGGCTGAGGTACTCCGCTATATAAGACCACTGACCACTGGCCACCCGTAGACATTGTTACCTACAAGAAAATCGCAAACATGTTCAGTTTATATATCATTAATATCAAAATATAAACTAATGATTTTAAAAAGCTTTTTTGTTGTTGTTTTGTTTTCTTCTTAGTCATTGAACGGAATATAGATACGCCGCTGTGGATGTTGTGGACGTAAAGCCACCAGTATGGTCCAGTGAAATCCACACGGAAGGATATTGACACGCCCCTAAAGTAGATACGCTGCCGTGGATGTTGTGGAAGTAAAGCCACGAGTATGGTCCAGTGAAATCCACACGGAAGGATATTGACACGGCCCTAATGTAGATACGCTGCTGTGGACGTAAAGCCACGAGTATGGTCCAGTGAAATCCACACGGAAGGATATTGACACGCCCCTAAAGTAGATACGCTGCTGTGGATGTTGTGGAAGTAAAGCCACGAGTATGGTCCAGTGAAATCCACACGGAAGGATATTGACACGGCCCTAATGTAGATACGCTGCTGTGGACGTAAAGCCACGAGTATGGTCCAGTGAAATCCACACGGAAGGATATTGACACGCCCCTAAAGTAGATACGCCGCTGTAGCCGGCTTCTAGAATTTGATCCAACGTTACTCACGGGGAAGGAGGTAGACCAAACAGATTGGTCTTCTGATAATGTTGGATAGACCATAGATTGTAGAACGCCAAGGTTTTGCGGATTTGGCTGTGGGTACAAACCAGGATACAAACAGCGGGCGTGAAGACAGGGGGTTTTCAGGTGAACGTTGACAGACAAAATAAAACCTAATTTAACCCATATCTTATCAAGAATATCAGAAGTAAGTGTGTAGCATGGCTAACCCTAGCTTATCAAGAACATAAGATGTGGGTACCTAGCATGTCTAACACTAATAGATTATAATGAAAATCAGATTTGGTTACGTAGCATGGCTAGCCCTAGCTTATCAGGATGTGGGTCTAGCTTATCAAGAACATCAGATGTGGGTACGTAGCATGGCTAGCCCTAGCTTATCAGATGTGGGTACGTAGCATGGCTAGTCCTAGCTTATCAAAAACATCAGATGTGGGTACGTCGCATGGCTAGCCCTAGCTTATCGGGAAAATCAGATGTGGGTATGTAGCATGGCTAACCGTAGCTTATGTAATGGCTTACCTTGCTTAATTAGCTTACAACTCTCTTTAAAGATATTTCGCCTCAGTTAGTGAAGTACAGCTTACAATAATTATAGAAAGACGGAGAAGGGGGCAGTTCGGATAACCACCGGATAATCGACGTTCAACTAACTACTACAGTGATCTAGGCGTCAAGTTAAATCTTTATTTAAAAGATATGAGACAACAATCAAGCAATGAGACAACAATCAAGCAGTAAGACAATAATCAATCAATGGGACAACAATAAGCAAAGAGACAACAATCAAGCAGTGCGACAACAATCAAGCAGTGGGACAACAATCAATCAATGAGACAGCAGTCAAGGAATGAGACAACATTTAAGCAATGAGACAACAATCAAGCAATGAGATAACAATCAAACAATGAGACAGCAATCCAGCTGTGAGACAAAAATCAAGCAGTGAGACAACAATCAAGCAGTGAGACAGCAATCAAGCAATGAGACAACAATCAAGCAGTGAGACAACAATCAAGCAGCGAGACAACACAATGAAATTTGGTAACAATGAATACTGTCAATAATTCTTCGTCCAAACAACTGACCAAACACATGTTCCATCTTTAATTACTGCACGCTGTACACCATTACTGCTCACTATTACCAAATACTGTTTCTGTACACTATTCTTTGTGTACCATATCATGCAGCCTACCTAACACTGTACTCACGGACTTGGTGAATGCCATAACAAAGTATGACATAAAAGTGATCCAAATGTCAACAAATTATTGAACAAGAGTGGCCAGTTAGCGCCACCACAGGTTTGATCACTCGAATCACCGTTTCAGACTCTTTTGTTGCCCGCTGACACGGTTGAATGACCACACACAATAACAGACGTTATCACGGCTCACGTCATTCCCTGTGTCCCAGGTGTACAGGTGGTATGTTTACCCCAGATCCTTTAGCCCTAACAGCACCCGGTCAGCGAATGTTGGACTGTACACAACGACGCCCTTGATGAGGGACAATGAGCGAGTGATAATCTAACGAAATAATGTTAAGTCATCCTTAAGACTTGGCCCGCGGTACGCCTCCCCGAGCCCAGCCCAGTACTACCCCACCAACCACCTGGGATCAGTACGTGTACCAGGTCCAGTTGACCAGGAAGCACCAGCTTGAGATTAACGGTATTAGGTAAGATGATACCCCCAGGGGACAGGCTTGTCTTAATTATAGGAGTGTGATGCTATAAGGGAGATAAACGCACGGATGATTCTTTCCCTTGTCTTGGATCAGGCCGCTTCTTTGCCGTACGGAAAAAACATTGCAGTGTTAACAAACATGCGGTACATCATTATTTTGTTTACCTTTCCCCGTGCAGATGAGTGGGGTGGGGTAGGTTGGATGGGGTGGGCCGGGTTCTTGGTGGACATTCTGAACAATGACCGTTGCTTATGGTATTAGGGACGGGGGGGGGGGGGGGGGCTATTGTGTGCACACAAACAAGAATCTCCAAACGACGAATGTTCACAATTCGACTTAGCAAAGCGAGTGGATTATTATGTTTGTGACAAGCAGAAGCCGTGACAATAAATTCGTAAAGGCTGCACCTATAGGTACACGGGTACCAGAATTGAGAGGTTGGGATTAAAAAGACGATTTAAAATATTATTGTTGGGTTTGTAAGACCAAATGAGGTATCAAATGAACGATCATTGAATGTACTATACGTTTGTAAACTTAATTCTTCATTTTAACTAAAATAAACTACTATAATTGACATCCGAATAGCATTAGTCAAAATGTACACATTGACACATTAAACTCAGTGCTATTCGGATGTCATTTGTGGTAGTTTATTTTAGTTAAAATGAAAAATTAAATTTCAAACGTATAGTACATTCAATTATCTTTCATTTGATAATTCATCTGGTCTTACAAACACAACAATAATATTTTAAATCGTTTTTTAATCCCAACCTCTCAATTCTGGTAGCCGTGTACCAATAGCCACTTCGATTCGTAAACATAGTGGTAGAATTGTGAGTATGGTATATAGGAAAGGATCCTTAATACATGACAGTCAGGACGTTTGACAAACTACACACCCACATTTGACACACGCTTCTCACATCTACCTCCTTATTATTCCAAGTTTTTGTCGTGTTATAATGTCACGTGACGTCAGCATTAAGGGGGAATGGACAGTATCATCCGTTGCTAAAATCAACAGGGTCTTTTCAATGGAAGATAGCCGACCCCTCTTCATCCACCCCATGTGATAACCAGTGTATGAGATTATGTGGACATCATTCTGCAGACATCGACCCCCCACCCCACTACACCCCGCCCACCCCACGACACCCCAATCTCAAATGTCAGCTGGTATTTTATGACGAGGGAAACTGATGCTAATTTAGACGTGAATGTGGATATTAGTGAAGATTGTGGATATTTGCGCAGAGGGTGGATATTAGCCCAGATTATGGATATTAGTGAAGACTGGATAATAGCGCAGAGTGTAGATATTAGCCCAGAGTATGCATATTAGCTAAGACTTTGGATATTTGCCGAGAGTGTAGATATTAGCCCAGTGTATTGATATTAGCGAAGAATGTGGACTGTGGATATTAGCTCAGAGTATGGATATAAGCTAGAGAAGACTGGATGATTAAATGAACGAGAGAGTATGTTTGTGAAAATCTGCGCATGTCTAAGAATGAATGATTGTTTGAATATGTCTAAATGAAAGTGTTGTGGGTAGCGGCGATGATTGGTTTATAAGAAGATTGGCCAAGAAGTGCCTGCGTTGAAATAATGATCAATAAATGACCAGCAATAAAATAGTGTTTTAAAAATTTTCAAAATTTTACCCAGGCCATTCCGACAACATGTTCGAGCTCAAATAAGACATTTTCTCCTGGTTAAGTATAACTTATAGGCACAAAATGTATTTAAAAAAAAAAAAAAATGAAACACAATGTTAAGAAATCTATCGAAGTTCTATTAATACATTCTGTTTTTATTTCCGCTTTATTTGTAGCATATTACTTTGACCAAATGTTTAATGCTGCCCGTATGTTATGACTAATGATTTAATACTAAGCCAGCCAAAATTGACAAAGTTACATTTGAAAACGCAAACTGTAAAAATAAGCGCAAAGTTGAATGGTATTGCCACGTGACAAGAAAACAAGGGCTCGCAAAAGAAATCTTGCAGTGCACAACTAGAGGAGGGAGAAGAAGAGGAAGAAAGAGAAAATGATGGGAAGACAACATCAAAGAGTGGACGGGACTAAAACTAGGCGATGCTATGCGTATTCGTGCAGAAGAAAGAGAGAAATGGAGAAGGATAGTTCTCATGTCTTCTGTGGCGCCCCAACGGTCCAAGGACTAGGGGACATGATGATGATGATGACATTTGAAAACATTGGGTATAAGGCCTGAAACTAAGCAAGCTTTTAATAAAGTGAAAATGTTTTTCCTTGTGTTGTCAGTGAGCAGGTTCGGCTCCAGGGATTGAATCGGCCCAAGCGATTTGGATAAATCGGCCCGGGCTCCCGGGACTTGTTAACCATGAATGGGGAACGCTTTTTTAGGCCGAGATCTCGGGTATACAAAAAAACACGAATGTATAATTTATTAAACTTAATGAACTCTCTAAATAGTGAAACCATGTAAGAAACCCCGTAAATGAGAGTTGATCAAAGGCTAATGAGAGTTGATCAAAGGCTAATGAGAGTTGATCAAAGGCTAATGAGAGTTGATCAAGGCTAATGAGAGTTGATCAAGGCTAATGAGAGTTGATCAAAGGCTAATGAGAGTTGATCAAGGCTAATGAGAGTTGATCAAGGCTAATGAGAGTTGATCAAGGCTAATGAGAGTTGATCAAAGGCTAATGAGAGTTGATCAAAGGCTAATGAGAGTTGATCAAGGCTAATGAGAGTTGATCAAGGCTAATGAGAGTTGATCAAGGCTAATGAGAGTTGATCAAGGCTAATGAGAGTTGATCAAGGCTAATGAGAGTTGATCAAGGCTAATGAGAGTTGATCAAGGCTAATGAGAGTTGATCAAGGCTAATGAGAGTTGATCAAGGCTAATGAGAGTTGATCAAGGCTAATGAGAGTTGATCAAGGCTAAGGAATTGTCCGTCAAGCCTGTTCTATACGGGTGCCTCTGAAAAGTTTGATGCTTGGATCTCAGTTCATCGTCGTAAATGCTTCCACATTGTTCCCAGATCAAGCTGATTACAATCAACTTCTTATAAATTTCAGTTTGGAGAAACTTCGTTCGCAAGAAGCTTTAAATACTGGTATATTGAGATATTGTGATATGGGTTGGGATATTGGTTGGGATATTGATTGGGATATGGGTTGGGATATTGGTTGGGAGATTGGTTGGGAGATTGGTTGGGAGATTGGTTGGGATATTGATATTGGAAGAGTCCGTAAATATTTATAACAAGTAAATATTAATGAATATACTTCAGTGTTAGTTATCCTTGTTATTTTGATATAGCAGCATGAGGCACAATTCTTATAAGCACGATGGTATTCTACTGCCACTTTTGGTCTGCTAAATGTTGAATCTATAGTTCTATTTTCACAATCGCCATCTTCTAGACTAATATCAGCTTCCTCTTTAAGACCTTGTTTGAGATTTTCAAATTTAGAAGCAAAGTCTAGAGAATCTCTTAATAAATTCTAGTTGTCATTTCTTCTGCGTTAAATATATTGAAATGTTGTTGCTGAGAAATTTGAAAGACTCCACCACGTTCATCAAAATCCACAATTCGAAGAATGCCTTGCTGATGTCCTGTAAATTTTATGATTAAACAATTTCAACTCTGGCATAAAAACCCGATCTTTAGCATCAGCACAAAATGTTTTATTTGACCAAATAATAATTCTGATATTTCTCTAGCCAGCACTTTTCTTTCTACAGAGTGTGTGGTGGGCAACAACTCTCTGATTCAATATCAATTTCCTTTTGTTCTTTACCCAAATGGGTTGAAATGTTGTACAGCTTTATTTACTTCGTGGAATTCTTGTGCAGTGTTCATCTGTGGCGCTCCCCGCTCTCTGCCTGCAGCTGTTCTCACTACCAATACTGCCAATAGACAGACATTGTTGTGACATTAGGTTGGAAAGAGATGAGAATATCTTATTACTCTTTTAATTTCATACCAAATATATAACAACTCTGTTATCTTTCGTTCAAAAACGTTCGGTTACCGTTAGGCAATAACAACCTTTTTATATAGTGGGTAGAGGCTGTCCGGTCGGCTAAATGAACATCTCTGCCAATAGGTCGATCCGCCCGTGTCATGAAGTCTTAGCTGCTGATGTTTATACTCTGAGGTGTAAGCGTAGAGTCTGTACAAGTACACTCAACCCGGTTAACAGAAACTTGTACGAAAGAAATTTGTTACAAGAAAAAATTGTTTGACAAGAGTTTCTGACTTGTTCCGTTCGAACAAGTTTCAATTCCGAACCAACTTCCGTTCGAACAAGGTTCAATTCAAAGAAACTTCCGTGTGACAGTTTTCTTTCGAACTATTTTCTCAATTCTTCCCCACACCTACACCTCCATGCATTATCTGTTACAAAACCTATACTGACAGGTTCAGCCTGGACCTATACTGACAGGTTCAGCCTGGACCTATACTGACAGGTTCAGCCTGGACCTATACTGACAGGTTCAGCCTGGACCTATACTGACAGGTTCAGCCTGGACCTATACTGACAGGTTCAGCCTGGACCTATACTGACAGGTTCAGCCTGGACCTATACTGACAGGTTCAGCCTGGACCTATAATGACAGGTTCAGCCTGGACCTATACTGACAGGTTCAGCCTGGACCTATACTGACAGGTTCAGCCTGGACCTATACTGACAGGTTCAGCCTGGACCTATACTGACAGGTTCAGCCTGGACCTATACTGACAGGTTCAGCCTGGACCTATACTGACAGGTTCAGCCTGGACCTATAATGACAGGTTCAGCCTGGACCTATACTGACAGGTTCAGCCTGGACCTATAATGACAGGTTCAGCCTGGACCTATACTGACAGGTTCAGCCTGGACCTATAATGACAGGTTCAGCCTGGACCTATACTAACAGGTTCAGCCTGGACGTGAGAAGGCAAGCATGAAAACACTGAGAATCTTTAAACGTCTCTTGACCTATATCAGACTCGACTTCTGACAGCAGGCGACCAGTGAGTACCACCAATCGTCTGCTATTGTCCCGGGGTCAGAACTTTACCTGGGACAAAGGATTATAACTCCCCACCCCCACCCCGACTCTCACAGCGCCAACTGGCGTGGCACGGATAATCAAGTAATGATACTTGTGGATGGTCAAGATAATTTACAGCTGATGAGAGTTGAAATAACGGAGTGGTTTTTGGACCTCTGTGGCAAGAGTCAGGCTTCATTGACCCGGAACGAGAATATTCTAAATGTTCAACTGCATATGTTCATTCATGTAATAAAATAGATTAGAGACAATCATTTTGATTTTTACTTTCATCTCATGGATTTGATGTCGGAGACAACTGTTTCGTCCATAACACTGCATGCTTGACTGTGAAACATGTTGTACTCAACATCAGGGGAACATTATTAGACACCACAGTTGTGGAGTGGAGGCAGTCATAACATCCATTGACTCAATTATGTAAACTACAACGTCATCACTGGATACTACAGTAAAAGGTCAAGAGTATACTTTTAGACCCGTTTTAAAAATATTTTTTTTTCTACTCACAAATCCATCAAGTTTGTTTGTAGTATCATATTTTGTTGCCCCCCGTGACTCTTTCGCTCATCTCATCGCCTCTGCCTCGTGTTTATCGGTAAGTTAGTATCTGAATTGCTAAAGACACGGTGTGAGCTCCGGTTGACTGGGTCGGGGGAGGTGGGTGTTGAGTTGGGGGGTTTATGGGGGGGGGGAGCTGGTAATTTTTACCACACCCCCCCCCCCACAAAAAAATAAATAAATTCACCTCCAATAACCAAGTGCTACTAACAGTAGAGTTTTGGGGAGGGGTGATTTGGAAATAGTTCGGTGCAGGGCAGACGGCAATTAGACTCTAATCAACGGACGGCACGCGACCAGGGGTATAGAACGCCGCTGCCGTAACTTAAATTCCACCTTTTATTTTTAAGTCTAATCAAGAGTTTAATCACCTTGTCAAGGCATTTCAACATGTCAATAGTTGTTTTGTCAATAATTTAAAGATTAAAATACACAAAAGCGGCTTATATTGTCGACAAACTGACCACAGGAACAATACGGATCATCATCTGAAGTTTCCGGCAGTCAACACACGATGGCCTTGAACCGGACCGCCCGATTCACTCTGTACTAGACATGTGGTCCTTCGACAATAAACGTATCAAGTAGAGTACAGCTCTGGGTGGGTCTCGTAGTATGCTGCTGTTGTGATCACTCTGCATGTCACCACCAGTGACCAGTGACCTGTCACGTTTATGGTGATAATGACACTTAATCCAAATGTTAACGGGTTAGGTCGGCACCTGAGGATTGAGGGACTCGTGTTTACCTTTATGGCTGTCATGGGTCATGGGTCATTGGTCAAAGAAAACTGGTCGTAATTGTACGGCTATCCTCGGGTCAACGTTCAACATATTATAGGCTACAGAGCCAGGGAGGGATGGGGGGAGATCGGGTGAAAGAAGACAGCACACATGTATAACTTGAGGGAATATGTTTTTTTTAAATCGCAATTTTGTTTTCTAAATGCTCCTCCCTAAATAGGTTCAGTGGCTCCTCCCTATACAGGTACATTGGCTCCTCCCTAAACAGGTTCAGTAGCTCCCCCATATACAGGTACACAGACTCGCTATAATTACAATGACAATATGTTTACTACCGACAATCCGTGAGTGAAGTTAGATGACAGAACAACTCTTTATCTATGTCTATGTCATCAAAATGTCATGTCATCCATAAACACGTTTAAATAAAATTTATTGGACGAAGGCTGGGGTTAGTTTTAATTAAGAAATATAAACACATGGCTTACCATTATGGGGAATAGATACACAGTGTTACACTTATGGGAAAGAGATACACCCATTCTACTATTGTGGGTTATAGTTAAACCTGGCTATACCATTATGGGAAAGTGATATTTCTGGTTACCATTATGGGAAAAGGATATATTTGGCTACCATTATGGGAAAATGATATATCTGGCTACCATTAGAGGAAGAGGATATATCTGGCATGTTGACAGATAGACGCATGTAAGCAAATAGACACATACCTGCAAATATGTTCACGCATCAGGACCTGCCCATAGAAAATATCATTTGGATACTCGCTATTTAAAGGTGTACATCGCTTAACGGCATTCTGACCTTGTCATGATATGTTGATCTTGATAAATAAATTATAACTTTGACCGGGTACATTCTGACCTTGATAGTGTACCTTCTGACCTTGACAGGGTAAATTCTGACCTTGACAGTGTACCTTCTGACCTTTACAGTGTATCTTCTGACCTTGACAAGGTACATTCTGACCTTGACAAGGTACATTTTGACCTTGACGGGGTACATTCGGACCTTGACAGGGTACATTCTGACCGTGAAAGGTTATATTCTGAACTTGGGTACATTCTGACTTTGACGGGCACACACTGACCTTGACAGGGTAAAAAATTCTGACCTTGACAGGGCACATTCTGACCTTGACACAATATATTCTTACCTTGATCGTCTCCTCCACGGAGTAGCAGTTGGCCGTGGCGTAACTCGACCTCGACCTTAGGGTGTAGTGCTCATCAGAGGACCCCGCAGCGACGTGAGGCTGGTGGTCAGCCACCGATGTCTGCTTGTGGTGGTCAGTCGTGGGGTGACCGTGGTGATAACTGGTGATATTGGAGCCGACGGGGCCCCCATATAACCCCGCTGTCGGGGGTGCCCCGAGAACATTCCGGTGAGGTAAGGGCGGCGGCTCGTCCATTTCTGCTCAACCGGAAGCCACCGAATGTAATCCAAGTGTCAGCGGCGCTGTCGGAACATTAGTTGTGGAAATAAGGCTGCAACAGGTAAGATCCAAGCGAAACACATTCTTCGTGAGAAAAGCACAACAGAGAAACACGCGAATGGGGCGGGCATTAGAGAACTTGTCAAATATCGCTTGTCAGTGAAACTAATAAAGAAAATAAAATGCACAATAAACACTGACACAAAAACTTTCGTATTCTTAAGGCAAATAACTCTCAGATGATAACACATCTATTTTTGCCGCATCACATAAATAAATCGATGTATTTAAATTGAATTTTAAGCATATCACATTGAAATTGCGCATACCGTCATACTATATATATATGTACGGATACATACATTTAAAAAGGTTCATTTGTAATACATCCTTTGGGCACCAACATTTCACGGGTTGGCTTCGTCTGATTTCAAAATACGAAATAACACGTTTCTTTTTCCTCATGACACGTGTTTAAAAATATTGTATAACATGTTATCATGCGATCCTTTTTATTCTTTTTACCCATGAACTCAATTTATCTCTAGTTACATTTTGTTGATTGTATAACCTTCATACAGCTTCACAGGCAAGTGAGCGATCATGATTTCAATACATATAATTCTCTCATGACATAATAGAGAAGATCATCAAAGTTCGATACTCCAATGCTCTTAGTTTCGATACTCTAATGTTCTTAGTATCGATTCTCTAATGATCGTAATTGACATCAACTAAACACTGCATCTAAATGCCGTGGTATCGATACTATAATACTCTTAGTATCGATTTTCTAATGCTCTTAATGGACATCAACTAAACACTGAAGATATCGAAACGGAAGTTGTTCTTTTATTACAACGTCGTTGGTTGCAGTTAAGCAAATTTTTATTTGAAAAAATATTTGTTCCATCTCGTAAAACTAACATTCACCTAAAATAAGAATACCAATCTAAAAAACAACACACACAAAAAACAACCTGGCACCACACAGTACCCGCTGTCCATTTCAATAATTTAAATGTAAACATTGGGAAAAAGTTAAACTCGTTTGTGGACACTCCTCATTGACACGGTGTGGCGTTGCTAGGGTTGGTGTCACCCGGTGCGGTAAACTCATGGTGTCACCCGGTGCGGTAAACTCATGGTGTCACCCGGTGCGGTAAACTCATGGTGTCACCCGGTGCGGTAAACTCATGGTGTCACCCGGTGTGGTAAACTCATGGTGTCGCCAGCCCCCCCCCCCCTCCGGAGACGTCCACGGTGGATTTCTTCTTGTTAACATAAGTCCACAGTAAAACAATGACAAAAAGAAGCACACATTAATTGAAGGTCTGGAGTTTAATTTATTTAAGAACTGTAACATGTACTTAGAATCGCCTGATCACGTGTTGTTTGGTATCAATGAAAAGCGTTACTTCACAGAACTTAGATAAATACAGCTTCCTGTCACTGACGAAAGCTACCGAACACTTCAATCAGCGTTGAAGCGTAGTCAAAACGGTGTTTTTCTGACCTAATTATAGGGTCACCTCATTTCTGACGCATCATCCTTGAAATCTTCACAAAGCACGCATGTGGATTGTTTCCATGTGTGAAAAATGTTCGTGTGATCGGTCATCCTTTTATACCATTCGGTTAGACCGAGCAGCGTGATCTCTTTAAATATCCTATTTTTCAATTTGGTGTCACCCCTTGAGATGGAGTCACCCGGTGCGGTCGGCACCCTCGCACTCGCTAGCTACGCCACTGTTGATACGTATGGCCCCTCTCCCCAGCCCCCCACCTCCGCCTCCGGCAATCGACTACCAGTGTCTGATCGTTTACTCACCGTTGTCATGTAACACTACAACACAAATCTCACCACGTCCCACGACATGCCGACATGCTTCACAAGCTGTTACCTAACAGCCAATCATTCAACTTTCCACCTACCCAAGGCGGTAGTACAGGTGTGACACGGGGCTACGCGTGAGTAACTTTCTACATGTGAGCGTAGCGATCTGACCCCAATTCTACTCAAGCGGAATTCCCACAAATAAACAAACGCATTGCATTTAGATAGTTCTTTTTTTCTTTCAAATTCAAAGAATGTTGACGTAAATCCACCGAACTGCTAGTTGTCTAAAAATGCACTCCACTCAGAGAGAACTCCGATAACAGTTCACACGAGTACACAGGCTTGATATCAGACATTTGAAATCATCCATCACACGCTCGGGTTCTGGCATATTTCGCACAAAGCGAGAGCACTGCTTCCCATCGATACCAGCCACTACCTTTCCAGTGACGCGCGCTGGCTTACCGTAGGGGCTCCCGGCTCTTGTTTTGATTTTGTTCCACCGTTATGAAGATGAGTCATAGGATTCCGCGCGTGTGTGCATGGCGGAATGCATGATAATTATTCTGTGAGGCCGGGGCATCAATAGTGTGTGCGTGAGATGGCGTATGAGCGATTAGTGGGAGTGCTGTCGTCTGAGCTACGTGGAAAGGGTGATGATGAAACAAACGCGCTTAAATAAACCATATTATGTCTTGAGATTAATTTTAATCCTGCCAGAAAGTGATGGCTATTTTTATGGGAAAATGTACGAGATTTATGTAAAAGAATGTTTCAATATAGAAGGTGATGAAACTATCAGACAATCGATTTTTTATTCCACAAAATATGGATTAAAATTTTGCTCTATAGAATTAAAATAAATATTTTCAGCCATAATGATATATAAAATATAACAATATAATATAATTAATATAATTAATATAATTAATACAATTAATACAATTAATATAATTAATATAATTAATATAATTAATATAATTAATATAATTAATATAATTAATATAATTAATATAATTAATATAATATAATATAATATAATATAATATAATTAATATAATATAATTAATATAATATAATTAATATAATATAATTAATATAATATAATTAATATAATATAATATATATAATTATACAATATAATATAATATATTATAATTAATATAATATAATATAATAATTTATATATTTAATTATAAGAATAGTATATGAATCAGAGATGGCATAGGCATAGGTTAGTGTCGCTTCTGATTGGCTAAGATTTTAGATCCGTATAGTATTAACTTAATTCCACGGAGGAAAAAAACGCGGAGGTTGGCCGATAAGGCTGCCCTCCATTCCATTAATAAAAAAGTGACGCCGACGCCCTTTCCTCCTTCCTAGGCCACTGTAAATCTGAACTCATTGGCGCCCTTTCCTCCTTCCCTTGCCACTGTAAATCTGAACTCATTATGATACGTTATATAAATAATTAAATACTTTTACATAAATCAAAATTGAGCGTTAACTACCTAAAACTTTCTAACTATCATTTACTTTACAAAAGAGGGTTATTTAAATTAGGTCTTACTAGACTCATTAGTAATTAGTTAGGATCATTAGTAGCCCTATTACTATTAGTATTAGCCCTACTTTCAATTTGTTTTACATTGTAACAACATTAAGATTGAAAAAGAAATATGTATTTAAAATGGTTAGACATTATGAACATTAATTATAAATTAAGATACACCGAAAATTAAAAAAAAGGTTGTTCGTTTAACATTGAATTCGCGAAGAGACTGGTCATGACATGTTCTCTTTCGTATTCAGGATAATCTCCCCTTCGGTGTTCTGCCCTAGCTTGTAAGGTGCAACTGATCCAAAAATAACGTCGTGACCTCAATGGATCAAAACGATTGGGCGCCTTAGTTCAATACGTATTTTTATTTTGCTTTGATTGGCTATGTAGCTGTGTCAGGGGGGTGTGTCTGTGACAACGAGTGAAACGTCATACAGCGCGAAAGTTTGGTAAAATAAAACTAGAAATGGAATCTCAGATCTGCGGAATAAAATGTATAATTAGTTAAAACAAAGTTAAGCATTTACTTATTTAGAAGCCCTTAATAATTCGTAAATTGTTAAGAATATATTGTCCCGTTATGGTATTTTTAAATATAACATTTTTTTTTAATTTTTAAAAAATATAAAGTTTCATAGTGCTGAAACTGATTTTATTTCGTCTAAACACTAGCAGGCAACAGCTTGTCTGGAATCAACACACACACACCACTAGACTACATAACAATCTATAGTTTGCTAGAAGTGGTATTACAAAAAAACAACAAAATGTAGGGTAAGTAAAAAAACAACATTAATTAAAATAATAACTGTGTCTTTATTCTAAATGAAATTGATTGTTGATCTATACTGTCTTTATTTTATTAATTTTATTTTTAAACTTAATGGACTGTTTGCTTGGCTTGGGGCTTGGGGTTCAAATATCGTTGGAGCCTATGCCTATAGTTTTCCCAGTTATTGTTAGGATTGTACAATTTACTATAAACTTATTTTACAACATATTCAACGCATAACTAAGACTTCGTCGTCATAGAAGAAATGAATAACAAATTTAATAAAAAAAATTACATTGCTCACAAAGGTATTGTGGAACATATATTCTATAAAGACACATAATAACACATTCTTTTGGTACGATGTGTTTGAATTTTGTTTGTGTTGATTGGGAAAAGTAAAGCAGAAATTTATTAATATTTTATTATTAAATCATAGATTTTAATAAGTTAGCATTGAATTTAACAATTATAAATGGTTGAATAGAATTTTTAAAATATGAAGATTATCAATTTAAAAAAGTATCATCCTCCATTCTTTTAATTTTTAAACTAAATACAAAACTGGGAATTTAAAGTACATTGTTAGTTGCCATACCATACAAAGTGATTCCTGACTGGATTGTCTTTCTCCACTAACGAATAGGAGTTGACGGCCGGTCAGTGGCATACAGGGAGGGGGCGGTGACCACTCCGGGCGGCACTATGAATAGTGTTTATTACCGGTACCAACATTATATAACAGTAGTGTTCGGAGGGGGGCGCAACATTGGGACTTAGCCTCAGACGGTACTCGTCACGGACCGCCACTGCAGAAGGAAGCTATCCTGTTCATTCAGACTGTGCTTACCGTTACTTTGTTGAATCTCCCCTTCCCATAATCCTGTGCACTTTATTGACACGTCTGATACGTTGAATCATTGCTCAACAACGTCTTTAGCAAAACGCTCTATGTGAAGATTTCATTAAAATACTATACAATGAAATATTCATTATGCGTATTTTCAGAAGTGGGAATCCCCAGACAGAACACACCTCTACCCCTTCTTGGGCCAATTGAAATTGACCAACTTTAAAATGGCCATAAATTACTGCTCACACCTTTTAATTTGTCCCCCCCCCCCCCCCGCCCCCGATAAACAGGTCATCAACGAGTGGTTTAGTCTTTTCTTTTCTAGTATCTCCATTTACTCTTTTAATTTCTAGTATTTCCATTTAGTCTTTCCCTAGTATCTTCATTTAGTCTTTTCATTTCTAGTATCACCATTTAGTCTTTTCATTTCTATTATCTCCATTTAGTCTTTTCCTAGTATCTCCATTCCCCTTTTCTGAAAAATGAACAGTTGTTTATAATCAACTTTCATTAAGTATCTAAATTCTCTTCCCCGCTGCACTGATAACACAATCATTCTGTTGTAAGCTTTTCGTCTCTGCTGTTACTTAGGCCAATTCTACATTTACATTGAAACATCAATTGGCGAAGTAACAATGGCTGATTTATTTCAAGTGATTACTCTGACAGTCCTCCTTGATTCTTCAAAGTGTATGCTGTCTTTAAATGCCGCCGTATCGCCGCGTTGTTTCAATAGCAATAGTGGCATATGGCTTATGGCTTAGCTATACACCAAGTGATGTAAAGACCACCAACGCCAAAGTGGGGCATGCATGCCAATTAGTTCCATTATGTATCTATACACCAACAAGGGGCCACAGCAGTGTGCCACAGCAAGGCGGTACAGCCAGGCGCCGCAGTGTGGCACAACAAAGACTCTTAATTGTGTGAATATAGCACGAATGTCTCTGCTCAAGTCTCGTTAAATGGATCATTTATTCAAACGTCCTCACTCACGTGAATACACGTCTTATTTCGATCGTTAGATCTTTCCAGAGTCGACGACATTCACCGGCGTCGTCCGTTGAGTTTACCTAAGTGTTGGGTGAATTATGAGATACTAGTGTTGGCGTAATATAGGATAATAATGTGGAGTGGAAATGGAAGATGAAATAACAAGTTTATGAAGCTATGCGAAATGAGTTACACAATAATACATTAAAACTTCTCATCTGAATCATTAAGATTAATAACATTTTTAAAAAAAATTTCAACATCTTTCTAAAACATCTTTAAAAAAAAAAAATTCAAAATAATTTTAAAACATTTTTTAAAAATCTTTCAACATCTTTCTAAAACATCTTTCTAAAATATCTTTCCAAAAAATCTTGCAATAAATTAAAATAAAACATCTCCAACTTATAAAATTAAAATAATATTCAAAGATCTGTATGAAGGTAATAAACAATATATGGACATAAACATACCCAGTTATTTTGTACACTATATAAACAATTATTTTATTTAATCACTTGATATATTTGTTTCACTTTAAATATATACGACATTTGATTAGTTAATTATTTTAAAAATCAAAAAAGGAAAATAAAATTGGAAAGGTTTAACGTACTTACAGCAGACTTATATTGTCCAGAGGTCATACGCGGGTGGTGAGACAAGACACCCGACCCGAAGTAGCCTCGGGTTCTCTCGTGTCTCGAGTAAACAATCTTATTACGTGTGGTTTTTCTTTCAAAAGTGTTAACAGACCTTAATGGTAGCGTGTCAACGTAATCATTGCCACTGACGAGGACACTCAAAAGTGTCAACATAATCATTGCCACTGACGAGGACACTCAAAAGTGTCAATAGTGTGTATGTCTAGAGAAGGTGTGGTCTCGTGGTGGGGTGCGTTATATAACATAACATATGGACCATCATGAATTAATATGAACTATTTATACGTTGTCCTTTTTATGCTTAGGTCCAGTTGCGTAGCAACGGCTTGGCATTGGGGCAGTTGCCAAGGGCGCGGCCTGCGCCAGTTCAAAAGGGCGCCGCTAAATCTCTAATTTTTAAATTTTGATTATTTAAAAAATAAATTAGCCAAGGGCGCCAAAAACTCAGTTACGCCCCTGCTTAGGTCCACCTTCTAAGTCTTTGTTAAGCTTATTGACTATTATTATTATTATTATGGGTAGTTTTCTATAGCGTGGTACCCCAGCCTAGGGCTGGGCTCACCACGCTGTACATGCAAATTAAAATGAACTTAAAAATATAAATTAAAAACCAACCATTCCATAACAATTTACATGTGAAGCCATGGACGGCACTCAGCAGCATCGTTTAACTTTCAGAGGGGGAATCAGTCAGGATAGTAAAGTTTAAAGAGGTGTGTTTTGAGTGCAGTTTTGAAGGCTGTGATGGTTGATATATTTCTGATGTGTAGTGGAAGAGAATTCCATTGTTTGGGGGCACAGTAAGAGAAAGATCTTTCACCGTATGTTTTTGTGCGAGTCTTAGGGACAGAAAGAATACGATCGTCTGCGGAGGAGCGAAGCTGTCGAAGGGGTGAATAGACATAGAGAATTTCGGTTAGATATGAAGGGCAGGAATTCGAGAAAAAGTGGTGGCACAGAACAGAGAGTTTATAATCAATCCGTGCTTGTACAGGGAGCCAATGAAGTGAATGAAGTAGTGGTGTGACGTGATCACGTTTTTTTGCCTTTAAAACTAGCCTAGCAGCTGAGTTTTGAACCTTTTGTAATCTTTCTAAGAAGTGTTTTGGTGAACCTGACAGAAGAGTTTTAGTTATTTAATAACTTGAAATTTAAAAAGATACATAATTTTATGATTGATTTGCAAAATTAACGATTGTATGGACATACGTCTATGTTTAAACACACACACACACACTTATATATAACAATAAAATAATTGAATAACTCCCCCCCCCCCCCCCCCCCCCCCCAAAAAAAAATAATAAAAAAATAAGTCAAGCACTGACTTAGATTTCGATCTATGACTATAATTAATATAAACAAACAGAAAACAATAACAAAGTATCTCTAATATTTATTATAACTACATAAATTTTAGTCTAAACCTTAAAATGTACAGAAAATATACAACAAATTCCGTCACTATTATTATTAATAAAACATTTAATTTTTTTAAAGTTTAGTAAAGGAAATATTGTGTGCCGTAAAGACTATATTGATCAAAGGGTCTCAAATCAAAACTCTGTAACGGCTCTGTGAACCTTTGAAAAAAGCCGCCGTTTGTTTATGCGCCCTCTTCACTTTGACCCCCGCCTACCAGTACCCTCGAGAAATGTAAACATTACTAGAGCGCGCGGTTTTTCTCTCCATCCACATTCCCGGGCCCAGGAAGCAAAAGGTACGTCGCTATCACGCGCCAATTTCGAACGCCTTCCTACACATTAGAAATTGCAGTTCAACCAGACAGACGAGCAGACTGAGACTGAGCGAAGGCGGGTGAAAACGGATGCCCGTTTTGACCTAAATAATAGTGTATTTATAATAATTTCATGAAGATCTTCATTTAAATCAGGTAAATTTAGAGTAAAAGTAGTTTGAAAACATAACATTTTAAAATTATTGCGTTTTTCTTAACATATAACGTTCGATTATCAATAACTCAACTGTCGACTAAGAAGTAAGGCCGTGTCGTGGAATATGCTACGTCAACCGAACTTCACTAACTGTGCTATACCGGTTTATTTACATTACAATTTACAAGCGGGCTCGCGCTCTTTCGGAATTTAAATACTAAAGAGGCCTCTTGAATTTAAAAATTAAATTAAATCGCCCTCTATTCACTACTACTACTATGGCATTAAATACAAATTAAGCTGTTAATACTAATTAAAGTAATTATAAAGTAATATAAAGACTAATTTTTGAATTTAGTTTTTTTTTAGAGCATTAGGCTAAATACTAATATTCTGTAACTGTAGTATTATTATTATAGATAGGCTATAATGATCAGTATTGCTATAATTTATAATAATATAATGTAGGCCTATTATTATTATATTTATATTAAGTAAGCCCATTTTTGTTTTAATTATTTGCCTAAAATGTATCTTGTGACATCAACTTTGATATTTTAAATAAAATATTATAAATAAATCCTTTTAAAGGATCCAGGAGAGTTCAAAATAAAATTAAAATAGGTTAAGAGTAAGTGTAATATCATTTATGAACTAACAAGTTAATACTTAGAACTTAGTACTCAATCCCTCATTCTATACTATATATTATACATAGTCATGATGATAGTCATAGGTCTACTCTTCGAAGCAAAAACTGGACACAGTAAAATTACGTCAACATACCAATATTATGAAAAAATTTTTTTTAAAAATTGAATAGCATAGCTTCTCTTTCGCTAGGTCAGTGGTTGGCAAATCGCGGCTCGCAAGCCGCATGCAGCTCTTTACTGACCTGAGTGTGGCCTGGCCAGTCGGCCACAAATCGTTTTGACTCTGAAAAACATGGTTCTTGTCAATTCTTGACAATTTGGCTCTCAAAATTTTTTAATAAAACTTCCTGCTGCTGATTTATGGCTCTTTTGACAAATAAGTTTGCCAACCACTGGCCTAGGCCTACTGACCTGTGTTTGACATGGTTTTCCTTTAGTTTAAAATTAAAAGTTTTAATCTGGAATTATATATTATGTGAATTAAATATAATTACTTTGCATGATTTTAACATGCCTTGTTTTATAACAACCATTCAGTTTAACTTATATTTTTCATTACAGCAATGGCAGATGACATGAATTCTTTAAGACCCAAACTAACGATACCTTCATCTAAAAAATATACACACAAAAATGTGAAGCGGCTGAAGCGTTGCTTGTCAGATAAACCATTTTCATCAAATGAAAATAGATTCAGCCCGGCTAAAAAAGCCAGTAGTAATATTAAATTTTATAAAGCGTTGGGAAAGGAAAACATGGATCCAGAATTATTAAAAACGGGACGGTCAAGGGAAACGATATTCAACGTGGATGATAAAGTTTCAAGGAAACCTTTACAAAGTTACGTGGATGATATTCCAAATAGTGATGAAGACAGTTTACAGTCAACAGAAAGGGATTATTTATTTGACTCTATTAGCAATCAAGAGCAGGGCTTTCAAAATCACTTAAATGTACATTTACTGTCAAAAGATAGCATTAATTCTGCTTCTACTCCACCTCCAAGTCCAACATGGAATTTAAAAATGTTATGCACTGCCGTTAGTCCTGAAATTCGCAGAATGCAGCAGGAGAAAGAAAATGGCTTCGAAGAAGGGAGATCATCCACGGTGTCAATGTCTTCATCCAATGCAACAAACCGAATAGTTAGCCCTTTAGATGAAAATAGTCATGATGGCTTGGATTACTGCTCATCTCAGGACAGTGTGTTCAACTTAGAAATGGAGGTGATAACTTCTCGAAAAGATAAATCATTAGGCAGGCTCTGCGACAAGTAAGTCTTATCATGTCTATGGTTTTCTAGTTACTCCCTAGGGATTTCAGGGTTCAGCTAGTGATGATAATTTTTAACCATTGAAGAAGAATCTTTGTTCTTTTCAAGCAAGAATGAATATTTTATATAGCTCAATGGCTCAATAATTGGTTATTTTTTAAATTACTTTTGAAAATGCTGTTATAGTTTTGTTTCTTATGCTCTCCTCATACCTCTGACAAGTTTCAAGGACAAAAATAAATTAAACTTAACCTCAATCTTAATATAAAAGCACTTGAAATTTTTTTCTTACAATTTTTTTTTACACAATTGTGGCATTTGAGAGAATAGTTTGACGACACTGGATGACTGGTTAAGTTGAAAATCTTGCCAGATATATTGTTGTATTATAATCTTGTTGCCTGCGTTTGAATTAAAAGTGGAAACCTATAATTTTGAGGCCAAAACAAATAATTTTGCATCCATAAGGAATTTTTATGTCTTTAAAAATTGAGGATTTTTAAAAGAATTAAGTTTTTTTCAAATTATGTGAATGTTCCATTTGTTATCAACGTGTTTTATAATACAGGTTCCTCCAAAAATACCCAGAGCATCCAGGAAGCATAAGAATTGATATATGTTTGGATGAAGTAGCCAAAGATCTATGTGAGTTTTCATGTATTGCTATTGTGTAAATATTGAATTGGTCTGGGAAATCATTTAAATACTGTTAGCGTTTAGTCTATTCTGTCAGTTATTGTACTCCTGTGGACTGAGTGTTTCCATGCAAAAGGTAAGCATGTCAATTAGTGATGGGACGATACCAAAATTTTTAACGATTCCGATTCTACCCAATTATCCAGATTCCCGATATGATTCCCGATACGATTCCGATTCCTGGCCATTATTACATATATTATTACTGTGCCCAGGTATTAACGTATTTAATTAATATAAAAGTTGAGAATTGATTAGAAAAGTGTATTGACTTGCTATTGAAGCTTTACAATATGCTAGATAACAATGTATTGGAAAGGTTTTATATAAACACATCTATCAATAATTCCATTTTAATAATACAAAGATGTAGTATTGAGTTCAAAATAATATAAATAATTCCATTTTAATGAGAAAAACTTCATTCAGTTCAATCAGTTGATAGTAAGAATATGCATTTAATCATAGTCAAACTGAAGCACTCGCAAATTATAGTGCAAAAACATAAGCATCTCTCCAGTTGTTGGTTCTAAACGGTTTCTCTTTGGCGAGTATATATTGCCACCTACACTAAAAATTCTCTCGCTCTCTACTGAAGAAGGCGGAGCACATAAATACTTTCTTGAGAGGAGAGCCAAACTTGGAAGTTCTTCTTTGTTCGCTTTCCACCAGCTAAGAGGATTCTCATTGTTTGCAATCAGTTTAAATGTTAGATACCTTGATTTTTCTGTTCTAATTTTAATACTTGCTGCTGAAAATTGACTCTAAGTTTTTGTGGTTGTAGCATTAATCAGTTAAGAATTGTTTTGGTATCGGAATCGGGTCTGAATTATTCAGCTCCGATGCCGATTCCAGATTCTTTGGAAAAGTCCCGATATTCCGATACGATTCCGATTAATCGTCCCATCACTAATGTCTAAATAATCCAGCCTTAACTCCATGTCTGCTATCCATCAACTTTTTGGGATCAGTTATGCCGACGAATAAATGTTAAAATGTTACCCCTTAACAGTATCCATTAAACAATTTATTAGATACTAATTTTTAAATTTGTCCCAAAAACTTCCTTTGTTTATCATAAAATCTACTTTGTAGAAAAAAGAAATGCGGCAATCAACACAGATTCAAAATATTCTTATTTAGCGAGTATATTTAATTTTTGATAAGCAATACTTTTGTTGTTTTTCAGCCGTTGAACGGAGGAGAATCTATGATATTGTTAATGTTCTAGAAAGTGTGGAGATTGTAAGCAGAGCTGCAAAAAATAAATATACATGGCATGGAAAGACCAACCTCCCTCATACACTAGTTAAATTAAAGGTCTGTAACACTCACTAAGGCTGAGAATCTTTTAGTGTATTTGATTTATTAAGAACAATTTTTTTTTTTTTTTCAAAAATCAAAAATTTACTTTTATATGTTTTCTATTTCACTATCTATGAGCCAGATGCTGTATTTAAAATAATTTGACTGCTTAAAATTTCGTTTTTAAAAAAGATATTTGAAAATGAATTTTTTTATGCCTCTTTACCACCAAGTTCCAGTATTTCACAAGAGATTGTTCCCACTTCTTGGTGATGTGTCAATTTTAAAATTAATGTGCTGGAAAGTTTTTTAATTCAATTTTTTTTAATTGGCCAGAAAAATTATGTGAAATGCATTGTCTTTAATGAAAATTAAAGCTAGAAACTTTGCCAAAATTGTTTAAACCTTATTAATAGTTTGCCTAGTAGTTAATATAAAATGTTCATTTTTAAAAAAAATTTTGGACGGCATTGTTAACGGATATGATGGATAAGGATGGAACTTGGTTGTTAAGAATTGTATTTGTTATTACTACATGTTTTACTCTCACACAAATAACAGGTGTTTCTTGTTGCTTTAGATACTAGCAGAACAAGACAAGATAGCTGAGCAAATGTTCAAAATCAAAGAGCAAGAAATGGCTTGTAATTTAGAAGAATTTGTAAGTCTGACATCTCCTGTGAAGACACCAACTAAAGCAGAAGATAAAGAGTCCGAAGCAGGGCAGAATAGTGGATCCAAATCAGGTTTGATATTATATTTTATGTCAAGGATTCATCCTATTTTTTTATGCAGTAGGTGCAAGTGATTAACAGATTCTGGCATAAAATGTTATTGTGCAGTAGGTGCAAGAGATGGATGGGAAATCTCTGAGTGCAGAGTTAATCCAGGCTTATATAGAGTGGGCTACAGTTCTAGTACTCTTTTATAATGCAAATGAAATATTCATGTTTGTTTACTAAGTTTTGAATATATTCACTATAACACTAGATATACATTTTTAAAACATTTTTTAAATGTTTTTATTTTAATAAGTTTTAAGTTTTTATTGCATCCAACGGTAAAAAAAAATTTCATAGGCTCTAGTTATTTTAAGTAAGTGGGAAGTAAAACTTAGTATTATGAATTTGCATTTTTTAAAATCCACAGTTATGCCAAGGAAAGATAAATCTCTTGGTATTATGAGTCAGAAGTTTCTCATGCTCTTTCTTGTTTCAAAAGTAAGTGTTCTATTATAATAAAATAGAGGGGGGGGGGGGGGGGGGTCCCCATCTTTTGTCTTTTTCGGTTTGTTATTTTTTTTAAAAATATGTTGTATTCAGCCTCTCCATGTCCATGCTTTTTTCCGCCTTCATCCCTATCTCCTCATCACACCTTCCTGACCCCACCTTTCCATAAAAATATCTTACCTTCCCAGGTGCTCTCTTCTAAATTGATTCACCCTCATCACTGATCCTTTCAGCACTTTTTGCTACCATCTCTCATAAATGACCTTCTGTTACATTCCACCCCACTCTATTCCTCCTTTATGCTCTCCCTTAGATCCTTTATGTGTTACCTCTCTGGCCATTCCTCCAAACTGAGTTTCGAGCCCCACATCAGTATAATTGGTATAAGTTGTTTTTCACCAAAATATTGTATTTAAAAGGCAGACCTCTATGAACTTTAGCTTTAGAACAGGATTGTTAGTGTACTTGATTGTAAGGACATATTTTCTAGAGGAAGAACTTGTTTCTAAGCAAAATGAAGTCAGTCATATATCATTTTTAAAAACACAAAATCCCATAAAAAATCAATGAATGTTAATTTAAAGCTGTTAATGTTTTTATGTGCTTTGTTTTTCCAATTATTTACTTTTTTTTATTTTTCAGCCAAAAACAGTCAATCTTGAACTGTCTGCAAAAATTTTAATTGGGGATGGAACTGTATTGAATGTTGAAGCGTCTAAATTCAAAAGTAAGCTGAATATTGTGTGTGTGAATGCAACCATTCTTATATTTTCATTAACTATGTATTTTAACTTACCATTGAATTGAACCTTTTAACCTTAAAAGAATTTTTTGAAATGTTTTTTTTTCAGCAAAAATCAGAAGACTATATGATATTGCCAATATTTTGACAAGCCTTGGCCTTATTAAAAAGATTCATGTGACAGAAATACGAGGAAGAAAACCTGCGTTCCAGTATATCGGTCCAGATGTGGATGATCTTAACGAATATGGCAGTAAGTCAATTTAATCTGTTGTCACTTAAATGAAATATTTTCAACTCTTCACGGAACAAAAGTTTTTTTTTGTAAAGAAAACCAAACTATTCAATGATGTTCATAAGTGAGCTTTAAAAAAGATAGAATAGACATTAGACTTGACACCAACAACTGCAGGTTTTTAAATATATTTTTGAACAAATGAATTTGTTGTTGATATACTTTTCAATGTATCCATCCATTCTGTTCAATAAAAAAGCCTATATTTAGTAGTTATCACTGTTCTTTAATGGCACTAATTTATATTTTGATGTTTTAAAAATGATTTAATTTTACTTGATAGTGTGCTGTAATGATGGATGTCATAGGCCAAGTTCTCGCCATTCTCTTTTGGACTGTGTTAGAAATAAAAATGGTATGTTAAATATATTTTTCATTAAGCCATTAGTCTTTCTGCAAAATATACTAATAAATAATTTAAAAAAAAATTTTTTTTCCTAAGCTGACAAAATTGATATTTTCTTACATTTCCAGTCCAAACGATAATGCACGGGTTTCGTCCCATAAAGCCAGCTGTTGTATTGTCCAGTGTGGATATAAGAAATGGTGAGTTTTTAAGTTTTACCTGGTTACCTGTGTAAATTATCTATTTACTGGTTACCTGTAAAAATATCCATAACTGGACTGCAGCTATCCACATCTTTACTTGTGCTGACCAGCAGCTTGTCTTTTTGTTTAAATGTTATTCTTGTTTGATTTGGGAACTGTTTTTATTTTGTCATTCTGATGTGAGAACATTTTAGACTACTAAAGGGCAAAATATTTTCCAAAGATGGCACTAAATGCAAATCAGAAGTTAAGTTTTATGAAACAAGAAATTTTAGCTATTCGATTAATTTTAAGCCACACCATATTTTATCATCTTTATATCATAATTTAAGAGTAAAAAAATATGTTTTGTTATCAAGAACATTAAAACAGACATTTCATTTGTCCAAGAAGTTCTCAACAATTTGGGACCTGTATTTTGACTTCATAACTTTTAATGGGTTAGAAAACCTAATTTCACACAGCCATTAACATAATATAGAAACTCCCACTGCCTGTGATCAAGAATCCTCCTGTTACCTCGATCAGCTTCCTACAATCCTACTTTACTGGGAGTATTTTCAAAAATGTTGAGACAAAGAAATAATATAGTTTCTTGAATTTTCAACAGCAAAGGGAAATTGCTAATACAATAACCAATCAACATGATTTTAAGAATTTATAGTATTAAATGTGAGAAAGAAATCAGTTTTGCCAAATTGACTTTGCACACTTTAATTCACAATAGGGTTACCCACCCCTGGTCTAATGATTTTTTAAAAATTGCAGGTTTTCTGTGAAGTCACCAGCTGAAACAATGAACTTATCTGTCTCAAAATAGTGTTTTTAATTATTGCACAATACTCTCATTTCAAAGTTAAAATTTTTTTTTATTTGTTTCTGTCTCCATATTCATTTTTGATTTCTACAAAATGTGTTGAATCCGGGTGTATCAAACATGGGTGATATTGAAGTCATATTTTTCTCCCCATGCAACAGATCTGAAGCTCAAACTTCAACACTCTCAGAGCACCGGTAGTATGACTGGTGGTTCAAGCATGATGCGCCATTCCTCATTTGATGAATTCTGTAAAGTGGTTGAGCGGGAAAGAAATCTGCTAATTGAATCAACGTCTGAACCCACAAGCCCTGTTAAAAAGCTAAATTTTGATGGTGAGTCCAGATCTGTTTAAAAAAAATTATGTCTTTTCTTTGCTGCTTTATTTTGTATTTGCTTTTATTTTATTTTTACACTTACCCACTGTAACATGACAATTGTTGACAATAGAAAAAAGCTCACAATAAAATAATCCTGCATATGAATACAGGTGATGAATATAATAATAAAAAAAGGGACCATAGTGCCCAGCCATAATTGCGGCCATTTGAGGACACATTTTTGGTTATCAGTGAGATGATCATAATTATTGCTACTGAGAAAGTAAATGGATTTATAATGAATTATATTTAAGTACTGTTCCAAATTCATCCCATGGGATTTGAGTCATTCTATATGTATTTGTGAAGTTGTTTGTAATACAATGAAGTGAAGCGTGTGAAAACCTGGCACATCATTTCATTTTACAAGTTGTACAAGTGATAAATATTAAATCTAGTCTTACAGTAATAATTAGGCAGGCCACACGCAGGATAAATTAGGAATTTTTGAAATCTCTGCCTTTTATTTTCCCCACCTCTTAATATTTTTATCAGCAAAACTTTTGTCTCAGAATATCTTCTTATAAAACTCTTAAAGATAGAACATCACTTTAAAATAAGTCTGATTTGACATTTATTGCATCTCATTCTTAATTTAAATATTTTTTTTTTTTATCTCATGCTAAATGGTATTCTCAGTATTTAAACATATTATACTTTTAAAAAAAAAAAAAATTATTGTTTTGGATTACCTTCTTTGAATTCTGTTGGTTATTTTCTGGTCAGTAAGTTAATCAATTTTTTAATATTTTTTTATATATATATATTTTTTTTTTTTACTTCAGATACACAAGAGGACAAGGCACATAAGTTTGCCATGCCTGTGACCATAACAAAGCACCTTAGCTTCGATGAACAGATGATGAGAAATGTTCAGTCATCCCATCCTAGGGCAATCCATAATTTTCCTGAAAAAATCATTCACAAACCAAGGGCTATGGCTGCTGTAGCTCAAGCAAAAAATATTATTTTGTGTACGCCCACCCCGGGCACTAAACCTACAGAGACAATTATCTTGTCTAAGAGTGGTGAGGTCAAATCCATCAGTAACCACGGGACATCTCAGCAAATTCCACTGTCCAGATCCCAATTTCAGCAGGTGCTCCAATCGCTAAAGATGGCCAAGTCACATGCCCATAGGCAGATAAGCTTTAACAAACCACCTGAGGAGGAGGCTATGGGAAATACCATACTTGGTCAAAGCCTTCTGCAATCACCCGAGTATAACATGGCTGTTCTCAACGAGACAAGCCCCATGCCAGGCACAACATTTCTTAACCGTACTCTGAAACGCAACATGGTGGAGGTAAATATTCCCAATGATAAAAGAATTAAGTTGGATGCTCCGACACCACCTTCCGGAACAGTCTCAGATGAGCCTGAAGCTGGCTTCACTCCGACATTGGTTACTCATGACTTGAAAATAGGTTTGAGGAGGCTAAACAGTATGCCCATCACTAATTCAGGTACCACACCATCACCTACTGCTCGATACATGCCACAGATCATAGTCCATCGAATCAATAGACCTCAGACTAATCAGAGGATCACTGTCCAGCTGGGCAGTGATTTATCAGGCTCCACTAAGTGTGCTACTGTTCTCAGTAGCGGCACAGCTGCTCAGCTGAGCGGTGGCTCCGGCAAAATTGTTATTGACAGTCTGTCTTTGACACCTGGTACATCATTCTCAACCCAGCCAAGAACTTTCAGCAGTACACCTAGAAAAAACCATATCCCGATCAGAATCATTACCAACCCAGCCATTGCAGTCAGCTCGCAGTCCGGTTTACAGGCCAGCCCAGCCAACCCATCGGCTTTGGGGGAGGCCTTCACCCCTCCGCCTACACCCAACAATCAACCTCTGTTGACTGTACCATCATCTGTCCCTCAGGGGGATCAGTCTGTCATTCATGTTCTTCATCAGGCAGGAAAGCTCAGGAATGTGCTGACATCAAGCGCTGCATCAATGCCGCCTTCACACAGCTGCTCCACCTCACCATTTAAGGTCGTAATCCCTTCTTCAAAACAGGCGACAACTTATCTGTTAAAAGTTCCACCTAGTAAGTTTAGTAAAACTGCCACCATGTAGAAAAGGTTTTAAAGATACTAGATGAATTCATCATCTATATTCAAACAGATGTTTCTTGCATGAATCTAGGCTATCTATATTTCAGCCTAGAATTATGCATAAACAAGAAGAAGATATTTTTTTTTACACTTGTATTGGATTTTCACACATTTAGATTCACAGTAAGATGTTGATGATCCGGATTCGTGGTTTGACCCCGTCTTATCCTGAGTTTTGACTCCATATATAAACATGTCTTGTAAATTGTTAAGTCACAGTTTACCATGAACTTTATTGGTATATACTTTGTTAAATATTTTTTTCCTTTAATTTCTTTTAAAAAAAATTAAATTTATAATGTGGAGATGTGAATCTGTTCACTTTAAATCATGTTGTAATTCTCACTCTGTAGCTTTAACCCTTAATTCGGATGTCAGGATTATCAACATCTTACAGTTAACATTGTTTAAGTATTAAGTCTTCTGAGATAATCTAACTGCGCTTCATTATCTTTGCTTAAATAACAACATACTTTATTTATTTATCTTAATGATTTCCAGTTAATTCATTTTCCTTTCAAGATTTTTTTTTGTTTTTACTTTCTTTAAAACTAAAAAGAAAATAATGTGAAACAATTTTGTTGCTTTGTGCCATATGATACGATGTTTTAAAATACAAATTTTATTTATGTATCTTGGACCCAGCTAGGGAAATTTCTAATACTTTATGTTGAGCTTTTATCTTGACTATTTAAAGATATTTATGTAGATTTCAATTACTATAAACTAAGTTTTCATCAGTAAAACTGGTTGTGAAAAATAAAAATTGAGGATTACAATTTTAAATTTTATTTCTTTGAAAATGAAAGAATTCCTTGACATAGCTGAAGTAAAAATAGTTGAAAATTTAAAATATATTTATATATTTTCCCCCTTTGTTTTTAAAATATTATTTTAATTTTCTACTTAAGTAGGAATGGTGTTTGTTTTAATTTTGTTGGATTGTATAACTTTTATACAGATATTATCTCTTTTAGTGTAATACATTACAAATGGACTTAGAATTGTACATACAAAATCATTAGCTTAACAATATGTTATCATTGCTAAACTAGTTTGCTGAGCTTATTCTACCTGAATATTTCATGTGCCATGTTTGTCACTTGCAGCGTTGAGTCATTGTTGCATTTACATTGTTTGATCACTAATTTAACTGCACCTAACTGGGACTGTGCTGAATAAAGTAGGGCTAGTTACTACCGTTGTCTTTGTGATTTCCTCTCACTTTTATCTCCCTTTTAATTTCATATTTTTCACTATTTATTTAATTTATAAATAACTGATCTAAAACCAAAGTGTATGTCTGAACTGGCACAATGTCTGTAACCCCAATTGTGTATTATACATTGAAATAAAATGTCCTTTCTTCAGATTTTACCCTGCTTGTAATCTACTCATAAACATTATTTGTTCATCACCAAATTTGATATTTAATTCTTTTGCACCTTTGTAAAGGTCATCTTCTGTCAATATTGTAACATCTTTTTTTTAAAAGTGAAGAAGAATTAATGGTTCATATTTCGTTGAACTCAATGTCTAATGGTCATTTGGATTCCCTCATTTTAATTTTTTTTTTTTTTAACACACACCCCCTCTCCCCCTATAATTTTGATTATTCATCCAATATGTTATTTTTAAATGACCTGCATCAAATCTATAATCCATTTCTAAAGCATATGACAATTTCATTGTAGTAATTGACTTATTTGTTTATCAGTGGAACCCTAGTTTTTAAAATAATTTATTGTTTATGATGTACATTACTTACTTGATTATTGCTGATTTTTTTTTATCTTACTTCATTTAATTTATTATTCTTAGAGGGACATTGGATGGGAATCTGTAATGGCTGTCAACTGGGTTGACTTGGGGAGCAACAGAGAGTCTTTTATTTGTTTACAAATGAAAATATTCTAAATTCATTGTGTTATGAAAGTTAAAGAGTCATTTTAGTTTTTGAGAACTTGTCTGTTATAGAATTGAATCAATTATTCATTTTTTTGTTGTGAACATTGCATGAAACCATTCCCCAGAAATTCATTGTTGACTTACAAGTTGTCAAATCTAATGTTTCTTTGGGCTTTGTCTTGTTTGATTTGTGTCAGGGAATGTCAGTGTTGTATGCACCTAAAAATAGGACTGCAGAAGGAAATAGTGTGTTTTTTGTATTGTCCTTATGCATTTTTTTCCTCCAGCGACCATATTTCTGATTGCTTCAACCTGAACGCAGTCCTCCTGGTATTTAAGCGATGATTAGTATCAGTTTCATTAGGGGTCAATAAAATATTCAAGTCATTTCTTATAATAACTTGCTTTATAAAAATATTTATTTGAAGGCCGATATAAAGAAAAATTGTTATAATTATATTTAAAATGCTTTCATCAATTCACATGATCAAATTATCTGGGAAGCTCTTAAAAAGTAAAGCTTGTGTATTTTGTATGCGGGCCCAAGTCCAACATGTTGGTGTAAGTAGTGTAAAGTAAGTAGATCTTAGTGCACTGTTATATCATATTATAGCCCATGTATTTCTCTAGTACCGGTACATGTGTATGATTGACCAAAGTCATTGTTAATTTATTTTATTTCTTCAAACGTATTTATAGGAAAATCTCCATTTATCCTTCCTTTTATAAGAACTTTTCACTAATCCAGAGAACATTTTTAATAGCTACATACCACATAGACAGTATTTTATAACACAATTTTAGTCTAACGAATCGACCAACTAATAAGACAGTTACATTTAGTTTTAGTGGGGACTACTCAAATATGCCATTCATGAAGATAATCAAATTTTTCTGAAGGTAATTTACAGACCTAAAAAAAATAATATCTTCCATCCATCCCTGTTGTGCTACAGCCCATATAGGACTTTGGCCTGCCTCACCACTTCCTTCCACTCAGACCATCCATCCCTGTGGCGCTACAGCCCATATAGGTCTTTGGCCTGCCTCACCACTTCCTTCCACTCATGCCTAATTAATGCATTTCTTTTCCATGCTTGGATTCCCAGTTGTAGATTTTTTTTTCCACATCATCCATCCAAGACTAGGTCTGCCTTTGAGCCGTTTTCCTCTGGGATTTTGGTGATGCACCCTCTTCAGTCCTCTGCCATTGGGCATTCTCTCTAAGTGTCCTGCCCAGTGTAGCATGCCCTTTTTTAAATTTCTGCTGCTATTCTGGGATCCTGTACAATTCATGGTTGGTTCGTATTAATATCTTAGTCATTGGAAATTTGAATTACAGCATTACAATAGTACACTCTTTGGTTTCTGGTCTACTGATGGGGTCATCGTTTCATTAATCATACTTCACTTGGAATAGGAACACTCTTCTAATGATATGCAGGCTTTAATATAAGCCCTATAGAAAGATCTCAATGAGGACAAATGGCATTGTGTTGTTTTACTAATGAACACAAAGTGATAGATCAATTATACAAGTCTTGCTCACATGAAAGACAACAGTATTTACTTTATTAACTTTGTTGTACAGTTACTGTGGATAATTGTGTGAGTGTCATTGGCTAAATGAATTAGATTAAGGTATTACAATTTTTAACTAAAATGGCTTTTTTTAATTATCTGGAAATTCAATCTATTTTTGAGTTCCTTTGATTTAATGGTATCTTTTTGAATGGTATCTTTTGGATCAGCTTGGAAAGCCCAACGCACAAAGTTAACCAGTTCAGTAGTTCTTTATTTTATGTTGAGATCCTGTCAACCCTTGAACATATGGCAATATCCCCATTGGTTTTTCTTACATCTTATTATATCAATTTTATTCTTATAAACTTATGTTTGGTTATAGGGTTGATGTTTGCTAGTTAATTCTGACAGTGTTGATTGGTCTTGCCAGTATTAGCATAGTAAAACCGTTTGTTTGTATTAACCAGAGCGAGTATACCATCTTTATTCTGATACATTATTGCTGGGACGTCTGTCCTCCGGTCGGTGTGTCCATCTATTTTAAATTGTGTAAGATTCTCATCAGATGTTTTGTTGTTTACTCAGCTTCCAATGTTCAAGTATTCTGTTCCACTGAGAACCACTCAGGTTTGCCACTTGTTAGTGTGGCGCCATCATAATAAGCATTCTATGTGATAGTTTAGCCAAAGTGAATGTTAGTTGGGACAAGTGAATCTTTGTTGTGATAATTGTGACTAATGAATCCACTCTTTATCTGTGTGCTGCTTTGTGTAAATGCCTTTTAAGAGTTTTATCAGTAATTTTTTTTTAATGTCTTACTGATCTAAACATGTCGATTGTTGATAGATTGTCACGCTATATGTCATTTGCTGATAGATTTGTCTCTGTATTAAGATATAATTTTGTTATATATTACAACTGATTAATGTATTCATTGTTGTTAAATTTATTTGGGTCATTAATCTCTACCACCAGGCAGTCACTTGAGAAATGATATGTTTGGTCTCATTTATTAAACAGAGCATTTCTTTAGCTCGCCTTGTTTGAACAGGTTGTGTAGAATTAGCATTAGTGTGACTTACTTTTTGTTAACAACTTACATCAAATTACTAAAGACCTTAACGGAGAGGACTAAGACCATCAGTCTGTATAGATCAATAAAATGAAACATTTTATATTTGGTAATAACACATAAAAAGCTGTAACTGTAGGTCAACTATCATGGTATTTTCCATGTCTTAAAAACTGGAAGGCTGGGTGTATCTTAATTCATTGATAATTGCACTGTATTCACTATGGATAGTGATGGATTGTTTGACCTATCTGTGCTGCACTCAGTGATACATAAATGTGTTGGTGTCCTCATTGTTTCATGACAGCAGAAATGTCGTGTTTGAAATTAGATAGAATTGTGTTACTTTGCTGCATGTCGTTGAATATAAAAGCCTAAGTATTTATACACGTTTGAGAAAGTATTGAGCAGGCTTGACAGAGATATTTATGTATGGTTTTAATTACAGCTGGATCTTAATAAAATTACATTGATGAATACATGTCTTTTATTCAATCTTTGTTTTGTGCTGTACAGTTTTGTGCTGTACAGTTTTGAGCCGTGAGTTCATATTGGAAAGAAACAGTTTCTACCAAATACTGACCGGTATATATTTTTAGAGATCAATTTAACATAACCCATATTGGGATAGAAACAGTTTCTACCAAATACTGACCGGTATATAATTTTAGAGATCAATTTAACATAACCCATATTGGGATAGAAACAGTTTCTACCAAATACTGACCAGTATATATTTTGGAGATCAATTTAACATAACCCATATTGGGATAGAAACGGTTTCTACCAAATACTGACCAGTATATATTTTGGAGATCAATTTAACATAACCCATATTGGGATAGAAACAGTTTCTACCAAATACTGACCGGTATATAATTTTAGAGATCAATTTAACATAACCCATATTGGGATAGAAACAGTTTCTACCAAATACTGACCGGTATATATTTTGGAGATCAATTTAACATAACCCATATTGGGATAGAAACAGTTTCTACCAAATACTGACCGGTATATATTTTGGAGATCAATTTAACATAACCCATATTGGGATAGAAACAGTTTCTACCAAATACTGACCGGTATATATTTTGGAGATCAATTTAACATAACCCATATTGGGATAGAAACAGTTTCTACCAAATACTGACCGGTATATAATTTTAGAGATCAATTTAACATAACCCATATTGGGATAGAAACAGTTTCTACCAAATACTGACCGGTATATATTTTAGAGATCAATTTAACATAACCCATATTGGGATAGAAACAGTTTCTACCAAATACTGACCGGTATATATTTTAGGGATCAATTTAACATAACCCATATTGGGATAGAAACAGTTTCTACCAAATACTGACCGGTATATATTTTGGAGATCAATTTAACATAACCCATATTGGGATAGAAACAGTTTCTACCAAATACTGACCGGTATATATTTTAGAGATCAATTTAACATAACCCATATTGGGATAGAAACAGTTTCTACCAAATACTGACCGGTATATATTTTGGAGATCAATTTAACATAACCCATATTGGGATAGAAACAGTTTCTACCAAATACTGACCGGTATATATTTTGGAGATCAATTTAACATAACCCATATTGGGATAGAAACAGTTTCTACCAAATACTGACCGGTATATATTTTAGAGATCAATTTAACATAACCCATATTGGGATAGAAACAGTTTCTACCAAATACTGACCGGTATATATTTTAGGGATCAATTTAACATAACCCATATTGGGATAGAAACAGTTTCTACCAAATACTGACCGGTATATATTTTGGAGATCAATTTAACATAACCCATATTGGGATAGAAACAGTTTCTACCAAATACTGACCGGTATATATTTTAGAGATCAATTTAACATAACCCATATTGGGATAGAAACAGTTTCTACCAAATACTGACCGGTATATATTTTAGAGATCAATTTAACATAACCCATATTGGGATAGAAACAGTTTCTACCAAATACTGACCGGTATATATTTTGGAGATCAATTTAACATAACCCATATTGGGATAGAAACAGTTTCTACCAAATACTGACCGGTATATATTTTAGAGATCAATTTAACATAACCCATATTGGGATAGAAACAGTTTCTACCAAATACTGACCGGTATATATTTTGGAGATCAATTTAACATAACCCATATTCGGATAGAAATGTTGAAAAGTTTTAAGGCCTATAAGACTGCAAGTATAATTTATAAGACAATCGCGCATCTTTCAGCCATGTGATGGAGATTTGAATATTAAAATATTCTGAATAATTCACATTATATTTTTCAATGGTTGAATTAATGATATGAAAAGGGCCTCTAACATGAAGCCCCATCTCACAGGTTCTCAAACATTTTAAAAACGCTTTTAAATTCTCATTGGGCAAAAGAAAACATCTGAAATAGTTGATCAGAATTAATTCATTAAAATGTTAACCATAACGCTCCCACATTATCATGATTGACATTGCAGACCTGTTTACTCTTACGATTTTGGCGTACAAAGTACGATTTTGAGGTGTATACATTATATATACATACAGTATTATTTTACTAATAACATAATGTATTGAACCATTTTGTGATGATTTTAAGAATTTGAGTGTAAACAGGTCTGACATTGTAACATAATGACATTAAAAGATAACAAGTTGTTGATTTTTACCAAACAATAACCCAGTTTTTCCCCTTATAAAAATAATTCTTATATACGGAACTGGCTGGAAAAAGGGGGGGGGGGGGGGTTGCTGAATTTGCAAATTTCGAAGGGATGGGGTCTCGGCATAAAGTAGGTACTGGTCTAATTATGCACACATTTTGTGATAGTTATTAGATTTCTTTTTTTTTTTGCTGGCATCCGTCCGAAATCCACAAGGCCTGGGATTATTCTTATAGGATTATTAGCAAATCGCCTCTCTCCACGCCGCTGGATGACCCCAAGGGAACATCATGTGGATGATACAGCTGGGCACCAGTGGCGTCGCAGGAGTTGCCGGAATGTTTCATTGTATCAATGTTATCCGCCTATCGGGACTCCATCTCCGGGGTTTGAATTCAGAGTTGCCTTCTCTTAGAAGGCCAAGGTTGGTGTTTTTGCTTGACTGGGCTTTGGCGGGGATTGAACTCCTGACCATCAGCTTGATATTTGCTCAGTTTACCACTCGGCCACCCAGCAACTCTTAAATTTCTAACAGTCAATAAATAGCATATTTGTCTCTTTAACTAAAATGCGATCTATCACCTAAAAATCTCTGATATCCGTGATTTTTGGAAGGCTTAAACTTAAAACATTTCACCACAAAGTTTCCTTATTATTATACACTTCCTTTATGCTACAGTATAAAGTCCGATAATCCGGCACGTTCGGGACCGGCTCGGTGCCGGACTACCGAAAATTCCGGTCTATCGGGCGGTGCCCCTTCTTTTTAGTGTAGGCTTTGCCGTAAAACAAATGTACTTTGTTTTTTTTAAATACATACATACATAAATCGTAATTATAAGAACAATTAGGTTAATAATTAAGCTACAAATACAGTATGCAAATACAACAAAGTTTATTTTACATTTCATATAACGTATGTACACGTACTGTAAAATATATTTCACTTAGATTTAAAAAAGTCACGAATGTCTTTTTGTTGGTTACCGGAAATTTGATCGAAAGAAATTTCGTCGACGGAAAATTGATCGAACGGAAATTTGTTCGAATCTTTTTTTCAGTTCATACGTTAAAAATTTCGTCAAATTTTTGTTTAAACGCACTATACTATATAGTAACACAAAATAATGAGTTGAAAAAGAAATTTGGCGCACAATTTTAACGTATAAACTAAAAAAAAGATTCGACCAAATTTCCGTTCGATCAAATTTCCGTCGATCAATTTTCCGTCGACGAAATTTCTTTCGATCAAATTTCCGGATACGCTTTTTGTTTTCTTGACTTTTGGCGTTTAGTATAAAATTTATTTCTAATGATTTGGAAATCAATAATTTCTGAAGCACTGTAGCTAGTACTAGCCTCAGCAAAAGAGATAAACTTATTTAGTGATTCTGAAGCTTCTGCCCAGCTGATTTTTTCCTTTTCTTCCGTTTCGGCATCTGAGTCACTTTCTTCAAGATTTTGAGTAGGCTGAGGGTTTACCACACTGTTGATAATGTCCTCATCGGTTAGTTCTTGTTCAACAGTTGATAATGTCCTCATCGGTTAGTTCTTGTTCAACAGACTCATTGACACACTTTTGGAGAAAACCAAAATTTTTACAATTTTCCGGAGCGATGCCGGACTATCGGGCATTCCGGACTGTTGGATGTCGGACTAATGGACTTCTACTGTATTTACAATTAAACTTGCTAGATATCGCACTATTTACAGCATTATTTACAGCACTATTTACAGCACTATTTAATCAGAAAATTAAATGAAATAAAACGTTTCCGTGCGTGTGACGTCAATATTTTGTTCCGCTTCACCAGTGCTTTATAAAAATCATCCATAAAATTATCCGGCATTTAAGTATTCCTTGTCACTGTATGACAAATTTTAACAAGTGCACTTCGAAATAGCCCCAAAATAATTAAAAAGTTGGGTAAAGATAAATAAAACTAGTATGTAGGTCACTAATTTCCAAGAGTCATTTAGTAATCATTTGTAACAACTTGTACAAACAGTAATTACTCAAGTAAGTAACTGATTAGCACCAGGTCCGCTAGATATCGTGTGCTGTCTGATTAGCACCAGGTCCGCTAGATATCGTGTGCTGCCCCATTGGATTGAAAGTAGAACTAAAACTGTGTAACAGGCGGCGCCTGTGTGTAGAAGCCTTGGAGCACATCTCCAGGCGCCACGGCACATATCCAGGCGCCACTGGGCCACGGCACATCTTCAGGCACCACTGGGCCACGGCACATCTCCAGGCGCCACTGGGCCACGGCACATCTTCAGGCCCCACTGGGCCACGGCACATCTTCAGGCGCCACTGGGCAACGGCACATCTTCAGGCGCCACTGGGCCACGGCAAATCTTCAGGCACCACTGGGCCACGGCACATCTTCAGACACCACTGGGCCACGGCACATCTTCAGGCACCACTGGGCCACGGCACATCCCCAGGCGCCACTGGGCCACGGCACATCTTCAGGCACCACTGGTATTGGGGGGGGGGGCGCTAAAAAGGTATTGTGCCCCGGGCGCGAGTTAAGCTCGCTACGCCACGGGGGGGGGGGGGGGCATTTTCGGCCAACAGTAGAGTTGTTGTTTTTTTTCTTTGAAGTGGGCGGCAAAAATCTTGACCCGCAAATTTGAGTACTATATTATTAATATGTTAAGATAGCCTATCGCTTACTAATGAAAACTGGGTTGAAATATATTTAAGTTTTCATTGTTCAACTGGTGAGCTCACAGAAAGCCCAATGGTTGGAACCCGTGTACTCCTCATATCTACTCATGCTGCCCTCCTTGGGCAAACTATCAACATAGTCATTTCCGACTATGACCATAGGGCTAGCGAGTACAAGGAGGTCAATAGTAGGGGTCGCAAACCGGGATCCCGAATTTCGAAAATACCGGAATACCGGACCATAATTCATGCTCGAAAATACCGGGATTGGATTGATGAAAACCGGGAGTTCATTTTCAATTTTTTTTTAAATAGATTTTCTAAGTTTCCACGTCATAGTTAAAGCAAGACATAGCAATATTTTATGAGATGTGCAAATCCATCACACCAAGTTCAAAGAAAGCCGACCGATCTGTGTACTATCTTATTTGCCAAGAATCATGACGTTGTGATTAGTTTTGTTTTTTCATCGTGCTTGTTTAGTGTGTAAGTGGAGGGAATCCTTTGTTATGGCGCATTCTCAAATCACGGGGTCAACATTTAATTTTTAAAATTTTTTGATTGCTTGATTTCTTTTAATTGTCTTAATTGTGCCAAAAAACCTACACATTAAAAAAATATGAGTAAATCCGTATTTTGATTATCCAATACCTTAAGTTTAGACACAAAAAAATAATGCTACTTCTATTTTGTGATAATAATATTAATAATTTACATTCAACTCATAATTGAATTTCTAGCTATTTTGTCTCATGCTGAATTTCCAAGTTTGTCTGTACCGTACTTAGCCAAAATGTACATGTCTGAATGTCCCAATTAGTCAAACATTTACATGACAATTTAAACATTAAAAAAAGTTTTACACATCAAACCAATTCGATTGAATTAATAATTTTTTTTAATGATTTATTTTCCCAGGTTGATATAAAGAAATGGGGGACCCTGAAAATAAAAGAAACCAAAATTTGAAAAGCATATGAAACTATCGGGAAAAAAGACATCAGTGTTGAAATTTCTTGAAAGCTACAGTCAATCTCTCAGCTAAATGTATTAGATGTAACAAGATATTTAAAACATTAGGAGGAACAACTTCAATCTCAATTAAAGTCTGCGCATTCCAATGATTACTTGGACGTATTTCTAAGACCAGATTGCGACCAGATGCGAAAACATATCGTGGATCTTCAAAAGCTTGGACAGACAGCGGATCCCTCGTTGGAAATATCTTTGAACATCTTGGATCTGAGCATGATGAACTTGATGATACACTGCCACTTAAAAGACAATTAGAAATTGAAATACAAAAGAAACTTCAGGCTTAGGATAATACGTCCAGACCAACGGATGGAGACATTGATACATTGGTAAAAATAGAAATGGTTTTATTTGAGAAAGGCGGTTCAAGAGGAAAATATCGAGAAATTGCGTATGATAGCCTAAGGTCTATTCCTCCGACCAGTGAGGAGTCAGAAAAGTTGTTCTCGTCATCAGGTTACTTTTGTAACCATTTGCGGCCAAAGTCAAGTGACCAAACATTAGACACGTTGTCATTTTACAATCTCATTATTTAAATTTGACCAAAGATTAAAACAACACCAATTATTTTAATAATTGATTAATAAAATTATTTTAATTAAAAAGTTAAGAATATTATTTTTTTTCATTTGATTTAAGTCTGAAGATAAACATTTGTATTATTGTTAAAAGCTTATTAAAAAACAAAATGTGATATTTGTTCTGAATGTTTTTATTTCATTGATAAATCATCAACTATAATCTCGAATCTCGACTAAAAATTCTCTAAATATCGAAAATACCGGGATTCCGGTATTCGTAAACTTCAATATCGAAAATACCGGTTTTGGCAAAAGGGACAGGTTTTGCGACCCCTAGTCAATAGCCGACCAGACGTAAGTTATCTCCTCTGACTGTTCATCAGGCCCGGAACGAGGATCATGAAGATTGTAACATCCAACAGCTACCCAGTACTGCCCGGTACAGTCAGTTTGCGCACTTATGGGCAGGGGTAAAGAGGTCAGCCTTACTGAAGTACATAAGCTGCCCCGATAACACCATAAGACCAGATGCGTAGCGTAAGGGGGGGGGCCGGGAGGGACAGATGTCCTCGGGCGCCAGCTAGTTAGGGGCGCCAAAATGTGCTTTGATATTATTTTATTGATGAAAATAATGGGTTTGAGAGTTGAAAAAAGAAAAGGGGGCGCTTTAAAATGAATCTCGCCCCCGGGCGTCAAACACTCTCGCTAAGCCTCTGCATAAGACCAACCAGTAGAACAAGGATCTAGGCCAGTGTTTCCCAACCTTTTTTGTGCCATGTCCCGACTAAGTCTTTCTCTTATTCCCCCCCCCCCCCCCACTGTTTCATATACATAATTTTTAATATTCAAAAAAAAGGGATGTGCACAGAAGAAAATTAAATGATAGGTTTTAGGAGGAACTCAATGTGGAACATAGTAGCCTATGTAAATTTTCAAAACATAATGTTGATCTGAAATTCACAGGAGCGCTTATTTTAAATTGAGACTCTTACGATTCTCCTTTTGCCTGTCAAAACTGGTCCTTTGTGTCCAACGGGGATGAACATATCGGTTAATTAGATGTATTCATCACGGCTCTAAATTTGGGCACTAATACACTAGCGAGAGTCAAGAATGAAAACAAATTACTTTCCGGTACCATATCACCACATTTCCCAGGGGTTGCCTAAGACCTTCGGAAAACACATATCCTCTACAGTTATGAAGTAGCAACGAAAATAGTTTTGTGGTTGGGGGTAGCCACAACATGAGGAACTGTGTTAAAGGGTCGCGGCATTAGGAAGGTTGAGAACCACTGTTCTAGATTAAATGTATTGTCCTTCTCGAACTGTGTAAAAACTGTATTTTCTAAGTAATTATTCTTCGAATACGAAAAATTATACAACTAAATGCATTTCTATAACTGTAGTATATTTAAGTTAAAAGGGGGGCCCCGGGGGCCCATTCTATAATTGAAAAGAAAGAATTAGTTTTGCCTGAGATGGGGCCCTATAACAAACATATAGGTAAGTTATGAAGTTACAATTGTAAATTTGTCCGATTAAAATCTTTTGAATAATGCCACGAATACGAAAAATTATACAACTAAATGCATTTCTGTGTATTGAGTTTTGTTAATATCCATTCATTCATGTAGGAGTACTTAATAGTCATTGTATTTATATAGCTCATGTGAGACAAAAACGAATTCGTGGCCCCCGGCCCCAAACGGAATGTTATAAAAAGTTCATATCCCCATATTATTTGATTCTGGATAATGATAGATATATGTGCCAAGTTTGGTCAAGTTCCATCAATCCATGTACAAGCATTCGTGGAACATTACACAAAATTTTTTTCACTTTTATATATATATATATGACATCACCTCTTCTTTATATGCTTTGTATGATTGTAATTTGACTTTTAGATGGAACTTCCAACACTTCCAACACTTGCAACACTTGCAACACTTGCAACACTTGCAACACTTACAATACTGACACTACTCCTACGTTTGTAGTTTTGATGCTTTTCAGACTTTCCCATACTTTGTTTCACATATTTTCTTTGAACCAAACCTGAGTGCCGCTTCTCTCCCTTATTACCATAATTTAAAACCAGGCCCGCACAAAATACGGCCTGCGGGTCATATGTGGCCTGCCAGCACCCACTTTGCGGCCAGCGAAGTAACGAAATGTCCTGTATTATTAGTATTTTTTTAATAGCTTTCCCTCGTCCTATTTTCTTTCAGCCGGCACAGGTTTTTCATTAAGTATTACGGGCCGACTTACATTTTGAATTGTGCAGGCCTGATTTAAACCATTGTTTAGTTGTTATCACTGTATAAGCCACTGCTCTGCGTGACATCAAGATGATGATATAACATTATAAGCCACTGCTCTATGTGACATCAAGATGATGTTATCACTTTATAAGCCTAGAGTCTGCGTGACATCAAGATGATGTTTTCACGTTATAAGCCACTGCTCTATGTGACATCAAGATGATGTTATCACTTTATAAGCCTAGAGTCTGCGTGACATCAAGATGATGTTTTCACGTTATAAGCCACTGCTCTTTGTGACATCAAGATGATGTTATCACTATGTAAGCCACTGCTCTATGTGACATCAAGGTGATTACAAATAATTTTATAAAGAAAAATAGTGAGAAAAAACCAAAAATAATTTTTTTTTTTTAACGTTTTGGTAATATTTTATTTTTTTAGTTAATTGAATTACAATTTTAGAACTTTAGAACCATTGCATCTAAGGTGTTCGCTATTGTTATTGGTAAAAATTCCGTTATTCAGAATAAAAATTATCATTCTTGATGTCAAATTGAAATAAATCTTAGCGAAGAAAAAGTAAAAAGTGGCTTAATTCAAAAGCAAATATCTCACGAGTGATTACATTTGGTCGGAAAGATAAGCTAATAACTGATTAACGTTTTCCCAAGGTATTGAGCAGCGAATCCAGGAGCCCTCCAGCCGGTTTAGTGGGTTTAGCTATTGCTCCAAGCGCGCCGATAGGTGCTCCTCCAAGTGTGCTGCTAGATACTGCTCCAAGAGGGTTGACAGCTGCTCCTCCAAGTGTGCTGCTAGATAATGCTCCAAGAGGATTGACAGCTGCTCCTCCAAGTGTGCTGCTAGATACTGCTCCAAGAGGATTGACAGCTGCTCCTCCAAGTGTGCTGCTAGATAATGCTCCAAGAGGATTGACAGCTGCTCCTCCAAGTGTGCTGCTAGATACTGCTACAAGAGGGTTGACAGCCGCTCCTCCAAGTGTGCTGCTAGATACTGCTCCAAGAGGGTTGACAGCCGCTCCTCCAAGTGTGCTGCTAGATAATGCTCCAAGAGGGTTGACAGCAGCTCCTCCAAGTGTGCTGCTAGATACTGCTCCAAGAGGATTGACAGCTGCTCCTCCAAGTGTGCTGCTAGATACTGCTCCAAGAGGATTGACAGCTGCTCCTCCAAGTGTGCTGCTAGATAATGCTCCAAGAGGATTGACAGCTGCTCCTCCAAGTGTGCTGCTAGATACTACTCCAAGAGGATTGACAGCCGCTCCTCCAAGTGTGCTGCTTGATACTGCTCCAAGAGGGTTGACAGCCGCTCCTCCAAGTGTGCTGCTAGATACTGCTCCAAGAGGGTTGACAGCCGCTCCTCCAAGTGTGCTGCTAGATAATGCTCCAAGAGGGTTGACAGCAGCTCCTCCAAGTGTGCTGCTAGATACTGCTCCAAGAGGATTGACAGCTGCTCCTCCAAGTGTGCTGCTAGATACTGCTCCAAGAGGATTGACAGCTGCTCCTCCAAGTGTGCTGCTAGATACTGCTCCAAGAGGATTGACAGCTGCTCCTCCAAGTGTGCTGCTAGATACTGCTCCAAGAGGATTGACAGCCGCTCCTCCAAGTGTGCTGCTTGATACTGCTCCAAGAGGGTTGACAGCCGCTCCTCCAAGTGTGCTACTAGATACTGCTCCAAGAGGGTTGACAGCCGCTCCTCCAAGTGTGCTGCTAGATAATGCTCCAAGAGGGTTGACAGCAGCTCCTCCAAGTGTGCTGCTAGATACTGCTCCAAGAGGATTGACAGCTGCTCCTCCAAGTGTGCTGCTAGATACTGCTCCAAGAGGATTGCCAGCCGCTCCTCCAAGTGTGCTGCTTGATACTGCTCCAAGAAGGTTGACAGACGCTCCTCCAAGTGTGCTGCTAGATACTGCTCCAAGAGAATTGACAGCTGCTCCTCCAAGTGTGCTGCTAGATGCTGCTCCGAGAGGGTTGACAGCTGCTCCTCCAAGTGTGCTGCTAGATGCTGCTCCAAGAGGATTGACAGCTGCTCCTCCAAGTGTGCTGCTAGATACTGCTCCAAGAGGGTTGACAGCTGCTCCTCCAAGTGTGCTGCTAGATACTGCTCCAAGAGGGTTGACAGCTGCTCCTCCGAGTGTGCTGCTAGATACTGCTCCAAGAGGATTGACAGCTGCTCCGCCAAGTGTGCTGCTAGATAATGCTCCAAGAGGGTTGACAGCAGCTCCTCCAAGTGTGCTGCTAGATACTGCTCCAAGAGGATTGACAGCTGCTCCTCCAAGTGTGCTGCTAGATACTGCTCCAAGAGGATTGCCAGCCGCTCCTCCAAGTGTGCTGCTTGATACTGCTCCAAGAAGGTTGACAGACGCTCCTCCAAGTGTGCTGCTAGATACTGCTCCAAGAGAATTGACAGCTGCTCCTCCAAGTGTGCTGCTAGATGCTGCTCCGAGAGGGTTGACAGCTGTTCCTCCAAGTGTGCTGCTAGATGCTGCTCCAAGAGGATTGACAGCTGCTCCTCCAAGTGTGCTGCTAGATACTGCTCCAAGAGGGTTGACAGCTGCTCCTCCAAGTGTGCTGCTAGATACTGCTCCAAGAGGGTTGACAGCTGCTCCTCCGAGTGTGCTGCTAGATACTGCTCCAAGAGGATTGACAGCTGCTCCGCCAAGTGTGCTGCTAGATACTGCTCCAAGAGGGTTGACAGCTGCTCCTCCAAGTGTGCTGCTAGATACTGCTCCCAGAGGGTTGACAGCTGCTCCTCCGAGTGTGCTGCTAGATACTGCTCCAAGAGGGTTGACAGCCGCTCCTCCGAGTGTGCTGCTAGATACTGCTCCCAGAGGGTTGACAGCTGCTCCTCCGAGTGTGCTGCTAGATACTGCTCCAAGTGGGTAGACAGTAGGTATTCCACCACGAACAGCGCCTGCAGTTAATTCTCCGCCAACGCCACCAGTTACTCCACCAATGACACCAGTAGTTAATCCACCAGCAGTGCTACTAGCTAACCCTCCAGTTAATCCACCAAATGCGCCACCAGTTAATCCACCAGTTACTCCACCTGTTACTCCACCAGTTACTCCACCAACTGCACCACCAGTTAATCCTCCAGCTGCGCCGCCAGCTAATCCGCCAGCTAATCCACCAGCTAATCCACCAGCAGTGCCACCAGATAATCCACCAGTTAATCCACCAATCGCACCACCAGCTAATCCCCCAGCAGTGCTACCAGCTAATCCATTAGTTAATCCTCCAACTGCACCACCAGTTACTCCACCAGTTAATCCACCAGTTAATCCACCCGTTAATCCACCAATTAAACCACCAGTTAATCCACCAGTTAATCCCCCAACTGTACCACCAGTTAATCCTCCAGCTGCGCCGCCAGCTAATTCACCAGCAGTGCCACCAGCTAATCCACCAGCAATGCCATCAGTTAATCCTCCACCAACGCCGCCAGTTAATCCTCCAACTGCAACACCAGTTAAGCCACCAACAGCGCCACTACCTAATCCACCAGTTAATCCACCAACAGCGCCACTACCTAATTCACCAGTTATTCCCCCAGCTAATCCACCAGCAGTGCCATCAGCTAATCCACCAGTTAATCCACCAATCGCACCACCAGCTAATCCCCCAGCATTGCTACCAGCTAATCCATTAGTTAATACCCCAACTGCACCACCAGTTACTCCACCAGTTAATCCCCCCGTTAATCCACCAGTTAATCCACCAGTCAATCCCCCAACTGTGCCACCAGTTATTCCCCCAACTGTGCCACCAGTTAATCCTCCAACAGCGCCACTACCTAATCCACCAGTTAATCCAACAACAGCACCACTACCTAATCCACCAGTTATTCCCCCAGTTAATCCTCCACCAACGCCGCCAGTTAATCCTCCAACTGCAACACCGGTTAATCCTGCAGCTTCACCGCCAGCTAATCCGCCAGCTAATCCCCCAGCTGTGCCACCAGCTAATCCACCAGGTAATCCACCAATCGCACCACCAGTTAATCCACCAGCTGTGCTACTAGCTAACCCTCCATTTAATTCACCAACTGCGCCACCAGCAACTCCTTCAGTTAATCCTACACTAACGCCACCAGTTAATCCTCCACCAATACCACCAGTTAATCCACCAACAGCGCCACTACCTAATCCACCAGTTAATCCACCCAGCGCGCCTTTAGTTAGTCCACCAGCAGCGCCACCAGCTAATCTTCCATCAGCACCACCCGTTAGAGAACTGCCAGTTAGTCCACCAAGAAGTCCGCTAGTTTGTCCGGTTAGACCACCAGTTAGTCCACCGATAAGTCCGCTATTTGGTCCGTTTAGATCGCCAGTTAGTCCACCAAGAAGTCCGTTCGTTGTTCCGATTAGACCACCACTTAGTCCACCAAGAAGTCCGCTAGTTGGTCCGGTTAGACCACCAGATAGTCCACCAAGAAGTCCGCTCGCAGTTCCGGTTAGACCACCAGTTAGTCCACCAAGAAGCCCGCTAGTTGATCCGGTTAGACCACCAGTTAGCCCACCAAGAAGTCCGCTCGTTGGTCCGGTTAGACCACCAGCGAGTCCACCAAGAAGTCCGCTAGTTGGTCCGGTTAGACCACCAGTTAGTCCACCAAGAAGCCCGCTAGTTGGTCCGGTTAGACCACCAGTTAGTCCACCAAGAAGCCCGCTAGTTGGTCCGGTTAGACCACCAGTTAGCCCACCAAGAAGTCCGCTCGTTGGTCCGGTTAGACCACCAGTTAGTCCACCAAGAACGTTTTCAATTGTTTCAACCGGTCGACTTAACGACACCACATTAGAAACACCATCAAGTAAATTATTCACTGTACTCCCCAATACCTCAACAGGCAAGGCATCAGTCAAATCCTTTAGGACGTCAGCTACTGCTAGATTACCAACGAGATTTTCTACAGTTTCGCTGGTGTCCAAAAATTGTGCATGATTGGTAATTGCATTTAGTAAATTATTTACTGTAGGCGTGGTAACTAAATCACTAATTTCATTGAGCAAATTACCTGCATTACTAACTGCCCCCGATATTAATCCAGAAACTCCCCCAAGCAGACCACCTCCTAATGCACCAGGTAATAAAGTATCAACTTTATCAACCAGGTTTTCAACTGCACCCGATGCTAATTTACTAATACCATCCACAGAATGGCCAATTTTATCACCCTTACCAATTAGATTGATCAGGGAGGGGATGGTGTCTCCTCCAAGTATTGGTGCTGTCACCCCGTCGAGTAAATCACCAACTATCTTTGGCTCAACATTGTTCACGATTTTCGCAATTTCACTTATTCCCAAATCTTGAATTATTTTATCTAATCCTAAGCTATTCATAAGACCGCCAAGTCCCCTTAATTTATCATTGTTTGAACCCACTTTTAGCGCATCCACCAAAGACCCCGAAATACCATTAGTTAAACCTGCGGATATTCCACCAACCAAGCCATCGGTCAGCCCCTTAAGACTGGCCCCGACTCCATCACTCAAACTTTTGGTCAAAGCATTTGCCAAACCATCAACTAGTTTGTCAGCGACTTGCAGTAAGCAATCGCAACTGCTCTTTACAGGGGTTAATGCAGGAAGATCAGGAACCTTTACAGGAAGTTCAAGGACCTTCACAGGTAGATCAGGGACCTTTACAGATAATTCAGGAACTTTTAAAGGAAGTTCACCCAGTTGGGATATAACATCTTCTGTTTTAATCCCTTTCTTGGGTGGGCAATCCACATCCTCGTTTGCAAGATCCACAACAGCAACAACGTCATCCACTTTCTTGTTCACCAGAGGGCACGTCGGTGTTTTCGGAGGTATAACCGTTTTCACGGCACACGGAGCTTGGACTTCCGGTTGAATACATAAGTCGCTCGGTTTTACTACGCTTTCAGGATTCCCAGCATTGCAGTCCTTGGTCGTTGATCCAGTTAGAGCACCAACAAAATCGTCGACCAAGCCCAGAAGATTAGTGTCCCCAACTTTGACACAAAGCTCAGGAAGACTTCTTCTAGTTTTTTTCTCTGAAGAAAATCAATAGATTTAGAATTATTTTTTTTATGGACCAGTTTAAAAAATTATTGATAAGAAGGGACATATAAGAAACAACTTTAGAGAAAAAAGTTAGGTCTTTTGAAAATTATTGTTTCCATTTCAATCCATTGTTTCTAATAAAATACATATTAAACATTAATGTCTATCTAGTCACACATGTGACAAACGGATTAGCGCTCCGTTTTATTGTATTTTTTTTAAAGTTTCTGACTTAGAGAGTATGACAAGTCTGGCTTATAGAATATGAAGGGTCTGGCTTATAGAGTATGACGTGTCTGGCTGGGAGAGTATGACGTGTCTGGCTGGGAGAGTATGACGTTTTTTGCTGAGAGAGAATGACGGTATAACGTGGGAGAGTATGACGTGTCTGGCTGGTAGAGTATGATGGTCTTGTAAATCTGGTGAAACTCTTAATTTTTCCGACGTATCCACCCAACATTAATTTGTCCTTACTATCCACCCATCATTTATTTGTCCTTACTATCCACCCATCATTAATTTGTCTGACGTCTCCACCCATCATTAATTTGTCCTTACTATCCACCCATCATTAATTTGTCCTTACCATCCACCCATCATTTATTTGTCCTTACTATCCACACATCATTAATTTGTCTAAAGTATCCACCCATCATTAATTTGTCCTTACTATCCACCCATCATTTATTTGTCTAAAGTATCCACCCATCATTAATTTGTCTGACGTATCCATCCATCATTAATTTGACGAAGTATCCACCCATCATTAATTTGTCTGAAGTAGCCACCCATCATTAATTTGTCTGACGTATCCACCCATCATTTTTTTGTCCGAAATATCCACCCATCATTAATTTGTCCTTACTATCCATCCAGCATTATTTTTTCCTTACTATCCACCCATCATTAATTTGTCCAAAGTATCCACCCATCATTAATTTGTCTGAAGTATCCACTTGGTGTGAGATACAGTGACAGTCATTAAACTAATCTTACCTTTTGTCAGGGACCTCTTGGTGTCAGCTGCAGTGACAGTCATTAAACTATTCTTACCTCCTGTCAAAGATCTCTTGATCTCATAAATGTGACAGTCTTGTGTTGGATCCGTGTATCGCTGACATAATGTGTCGGCCAGGACCTCTGGTAGTAGTTTGCAGATGGATACAAGATCTTCACACGGGAGAGACCTAAACACACGACTAAAAGGAAGCGGAGAAATGAAAAGAGACATTCATCATCATCATCATCATCATCATCATTATCATCATCATCATCATTTCCCTTAGTCCTGGGACCGTTGGGGTGCCACATATGACGTGGAAACCACCCTTCTCCATAGACATTATAGATTTAAAACAACAACATATTCTGACCTGGGATTCATTTTTTCACGCTAATGCTTCAATAAACGACAGCGACAAAAATCCCATGTGTCCTTACACATTTCCCCCTCCCCCCACCCACATGTATAGATTCATTGTATTATTTGGAAATGCTAGCTGACAAGAAGAACGAATAATTTTTCTTTGAAATCTCGGCTCTTCGAAGCAAAAACTTTAGATTATCATGGCCAGTGAGATCAATACATTTTTGCGCCGAATTAATTCTAATGGAGTATTTCCACTTTTCAAATGGAGGATATTTATTGTTTAAGTTCATTTACTGAATTAAGTTTATTTAGTTAAATTAGTTTCAGTGGCGTAGCCAGGGCTAGTCGCCGCCTGGACCAGAATATCCCCCACTCCTTTACTTCCAAGAAAATTATTTTGCATTTGGTCAATATATCACCCTACCAGATGTAGAAACACGTGCCGTCCTCCTACGTCACCGATTAGTACCTTAGATAGTTTAGATTAGTTATAAGTTACTTTGATAAGTACCGGCTACGTCTCTCATTCGATACTCATCGTACTGATGTCACACGCCAATCTGCCATTTTTAACGGATGTTTTCTTAATTTTGCCTTACGAAACATAAAAACTGGCCATTTACATAGAATACCAATTTTATGTTCTGTTTTTATATGAAAACATTTTTCACTGTCGAGACGAGACCTAGGAATCCGCCGAGAAACAGATGTCCATCCTTTGACTGATAAACTTTGCGCATGTCTGACTTAACATAATCTTCTCGCAATTTGAATTGAAAGTCCTTGGAGGATGGGATAATCTTTAATCTTGTAATCTCAAAGGGGAACTACTTGCTAGACACATATGGAAACTGAAGATAACGGGGAATCGGTATGCAACTGTAAAAAATTTAACCCAAAATATACCTGAGATTTTAAACAAAAAATCAAAATTTACTAAATATCATGTTTCGTAAGTCAAACTTGGTAGGATCTAGTATCCAATATATAATTAAGTTCGATTTTCATTTTTCTCTCCAGAACTTCATGTAAATGATTCTTCCACATGATTCTTCCACATGATTCTTCCACATGATTCTTCCACATGATTCTTCCACATTCTTTCAAGATAGAGTCTCCCATATTTTGTAATAATAGAATTATAAAACTAGCCATTACTTTCAGATTTAAATTTGACTTCTAATACACTCACCCGTTATCACCGATGCCATGAATGGCCACGAGTCCCTGGGTTCTCTGTAAGGCATCCACTATGCCTGCCATCACTTTCATGAATTCGTTCACTATGAAGGCTTCGGCGCTCTTTGGTGGCAATATATTATTCTTTGTCATCGAAGGTAACAGTTTCTTATTGCTGGGATCTTCGAGTGACAAGGCGAGGCTAGAAACTTTGTGATCTGTATAAGGAATCGCTGACTGGGTTTCAACAACTGTTGCCACCGAAGGTAACATGCCGAACTTGCTCCCAGGATCGTTAGAAGTGAGTGTCGTTATTACCGGTGGTTTTTGCTGATCAAAGGAAATGATCGTGTTTGAATCTGAAAGTGCATTCGTTCCTGATGGATGTGAAGCTGAAGCGGCAAGTGAGTTGTCAGGAAAACCTGTATAGACTTGCTGTATGGAGCTGGTCTCAGATTTAACTGCGTCTAATTCTTGTGGTAAGTTTTCAAGTGTTCCAGTGAACTCTTCAGATTGATCTGCATCTAGTTCTTCCAAAACGTTACTTTCGGATAGGATTGAGCCCACGTTATTTGGCTTGCCGTTTTCTGAAGTAATTGCATTAAATTTTTCTTGCAGGCTGGTGTCAGGCTGAATTTTATCAATTACTTTTCCAACGCTTACATCAGACTGAACGGCATCAATTGTATCTTGTAAGTTGCCTTCAGAAAGAATTGAAATGATTTCCTTGAGTTTGGTTTCATCGGATGTAACTTCTTCCAACTCTTCTTGCAAACTCTTTTCTGGTTGGCCAGTTTCTAAGTTGGACAGCATGTTTTGAATGATACCATCATTTTGAAATACTTCTTCATTTTGAAATATACTTTCATTTTTTATTATGTTACTTTCAGACACCGTGGAACTCGATGCTGTTTGCACTAAATTCCCATAGGGGACTGCATCCTGCTCTGTCACATTATCTTCAATAAATAAGTCAGACAATTCGTCATTATCCGTTGTCCATGTTGGCGTTGTTGAAGCGATCTCTGTGACTGAGACTATTGGTCTCGGTATTGAACCTACTGGCCATTGGTTGATGGGGTTGTATGACTGCACATCAAGTGTACCGAATTCATCAGAACCCTGGATAGGGTCATGGGTCAGTATGGCCAGCAGTAACAGAGCTGTCAAATCTTTCTGATGCATCTTTGTACTTTAAATTGTTATTTGAAGTAAAACAGATTTTATTAATAAAATTTTTGAAGTAAATAATAGGATCGTCAAACTACCAATAATTTAATAATTTTGAAATTAAATTGATTTGAAAAAAAAAAAGATGAACGAAAACTAGAAATTATTTTTAAAATCGACATTAAACAAACAACAAACAGGAAAAAAAAAAACGCTTGATACAAATTAATAATTAAAAAATGAACTTTGTAGTCCAAAAAATTAGTTTTTCTAAAGATAGTTTAGTTCTTTGAGAAAAACATCACTATTTTATTTTTAAGACTTAGGTTTTGTTTGGTTTTTCCTTCATGATATAGTTATCAATAATAAGTATATTTCTAGTATAGCAAGTTGGTCACAGCACTCACCTCCAGCGTACAACAGCCAATGAAGCACCAACTCTGATCAACTTGGGACTTTATTGGCTGATGGGTGATATATATCAGACACATATTGCTCATTTCATGTCATCCGGTCTGGTCCCGTGATGAAGTGCACCATCTGATGGACGCTCAGATTAAAGTAATATTGAAAGTTAAGTGTGAAATTCAACATTTTGACCTGATCTTTTCTGATTTCCACAAACATATGTATCATGTGTATTAGGTGTATCAGGTGTATCACGTGTTACAGGTGTATCACGTGTATCAGGTGTATCAGGTGTATCACGTGTATCAGGTGTATCACGTGTGTCAGGCGTATCACGTGTATCAGGTGTATCACGTGTATCAGGTGTATCAGGTGTATCACGTGTATCAGGTGTATCAGGTGTATCAGGTGTATCACGTGTATCAGGTGTATCCCGTGTGTCAGGTTTATCACGTGTATCAGGTGTATCACGTGTGTCAGGTGTATCACGTGTATCAGGTGTATCAGGTGTATCACGTGTATCAGGTGTATCAGGTGTATGACGTTTATCACATGTATCAGGTATATCACGTGTATCAGGTGTATCACGTGTGTCAGGTGTATCACGTGTATCAGGTGTATCAGGTGTATCACGTGTATCACGTGTATCAGGTGTATCAAGCATGGCTTAGAGATGCATGTAGCTCGAGGTATTATTGATCTGATCAATCAGTGAATGCGACATTGTCTAACCCAAAACACATACCTCAAACCTCACCTGCCTCAAACCTCACCTGCCTCAAATCTCACCTACCTCAAACCTCACCTGCCTCAAACCTCACCTGCCTCAAACCTCACCTGCCGCAAGCCTCACCTGCCTCAAACCTCATCTACCTCAAACCTCACCTGCCTCAAACCTCACCTGCCTCAAACCTCACCTGCCTCTAACCTCACCTGCCTCTAACCTCACCTGCCTCAAACCTCAACTACCTCAAACCTCACCTGCCACAAAACTCACCTGCCTCAAACCTCACCTGCCTCTAACCTCACCTGCCTCAAACCTCAACTACCTCAAACCTCACCTGCCACAAAACTCACCTGCCTCAAACCTCACCTGCCTCAAACCTCACCTGCCACAAACCTCATCTACCTCAAACCTCACCTGCCTCAAACCTCACCTGCCTCAAACCTCACCTGCCTCTAACCTCACCTGCCTCAAACCTCAACTACCTCAAACCTCACCTGCCTCAAACCTCACTTGCCTCAAACCTCACCTGCCGCAAGCCTCACCTGCTTCAAACCTCATCTACCTCAAACCTCACCTGCCTCAAACCTCACCTGCCTCAAACCTCACCTGCCTCTAACCTCACCTGCCTCAAACCTCACCTACCTCAAACCTCACCTGCCACAAAACTCACCTGCCTCAAACCTCACCTGCCTCAAACCTCAACTACCTCAAACCTCACCTGCCTCAAACCTCAACTACCTCAAACCTCACCTGCCACAAAACTCACCTGCCTCAAACCTCACCTGCCTCAAACCTCAACTACCTCAAGCCTCACCTGCCTCAAAACGTTACACATCTCAAAACTTCACCTACCTCAGAACCTAGCCTAATTCAAAACTTCATCTACCTCAGAACCTAGCCTACTTCAAAACTTCATCTACCTCAGAACCTAGCCTACTTCAAAACTTCATCTACCTCAGAACCTAGCCTACTTCAAAACCTCATCTACCTCAGAACCTAGCCTACCCCAAAACTTCACCTACCTCAAAACCTCAATTACCTTTAACACTTTGATTTTGGCAGAGATTGATCTTTTATTTCTTCACTTCTAAAGCCCAGAGAAAACTGTGCAGATATTTACTAGGACTGAGTAGCGTGTAGTCTTTGTCCGGGTATATGGCCCGGGTATTTTGCGGCAATATTCGGCTTCCGGATATTCCATTTAAGAAGTACTAAACAGCAAATGGCGAACGAGTTACACGCAGTGGGGGAAAAGAAAGCTTCACGCCTAGAACAAGTAGCGATCACTAATGCATCATATGTGAATGTAAAAGTATGTCCATGCATATAACTGGTAGTGATCACGAATGCATCAAATGTGAATGTAGCAGTATGTAGATGCCTAGAACCAGTAGCGATCACGAATGCATCAAATGTGAATGTAGCAGTATGTAGATGCCTAGAATCAGTAGCGATCACGAATGCATCAAATGTGAATGTAGCAGTATGTAGATGCCTAGAATCAGTAGCGATCACGAATGCATCAAATGTGAATGTAGCAGTATGTATATGCCTAGAATCAGTAGCGATCACGAATGCATCAAATGTGAATGTAGCAGTATGTAGATGCCTAGAACCAGTAGCGATCACGAATGCATCAAATGTGAATGTAGCAGTATGTAGATGCCTAGAATCAGTAGCGATCACGAATGCATCAAATGTGACGGAATCATAACACTAACAGTAGATAACAATAACCTATTAAACGTACCAAATATTAAAGATGGAGCGGAGCAATATATAAGCGCGAATGCTGCTGGCCACTGGTTGGTAGCAGTTTTTACTTTATCGGTAGCAATGTACGCCATATTATTTTCATAAATATTTATTTCCATTATTCATACGATAACATCATAGAGTTCCATACGTTCGAAATGATTCACTTAAATGCGTGTAAAATTACATCACAAGTAAAATTATTGAATAATATGACAGAACTTAGAAAATTATAACAGACACATACACACACACAAAAACATTATACAGACACACATAACAACACAGAAATTCGACTGGTCAGTATCGTCAGCACAATGTGTGGAAATATCAGTTGTAAACAGAAAGAGTATCACGTTGATAGATTGGGGAAGAAATGAATCTTTATATCGTTAGGTGTTAACTTGAGGGAACGAATTCGTCTAAAGAGGGTGGGATGGTCACCCTGATCGAACTGATCTTCTGTATCTGTGATGAAGAGGATGGGATGTCCGCTCTGATCGAACTGATCGAACTGATCTTCTGTATCTGTGTTGAAGGGGGCGTTATGTTCACTTTAATCAAGCTTATCTCAGATATCTGTGATGAAAAGGGCGTTATGTTCACTTTGATCAAGCTTATCTCAGATATCTGTTATGAAGGGGGCGTTATGTTCACTTTGATCAAGCTTATTTCAGATATCTGTGATGAAGGGGGCGTTATGTTCACTTTGATCAAGCTTATCTCAGATATCTGTGATGAAGGGGGCGTTATGTTCACTTTGATCAAGCTTATCTCAGATATCTGTGATGAAGGGGGCGTTATGTTCACTTTGATCAAGCTTATCTCAGATATCTGTGATGAAGGGGGCGTTATGTTCACTTTGATCAAGCTTATCTCAGATATCTGCGATGAAGGGGGCGTTATGTTCAATTTGATCAAGCTTATTTCAGATATCTGTGATGAAGGAGGCGTTATGTTCACTTTGATCAAGCTTATCTCAGATATCTGTGATGAAGGGGGCGTTATGTTCACTTTGATCAAGCTTATCTCAGATATCTGTGATGAAGGGGGCTTTATGTTCACTTTGATCAAGCTATTTCAGATATCTGTGATGAAGGGGGCTTTATGTTCACTTTGATCAAGCTTATCTCAGATATCTGTGATGAAGGGGGCGTTATGTTCACTTTGATCAAGCTTATCTCAGATATCTGTGATGAAGGGGGCGTTATGTTCACTTTGATCAAGCTTATCTCAGATATCTGTTATGAAGGGGGCGTTATGTTCACTTTGATCAAGCTTATTTCAGATATCTGTGATGAAGGGGGCGTTATTTTCACTTTGATCAAGCTTATCTCAGATATCTGTGATGAAGGGGGCGTTATGTTCACTTTGATCAAGCTTATTTCAGATATCTGTGATGAAGGGGCGTTATGTTCACTTTGATCAAGCTTATCTCAGATATCTGTGATGAAGGGGGCGTTATGTTCACTTTGATCAAGCTTATCTCAGATATCTGTGATGAAGGGGGCGTTATGTTCACTTTGATCAAGCTTATCTCAGATATCTGTATCAAGCTTATCTCAGATATCTGTGATGAAGGGGGCGTTATGTTCACTTTGATCAAGCTTATCTCAAATATCTGTGATGAAGGGGGCGTTATGTTCACTTTGATCAAGCTTATCTCAGATATCTGTGATGAAGGGGGCGTTATGTTCACTTTGATCAAGCTTATCTCAGATATCTGTGATGAAGGGGGCGTTATGTTCACTTTGATCAAGCTTATCTCAGATATCTATGATGAAAAGGGTGGGCGGTATCCTCCAGATGTAATGTTAGTTTTAAAAACCATTTTGCTTAAATGAGTTCTTCTACATTGCTTTCTTGACAAGTCTATTCCATCGGTATATTGCGATATGGGTCACTTTATTTCTAGATACATGTGGTCGAAACGTGCTTGAAAACTATGTACTGGAGCTACTGAGCTAAATAATGCAGTTCTTTTAGCTATATAGCTAAATAATTCAGTGGAGTTAGCTATGTATCTAAATAATTCAGTGCAGTCAGCTATATTTTGTTGGTCGTGGTTAATAACCACAATGTTTTACCATCGGAGACTTGCAAATTTTAAAAAGGAAGAAATTTGTTCTCTACGAGATTTACCCGGGATTTCCATGGAAGTCTTTTGCGTACTAAAATACGCGCGGGATCCCGGAATGGCGTTAACCCAGAATCCCGCTTGAGAAACCCAATAACGTTAATACATATATTGTGTTTTGTTAAAGTGCCTTTATATTATATAGTGTATAGTGTTACGAGCCGTTAGATTTAGAGGGTTTTGCAAATTAAATCCGTTTTAAGCTTTGGTTGGTTAGATAAACAATACGTAGCAAAGGACTGAACCACAACCATGCATTAGCGAAACAACTCATCGGAAAAAATATAAATACATTGATTAACGTTGTTTACAATAGTTCATCATCAGTCATTGTAGATAAGTGTGTACCGTATCTAAATGGGGACATTTGAATGTGAAGCATCCGTCTCTGTCAAGGGTATGAGAATCACTGTTGTTATGTTTGGTATGGAATAAGATGTTTAGTTTAGAGATTGTGTGTGTGGTTGTGTCTATTGTGTGAGATAATTGTGACGTATTTGGGTAAGGGGAAATGACGCGTACTTTTTTGTTGTTGTCATGGATCTAGATGGCCGTTGTACGATATTGACTGTTAAACTCGTCTGTTGCTTAGTGTTTGACTGGAACGACTTTATTATTGGTCGTAAATATATAACAGCAATAGTTAATGAATTGTTGGTGAATAAACTTATAGCGTGCAACAAACCGGTTAGTGTTAAGTGTATTAGTATCAGTTGCAATCAGTTACTCTAGCACGTGGGATGAAGTGGGAGACACAGCCCAAACAAGTAGACATCTATCATCAGTTACTCTAGCACGTGGGATGAAGTGGGAGACACAGCCCAAACAAGTAGACATCTATCATCAGTTACTCTAGCACGTGGGATGAAGTGGGAGACACAGCCCAAACAAGTAGACATCTATCATCAAGGGCAGATGAGTATAAGACACTAAGATATACATCTCGTCAATCTCGTAATTGAATGTGACGTCCCACCATATTTCACGTTTTCTCTGTGCACACACCATTTCGAGATAAATTAGAAGACATACATTAGAAGACATAAGATTAGAAGACATAAACTACAAGACATACATTTTGATTTTCTTTTTATGACGATTCAGTTTATTTTTATTTATTTTTCAAAACTAAAATCAATTTGGAACATTGATTCTGCATCTCAGATGTTAAATTCCTTATCAGCGTTCAGACAAAATTATCGATCCTATGATTATTCGATTCATTTTTTTAAAAACAACTTCGAAGAACTCAGTAAATCATCAGCTTTGGGGGTCAATGTTGCATCCTGGTCAAGAATCTTTGCGGTCAGCTGGTCAGCAATAGCCGAAGTTAAAGCTTCTTTCAACATGCCAGGGTCATTTATGTCAAGAAGGTCTGGGTTGTCATTTATGTCAAGAAGGTCTGTGGCCAGCTTGTCAGAAACAGCTGATTTTACGGCATCTTTAAGTATCTCATTGTTGTCATTAATGTCCAGAATGTTAGGGGACATCTTATCGGCGACATCAGAATTTACAACATCTTTCAGTACGTCGATTGACAACCCGGCCGAGGCGGTATTCTCCCCTAGAACGTAGTCAGCTATTTTAGATGCCACGGTCTCCACCAGTGCACTGCCAGTGATGTCGGTGTCAAGTGCACTGCCACTGACGACAGAGTCAAGTTTATTTTTCTGATCACCACTTTGAAGGACGCTACTCAAAATTCCCGACGCTGTATCTTGAATTTTGTCCAACAGACTGTCGGCGACGTCTTCAGCTACTTTGTCCAAAATGACAGAGTTAGGCGACGTACCTGGTAGTAAACAGAACAAATCCAAATAAACAAATGGAGAAATGAAATCAAAGTTTTTTTCAAAAAATTTATTTAGGATTAACTTCTACCACAAGAACGCTTTCATCAAACCTGGTAGCTATCTTCTGTAACACTCCGGGACAAATTAGGACCATTCACCACTTCGTTGAAAGGTAATTTTAACATGGTGGCACAGGGGTGATATGAAGGCATTGCTGACAATCTAAGAAAGGAATTCCAGCAAAGAAATGAAACAAACGAAGATACAAAACAGGTCCAAACCAAAGGAAGCGATCTACAAAGATGAATTTTTATCTCACGTCAAAATAACACCTCCTTTAAAAAACACAGCTGTTCGTAACTTGTTCTAGACATCGGAGAGACGGGTATAATAGATGCGTCAGGCTACAATGTGCTACTGGCTACAAGGTGCTACTAATTGTTTTTAACACCCCCTCCCACACCCCATTTTTTAAATTAACTTTAAAGAAACAAACCAATTCTTTCATTTAGTTAAGGAACAAGTAGACATGTTGAAACCTGAAAAGAAAAGATGGGACAAACAAACGGAGGTTTCGGCCAGATGCCTTCTTCAGCAGAAACAACAAAGATTAAAAAAATTGAAATTAACGACTTATTGTGTCGGAAGCTGTCATAAAACGGAAATTAAGTTTTCTAAACACAAACAATTGTGTTACTAACAAGAATTTACGTATAGCTAATGTGAATTAGAATAGGAATTCTGGAGTTTATACAATTTCAAGTGGGAAATAAGGCCCCAAAATGAACATAGAATTTGGGGTGGGGGGCAATAAGAACTACTGATCAGAGAGTATTTGATTGATTCCCTGTGGTCAAATAGGGCCAACTCTCTAAACAAATTGTTTTCATTCTTCTCGCTCCCTGCTGTATTAGTGTAAGTAATCACTGTCGTGATGGCTACATCTGATGTGATCTTGTGTACACCTCCGTTCAAATGTGATGAGATCGGGGCTGACTTGTTTTCCTATATTTACGAAGATTTCCCCTGAACCCATCTGCTTGTGTTTGTCCTGTCTTTTATTTCAAGCTTCAAAGATCTAGTTCTACTATTTCCTTTACACGGCGTGACCGCAGTCCTTTATATATTGTCCTTAAATGATGTTAAGTAAATCATTTTGAAATTACAGCTGAATTTGAATAAACATTTAGTTTATCTTAATTTAATTTATAGTTGAGTCCTGTGTCCTGAAACTTACCCGCCGTTAAAGTTTCCAAAATGGAATCTGTACTCGACGGCTTTAAGAGACCGCCAACAATGCTTGATAGTGATCCTACTACAGGGGCGGCGGCTTTGTCAAGGAGGCCATTCTTTAAACCATCCACTAGTTCTTCGGTGATCGCGGAGGAAGAAGTGCCCAGTATCTTGCCCAGTCCACCAAGGGGTCCGTCCACACTTCCGGTCACATCCCCAACCAGTTTGTCAACAGCTAGAAGTTTGCCAGCATCTTTCAGCGCGCCTGTTATTTGCCCCAAACCCCCATCAATAAGTCCGCCAACAACGTTAACGAGTCCGTCTGCCAAAGGAGCCAACTTGACGTCAACTTTGTTGTCCTTCTCAATGCAGACGTCAAACATTGAGCGCTTATTCCTTGGGGCTGTTTTGTTAGAAGAATAAATCCTAAAAATGACATGCTTACATTTGATTAGACTTTGAATAAACGCAATCAAACAAGTAAGCAGAAACAACTGATATACAAACATATCATACAAACATATCATACAAACATATCATACAAACATATCATACAAACATATCATACAAACATATCATACAAACATATCATACAAACATATCATACAAACATATCATACAAACATATCATACAAACATATCATACAAACATATCATACAAACATATCATACAAACATATCATACAAACATATCATACAAACATATCATACAAACATATCATACAAACATATCATACAAACATATCATACAAACATATCATACAAACATATCATACAAACATATCATACAAACATATCATACAAACATATCATACAAACATATCATACAAACATATCATACAAACATATCATACAAACATATCATACAAACATATCATACAAACATATCATACAAACACATCATACAAACACATCATACAAACATATCATACAAACATATCATACAAACACATCATACAAACACATCATACAAACATATCATACAAACATATCATACAAACATATCATACAAACACATCATACAAACACATCATACAAACACATATCAAACGTAACGTGCTGTTAATAAAATATCAATTTTCTGAAATGTCAAAGGTTGTGACAAGCATCAACAAATGTACGTACAAGTAATCAATAATTATATTGGTACTGCTACTTAAGACAGGGATAGGTCACTTAGTTCGACTGGACACTAGGTGAGGTCACTTAGGGCTATTAGAAACCGTGTGAGGTCACTTAGGGCTATTAGAAACCGTGTGAGGTCACTTAGGGCTATTATACATTGTGTCAAGTCAGTTGGGACTATTAGACACTGTATGAGTTCATTTAGGGCTATTAGACACTGTGTGAGATCAGTTAGAGCTACTAGACACTATGTGAGGTCAGTTATGGCTATTAGACACTTTACCTTCCAGATACTTGAAATCACATTGTGACTCACAGTAGTTCTCACATTGCTCTACATCCTGCTTAGGCACACAAAGCCAACACCATGGGCAGAGGTCCTCACATTTCTCAGTGGTAAAGGCGCTTATTTAATGATTGATTAAAAAATTTTTTACAAGATGTTTCTATAAAGCAATGTCACAAGTAATGTGTGAATAATAATTTCAAACTGTTACTTTAAGTCATTTCATAATCATTTAATATTATCTTTAAAAACGACACGTGTACAATTATCTTAAAAAAACTACAGCTGGACACGTATTCAATTATCTTAAAAAACTGCAACTGGACCCGTGTACAATTATCTTAAAAAACTGCAGCTGGACACGTGTACAAATCTTAAAAAACTGCAGCTGTTAGGTGAAACCTTTAGCAATTATGGAATAATTGAGGTCGAATTAACCTCGGAACAAGTCCAACATTTGAGGCACCAACATTCTAATTTTGTGATGGTTAGTGCAACGAATCAAGGTTAATCTAAACTAATCTAAAACTAAACTTGGTGTTCAAGGATTATTTGGCACAAATGTACGAAACCAAAAGAAATGTTTCAAATCTGCCTCATTAAACAATAATATGTCGTCATGCTATAAAAGGCATGTCAAATTAACATGAAAGAAATATTTTTAAATGCATGTCGTTTTAAATGTAATTTTAAGATCCAAACAATTATTTTTTTGCATTAGTCACATAGAATAAAATGTCACATAAAACATGACACATAGAAACATGACACATAGATAAATGACACATAGATAAATGACACATAGAAACATGACACATAGATAAATGACTCATGGAAACATGACACATAGAAACATGACACATAGAAACATGACGCATAGAAACATGACACATAGAAACATGACGCATAGAAACATGACACATAGAAACATGACGCATAGAAACATGACACATAGAAAAATGACACATAGAAATATGACGCATAGATACATGACACATAGAAACATGACGCATAGATAATTACACATAGAACTTAATATAACACGGCAAATCAAGATTTTGTAAGCCAAGCAAAAGTTAAAATTTAGGAACACTGTCAACTTTTAAATTGCCACAATTATTTCGAAAAAGAGTTAGGTGATTTAAATCCCTGAAATCCATTACCTTTTCAGACTGGCTGTCTCAACGCTTAGTAGTGGTGTGATGTGTTGACAATGATCATCTTCTCTTTCGATAGCCTCTCTCAATGCCTCCTCTATGACACTTTTGATGTTTCCAGGCATGTCTCTCGCCAGGATGCCACAACTTAACGTTAGCACGCAAACTAACGCTGACAAACGAAAACTGTACATCTGTTAAAAAAATTCAGTTTAGATTGTCTGAAACGTATTAAAATTTAATATAGATTACGGAAACCACTTCTTTCTGTTATGGAGGCATGTCTTCAGTAACTTCTTTCTGTTATGGAGGCATGTCTTCAGTAACTTCTTTCTGTTATGGAGGCATGCCTTCAGTAACTTCTTTCTGTTATGGAGGCATGTCTTCAGTAACTTCTTTCTGTTATGGAGGCATGTCTTCAGTAACTTCTTTCTGTTATGGAGGCATATCTTCAGTAACTTCTTTCTGTTATGGAGGCATGTCTTCAGTAACTTCTGTCTGTTACGAAGGCATGTCTTCGGTAACTGGATTTCATCAGGTTCAAAAAACACCACTTTATTACATTTAATATGCATCAACTACCAGATATTGAATTGATTAACAATCAAATACCAGTTTGTGACTTGATTAATATAAATTACCTCAATGGGACTTAATTCACTATAAAATACCAGATAATTACTAAAATAACTATCAAATACCGCATTGTGACCTGATTAACAATCAAATACTACACTTCAACTTGAATAATTATCAAATACCAAATTATAATCTGATTCATCATCTTCTGGAGGTGGCAGAAGATTAAAATAGCAGTAGCATTAAATGTGTTAAACCCAAATTCTGAACCCAGCCGACGCCATTTTACCAAAGTATGAGTTTCATAATGAGATGCAGCCGGATGAAATGAAGAACAACAAATGTCCATGAAAATACCATATTAGAAAATAATGAGTTATTGCACAGATTTAATTCCACAATCGTTACATAATTAAGTTTTTCTTACCTTAAGATCACAGACTGTTATTGTGAAGGGACTTCTGAGATCTTGCCCCTGTTTTATGTTCCCGTCTGCCTGACCAGAACTTGCATGTACCAATCCACAAAAAGTTATCTAACATCTTGGACATGTCAATAACCTATTCTGGTGACATATGGTCACATGACGATGACGTGACACCTAGAGCTTTGACATCTGCCATAGATTATGAATAAACAAACCCTCACCAGCCCCCTAGAGTGCCACCAGGAGGTGCTGCAATCAGCCCCCAAGAGTGCTGCAAGTCATAAGGTGCTGCAATCAGATTGTTACATCTGATAGGGGATGTCAAACACAGCATCCATCAATCATTTGTTGCTAAATAGAGAGTTTGATTCGTTGTAACACAAATAACGATATTGTCATATCATTGGTGCATTATTAAGATAGCTGAGCTCAATTTCGCATGTGCATATCGAAATCGAATCATTTTTTTCGTTTTAGAATTGTATTTTACCAAACAGTATGAGATTCCTGATTAATAGTTAAATAAATTAAAATTGAAAGAATTGTTCAATCACAATCTATACGATTGCAAATATTGAGTGAGAATTTTGGAACAGTGGAGCAGCTTGTGTAGCCCTTGATTTTGACGCCCCTTATGAATGAAAACCAAAATATATACAAAATGCTGACATAGTACCACATTTATTGAAGAATATTTATATAAAACCATAATTCATACATAATGCTGACATAAAAACAAAAATTTATACAGATGGCTTACATAAAACTACTATTCATACAGAAAGCTTACACAAAACGCTGTGTAAAGTATGATAGGTGGACCAAATATTCCAACATGCATTTGGAACGGACCTCTGACCTTTTAGCTCAAATATATACATTTGTTGTGTTCGTCCGTCAAATCGACTAGGACCATCCAGTCATCCGGTTAGGGGGGTGGGTTACGGTGGGTTCGTAGGTGGCTCGCCAATCCTATGCGTGCTCGGAATAGTCTGTGGCACCTGGGGCAGGGGATAGTTGGCGCAGTCGTGGATTTAATAATGTTCTTTCGGGCTTGCCTGCGTTTCTCGATGGTGTCCATCCTACTGGCTTCATAAGATTTAGCCCCTATCTTGACCACTGATCTCCACCTGACTCTGTCCTGAGCTGTCTGCTCCCATTTAGTAGTGTCAATGCTGAAGGCCTTTAGTGCCACTTTCAGTGAGTCTTTGTAACCTTTTTTGGACCTCCTTGGGAGCGCTTGCCTGTCGTGAGTTCACCAAAGAATATTTGTTTATGGAGCCGGTGATCTTCCGTAAGGGCAACGTGTCCTATCCAACGGAGTTAATACTGCATCAGGGTGGTGAAGATACTAGGTATGTTCGCTCTAGCGAGAACCTCTGTGTCAGGAACTTTGTCTTGCCACCTGATGCCGAGGAGTTTCCTGAGGCTGGTTGTGTGAAAATGGTTCAGTTTTTTCGGCGTGACGCTGGTAGACTGTCCACGTTTCACATTCGTAGAGCAATGTCGAGAGGACTGCTGCGCTATAAAGACATACTCTCTAAAGCTTGGCATAGACTTACTCTGAGGAGCTTGGCGTAGACGTACTCTGAGGAGCTTGGCGTAGACTTACTCTGAGGAGCTTGGCGTAGACGTACTCTGAGGAGCTTGGCGTAGACTTACTCTGAGGAGCTTGGCGTAGACGTACTCTGAGGAGCTTGGCGTAGACGTACTCTGCGGAGCTTGGCGTAGACTTACTCTGAGGAGCTTGGCGTAGACGTACTCTGAGGAGCTTGGCGTAGACGTACTCTGAGGAGCTTGGCGTAGACGTACTCTGCGGAGCTTGGCGGGGAATGCTCTCAGGAGCTTTTTTATGACACAATCTCATTCTATTCTATTGATTCAAGAAACTGCAACTCTGACATTAAGTGAAGGCATTTTGTTCTTTGCCTAAAAGACATACAAAAACTCACCTAGATATCGCCAGATTGAAGACGCAACCTTACTTGTACATAACCCTATTTTAACCCGTTGGCCCATGTTTCCCCCTCTATTTGTCTACCGACATAATTGCCGAATGCACATTCTGTTTTTTTAAAACTATATTTGTTCTCAATGGAAGACAATTTTGTTGGTCCACATTAATTGAGTGCATTTCAACTGTTGAGCCAGTTTCTTCATTGAATGTTCAACCACCTTACTGTTCATTGAATGTTCAACCACCTTACTGTTCATTGAATGTTCAACCACCTTACTGTTCATTGAATGTTCAACCATCTTACTGTTCATTGAATGTTCAACCACCTTACTGTTCATTGAATGTTCAACCACTTACTGTTCATTGAATGTTCAACCACCTTACTGTTCATTGAATGTTCAACCACCTTACTGTTCATTGAATGTTCAGTTCCACCACCTTATTGTTCGTTGAGTGTTCAAACACCTTACTATTCATTGAGTGTTGGCTCTCTGAACAAAGTTAATTAGACCCCTATTTTGAAGGATCACATTAGTGCTGAGACATTTACTGTTGCATAAGGTTCAAATGTGTCATTTTCTTCAGTTAGCAGACATTAAGGTAACATCAGTCGCTTCACTCATGTATGTTGTATGCATGTCAAGTTGTCTTTTGTGGATGACCTCACACATACATACTTCGTGACATTTCACATAATTCTCATTTCTGCTTTCCAATTATGACATATTGACACAAGAAGAGCTTTCAAATCTCTCATTTTAAAATCTGTCAATTCCTCATTGTTTGCAATCTGTCAACCTTTAATTTTAATATCTTTCACTCCACCATTTCGTAATCTTTTAATGACTACAACCTTATATTTAAATGTCTTGTATTTACATTATTTGAATGTTTTTACATGCTGATACACTCAGACAAATACTGCACTTATTCAGCATAATCTACTTTCTAGTCATGCTTCATTTCAGTGAAATCTTTTATCTCCAATAATTCCCGAGTATATTATACACCGCTACCTCTTTGAACCCCATACACCGCTACCTCTTTGAACCCCATACACCGCTACCTCTTTGAGCCCCATACACCGCTACCTCTTTGAACCCCATACACCGCTACCTCTTTGAACCCCATACACCGGTACCTCTTTGAACCCCATACACCGCTACCTCTTTGAACCCCATACACCGCTACCTCTTTGAACCCCATACACCGCTACCTCTTTGAACCCCATACACCGCTACCTCTTTGAACCCCATACACCGCTACCTCTTTGAACCCCATACACCGCTACCTCTTTGAACCCCATACACCGCTACCTCTTTGAACCCCATACACCGCTACCTCTTTGAACCCCATACACCGCTACCTCTTTAAACCCCATACACCGCTACCTCTTTGAACCCATACACCGCTACCTCTTTGAACCCCATACACCGCTACCTCTTTGAACTCCATACACCGCTACCTCTTTGAACCCCATACACCGCTACCTCTTTGAACCTCATACACCGCTACCTCTTTGAACCCCATACACCGCTACCTCTTTGAACCCCATACACCGCTACCTCTTTGAACCCATACACCGCTACCTCTTTGAACCCCATACACCGCTACCTCTTTGAACCCCATACACCGCTACCTCTTTGAACCCCATACACCGCTACCTCTTTGAACCCCATACACCGCTACCTCTTTGAACCCCATACACCGCTACCTCTTTGAACCCCATACACCGCTACCTCTTTGAACCCCATACACCGCTACCTCTTTGAACCCCATATACCGCTACCTCTTTGAACCCCATACACCGCTACCTCTTTGAACCCCATACACCGCTACCTCTTTGAACCCCATACACCGCTACCTCTTTGAACCCCATACACCGCTACCTCTTTGAACCCATACACCGCTACCTCTTTGAACCCCATACACCGCTACCTCTTTGAACCCCATACACCGCTACCTCTTTGAACCCCATACACCGCTACCTCTTTGAACCCATACACCGCTACCTCTTTGAACCCCATACACCGCTACCTCTTTGAACCCCATACACCGCTACCTCTTTGAACCCATACACCGCTACCTCTTTGAACCCCATACACCGCTACCTCTTTGAACCCCATACACCGCTACCTCTTTGAACCCCATACACCGCTACCTCTTTGAACCCCATACACCGCTACCTCTTTGAACCCTATACACCGCTACCTCTTTGAACCCATACACCGCTACCTCTTTGAACCCCATACACCGCTACCTCTTTGAACCCCATACACCGCTACCTCTTTGAACCCCATACACCGCTACCTCTTTGAGCCCCATACACCGCTACCTCTTTGAACCCCATACACCGCTACCTCTTTGAACCCCATACACCGCTACCTCTTTGAACCCCATGCACCGCTACCTCTTTGAACCCCATACACCGCTACCTCTTTGAACCCCATACACCGCTACCTCTTTGAACCCCATACACCGCTACCTCTTTGAACCCCATACACCGGTACCTCTTTGAACCCCATATACCGCTATCTCTTTGAACCCCATACACCGCTACCTCTTTGAACCCATACACCGCTACCTCTTTGAACCCCATACACCGCTACCTCTTTGAACCCCATTGACCTTAGAGTTAAGCTAGCTTTAAAAAAGGTTAAACTGTTTATAAAATGATCGAAATATGCCATAGAAAGTGTTTACAATGGGCTGAACATTGAACCACAGAAATTTGACGTCAGGAGCCGGCCTCTATTTACTCCACCCTTTTCCTACGTCAGTGCTATGTTACACCTTTTCCTACGCCAGTGCTATGTTACTCAGTTTCAAAAATTGATTTAGTTTCGTTTTAAAGATGTAATGTATGTTCAGCTTGCTTTAAAAATAACTAAATTCCTTTCCATCTTGGGCACTTAGCTAATGTTAATTTAGATCAGAGCTGCGCAATCGGTGTGATGTGCTATGCTAGGTGTGTCATGGCACGTACTGCGAGATGATTCTAGGTGTGTCATGGCACGTACCGCGAGATGATGCTAGGTGTGTCTTGGCACGTACCGAGAGATGATGCTAGGTGTGTCGTCGCACACACCGCGAGATGATGCTAGGTGTGTCATGGCACGTACCGCGAGATGATACTAGGTGTGTCGTGGCACACACCGCGAGATGATGCTATGTGTGTCGTGGCACAAACCGCGAGATGATGCTAGGTGTGTAGTGGCACGTACCGCGAGATGATGCAAGGTGTGTCATGGCATGTACCGCGAGATGATGCTAGGTGTGTCGTGGCCCACTGCTGTACCGCAAGATGATGCTAGGTGTGTCATGGCCCACTGCTGTGCTGCAAGATGATGCTAAGTGTTATGTGGGTGAGTGGAAAAAGTCACAGAAAAAAAGTAGTCACATATTATAAATAAATCATGACACGATTGGGGAACAAATGAATTTGTATATCTTTTAGTCTGACCACACCCCCTTGGTAACAATAATACGTTTTAGTGTGTACAGGTATGTGAGTACAGGTATGTGAGTACAGGTATGTGAGTACAGGTATGCGATTGTACAACAGCCGGAGGAGCTCCTTGGTAAAGTCTGACAAGATCAGGGAACATATATCTTTCTGCCCGAAGCCGCATGGACCATATTGACCCTCCTCCCCTAATTTCCTTTCACCAAATTGAGGCCTTTGATGCTTTAGCATGAATAAACGTGATCACGTCACCCCACTATTTAAATTATTTCATTGGCCCCTGTTATAAGCATTGACTACACAATATGTTATCTCTGCCACAAATTTTTCTCGGATTACTGCACTTCCTATCTAAAGAACGTCTTCTGCGCACCCTAACTATGAAATTCTCTCCCACTACACACACGCAATATACCGACCATCCAGGTCTTCAAAACTGCACTTGTTATGTAGGCGACGTGTTTACTTCATTATTTCCCCGTGAATGAACTCTAGCTGACCCCAATTCGCCTGCACTGCGCTATTATTAGGGTGAGGCTTACTAAATATATTCTCCTTTTGACCTTGTTTACAACTAAATAAAATTAATAGTCTGTTTCCTTCGAATCCTGTAGAAAATTGTAGAAGTAGCTGGAAGCAATTACAATGCGTATTCTGTTTCTGGAACCATCCAAAGAAACCGACTATATAAGGCCGATAGATTGAATGACAGGAGAGCAGATAATTGATCACGAGATACTTGAAACGTGTGTTTTATTTTTGCTACGAGACAGAGCTTTGTTTACTGTGTGTGTGTAGATTTCTTTTCATCATTGTACCCTTTTCGAATACTGTGTTTTATTCAATTTTGTACCGGTACAAGCCAATCATTATTCTGTAAGTCGATAGCTTTAATTATGTTTCTTTTGATTTTGTAATTTATCATTAACGAATTAAAATGTATTAATTGTAATTAGCCTTGGTTTGAGTATCGTATTCTTTGTTATAGCATTTAATCTATGGTATCGTCTTTTGTTATGTACTGTTTTAGAACGAGTCATTCACGTAGATGAATTTCTACATATTGATAACAGTATGTAACAGCACTGAAGATACATCTCTTCAAACTCTACTATTCCGACTGATTTCCCACGCCCACTTCCGATGCTGCTGGGTGCCGTCCATGGCTTGACACGCAAATGTCTGAAGAGATTAATAAGAAATTAGTACTACAATGCAAGGTCCCTTGCTTTACTTTGATTCCTTTACTATGCGAAATGTGTCTTTGAGATCAGACTCGCGAATCAAATGACCATTCGCTTACTAACATTATTGTTATTCAGTCTGTAATATTCGCGTTTATTGGCTTCATGTTTTGAAACTTTTTCCTGTGAATATTTCTTGTGACATCTAACGTTTCCACAACAACAATTGTCATTGTCACAACAACATCTAACACTGCAACAATAACATCCAACGATGCTGCAGAAACAATTTGACCCATTCTATTTTATACGGTAAATACGAAAGATACAATTGGATTAGAAACACTTTTGATTAATACATCCAAATGTCTATAGAAGAAAACTCTCCCGACAAGTTCAAGGGCGATTTTTAGAATTGAACAATGGGAGACCCTTAAATTTATGTTCAACGAAGTTCCATGGGATGTTTTCTGGCTTTTGTCAAGGAAGATTATCTTAGAATTTCTTACTATGCTATTGCAGTTCTCATACAATTTCTAACGAGGCTATTGAAGTTCTGATAAAATTTCTATCGAGGCTATTGCAGTTCTGATACAATTTCTAACGAGGCTATTGCAGTTCTGATACAATTTCTAACGAGGCTATTGCAGTTCTGATTCAATTTCTAACGAGGCTATTGCAGTTCTGATACAATTTCTAACGAGGCTATTGCAGTTCTGATACAATATTCTATCAGCTGTTTATGTGAACACAGTTTTCTACTTGTGTTTTAATTTTAAAAAATGATAGGCTGCTGTGTCTGATACAAACTTCGATCAGACATTGATGTTGAGCCTAGAGTTGTTCGATCAGATGTTGATGTTAAACTTAGAGTTGTTCTGGACCAAAGGTTAATTTTTAAAAGATACTTGAATAAATAAGTCGAACAATATATCGGTATCGGGTGCGCTCTTCGGCATAAAAGAGTGCTGTACATTAAATAAATTATGATAGTCATCTCTCTAACTGATACGTTCTTTACGTAACAGCAACTTGGATAAATTAAGCTACTGCATAACATTATAATATGGTTTTTAAAATACCTTGTTGAAAATTATTTCAATGGTCGACGATTAGCCAATGAATAAAAAAAAAATTTTTAACATAGAGACATTTTCTTGACAAACGTTCTTACATAATAATTACGTATTTTTCTTACATAATAATTACGTATTTTTCTTACATAATAATTACGTATTTTTGTTACATAATAATTACGTATTTTTGTTACATAATAATTACGTATTTTTGTTACATAATAATTACGTATTTTTGTTACATAATAATTACGTATTTTTCTTACATAATAATTACGTATTTTTGTTACATAATAATTACGTATTTTTGTTACATAATAATTACGTATTTTTCTTACATAATAATTACGTATTTTTGTTACATAATAATTACGTATTTTTGTTACATAATAATTACGTATTTTTCTTACATAATAATTACGTATTTTTGTTACATAATAATTACGTACTTTTCTTACATAATAATTACGTATTTTTGTTACATAATAATTACGTATTTTTGTTACATAATAATTACGTATTTTTGTTACATAATAATTACGTATTTTTGTTACATAATAATTACGTATTTTTGTTACATAATAATTACGTATTTTTCTTACATAATAATTACGTATTTTTGTTACATAATAATTACGTATTTTTGTTACATAATAATTACGTATTTTTCTTACATAATAATTACGTATTTTTGTTACATAATAATTACGTACTTTTCTTACATAATAATTACGTATTTTTGTTACATAATAATTACGTATTTTTGTTACATAATAATTACGTATTTTTGTTACATAATAATTACGTATTTTTCTTACATAATAATTACGTATTTTTGTTACATAATAATTACGTACTTTTCTTACATAATAATTACGTATTTTTGTTACATAATAATTACGTATTTTTGTTACATAATAATTACGTATTTTTGTTACATAATAATTACGTATTTTTCTTACATAATAATTACGTACTTTTGTTACATAATAATTACGTACTTTTCTTACATAATAATTACGCATTTTCCGTTTTTTTGTTTTGTTTGTTTTGATTTTTAATGTTTTGTTACATTCAGCAGGTAATAGTAAAGTAATGGAAGTTTGACAAACGTTATTTTTTTAAAATATTTTAAACTGTTCTACTGGAATCTGATGCACAATGTTAAAGCAAAATTTAGTAGTTAGTTATTTAACTCTACTGTTATAAGGTAAGCTTTTCTTAGGCTTTGAGTGCAAGGATTTGTTTGTGGGTGAGTGCTTGGTGCTGAGAGTATTTGTGTAGCTTTATGATTGATATTCTGTGACGTATTTGGCGTACTGGAAATGATGTATTTAGTTTTTATTTATGGTTATAGCAGCAGGGATATAGTTTTGATAATGAAGTATTGGTACCGAGGTTGTAAAGTGAGAATGTGATGGAAGAAGACACTTTTTATTTAATAAAAGACATTTATTTTGTTATTGAATCATTGGTTAGTTGAAATAATTAAATTAGCCCTAGACAACGAAGCTATTGAACTGTTAACTCCAATGGACTACGATGAGTTACTTCCTTGTTTTGTCACGTGATATTAACAAGCCATTGGTAGGCTGTCTGCTACACATAACAACACATAACAACAGATAACAGCTGATCAGCCATTGCCATCATCATTAATTTTAAAGCAAAATGTTTGTCTCCATCAGCGCTTCCCCAATGTTAATTAAAAATTTTACTTTTCAAAATATTCTTGAATGCACTTGTTTTTTTTAAATGACATTCATTAAATGTGACGATAATTATAATTCAGTTATGATTAAAGGAAGAAAGTTGTTAGAAGAAAAATTTGTGAGCGACTAGTGTGTTGCAGACAATCAATAAATCGTAGTCCATTCGTAACACCATACTTGTTTTGGGTTGCAAAGAGAAGGGGACAAAGAGGAGTTAGTTTAATGATCTTTTTATTAATAGATTTCTAACCGAAGAGGTTAGAGAGCAGTGATCCTTGTGAGGCTGTGCCACCTAACAAACCAGTATTACTTCCACCAGTAAGTGCACTTAACAAGCCAACAGGGTCACTGGCTGCGCCTCCAGTAAGTCCACTAAGCAAGGCACCAGTGCCTCCACCAGTCCCTCCAGTAAGTCCACTAAGCAAGCCTCCAGTGCCTCCACCAGTCCCTCCAGTAAGTCCACTAAGCAAGGCACCAGTTCCTCCACCAGTCCCTACAGTAAGTCCACTAAGCAAGCCTCCAGTGCCTCCACCAGTCCCTCCAGTAAATCCACTAAGCAAGGCACCAGTGCCTCCACCAGTCCCTCCAGTAAGTCCACTAAGCAAGCCTCCAGTGCCTCCACCAGTCCCTCCAGTAAGTCCACTAAGCAAGGCACCAGTGCCTCCACCAGTCCCTCCAGTAAGTCCACTAAGCAAGGCACCAGTACCTCCACCAGTGCCTCCATTGGTTACCCCACCAGTACCTCCAGTAAGTCCACTGAGCAAGCCACCATTACTTCCAGTAAGTCCACTTAGCAAGTCACTTGTGTCTTCAACTGTGCCTCCAGTAAGTCCACCAAGCAAGCCACCATTGCCTCCACTAAGTACATTAATTAAGCCATCAGTGCCACCACCAGTGCCTCCACCATTGCTTCCAGTAAGTCCACCAAGCAAGCCACCATTGCCTCCAGTAAGTGCATTAAGCAAACCACCAGTTCCTCCTCCGGTGCCTCCAGTAAGTCCACCAAGCAATCCACCATTGCCTCCACTAAGTACATTAATTAAGCCATCAGTGCCACCACCAGTGCCTCCACCATTGCTTCCAGTAAGTCCACCAAGCAAGCCACCATTGCCTCCAGTAAGTGCATTTAGCAAACCACCAGTTCCTCCTCCTGTGCCTCCAGTAAGTCCACCAAGCAAGCCACCATTGCCTCCAGTAAGTGCATTAAGCAAACCACCAGTTCCTCCTCCTGTGCCTCCAGTAAGTCCACCAAGCAAGCCACCATTGCCTCCAGTAAGTGCATTAAGCAAACCACCAGTTCCTCCTCCGGTGCCTCCAGTAAGTCCACCAAGCAAGCCACCATTGTCTCCATTAAGTACACCAAGTAAGCCATTCTTGCCGCCAGTAAGTCCCCCAAGCAAGCCACCATTTTCTCCAATAATTCCACCAAGCAACCCACCATTGACTCCATTTAGTGTACTGAGCAATCTATCAATTCCTTTACAAGTGCCTCCAGTAAGTCCACTAAGTAGCCCACCAGTGCCTCCAGTAAGACCACCAAGTAACCCACCATTGCCTCCAGTAAGTCCATTAAGCAAGCCACCAATTCCTTTAACAGTGCCTCCAGCAACTCCACCAAGCAATCCACCATTGCCTCCAAGAAGTCCACCAAGCAAGCCACAAACAGCTCTAATAACTTCACCAAGCAAGCCACCTTTACCCCTAGTAATTTTCATAAGCAAGCCACCAATGTCCCCAGTACCTCCACTAAGCATGCCACCAATGCCCCCAGTACCCCCACTAATCAAGCCACCAGAACCTCCAGTAAGTTCACCGAGCAAGCCACCAGTTCTTCCAGGAAGGCCACCAAGAAAGCCACTAGCATCAAGAGTTACGTTTTTGAAAATCCCGGCCACAAGACCAGGCAAAACTCCAGGCAAACTTGATTCCAATGCTGTAGCCAAAGCTGCTGGCAGATCAACTTTCAACAATGTAGCCAAAACTCCAGGCAAACTTGATTTCAATGCAGTATGCAAAGCTCCTGGTAGAGCTCCTTGCAATGCTGTAGCCAAAGCTGTAGGCAAACCTTCTTTCAACGCTGTAGCCAAAGCTGTAGGTAACCCTGTTCTCAATGTTGTAGTCAAAGCTTCTGGCAAAGCAAGATCAACAGCTCCAGGAGTACCCCCGGTGACAGCATTTGAGCTGCCAATCAAGGAATTAAGTGAACCTGTTGGAAAAATGTAGTCGGGGGAAGAGAAGATGAAGGCGAGCTTCAATCAAAATTTAAATAAAAACATATTTTTTATCATTGAGGCGTTGAATGCTTGACGACTCGTTCAACCAATTCGATCTGATCTGATTTATTATACAATTGGCTTCAAACTACTTAAGTGTTTTAGACGACTGATTTAGCTATTCTACAAAACGTCCACCAGGCAGCTCGCCTGTTCAATTTTCCTATGCAGTTTTTAGTGCACATTTTAAACCCCCCAAACACCCCCCCCCCCCCCATAGATGAAAATCAGGGGTGCGATCAATTCACTCGGCGGTCGACATTAAAGAAGTTCAGAAGCGTACTGCCGCTTGTATGTTGACCAGGCGTGTAAGTTGACCAGGAGTGTAAGTTGACCAGGAGTGTAAGTTGACCACGCGTGTAATCTGGGCGCGACCACTAGAGAGTGAAATGGGGAAAAGTGGGAACAATGGGTTTCAATACCTTTATCGGTATGGTAGTCAAGGATTCGAGAAACTTTTTAGTGTCAATTATGTAGCCACTAATTTAAACTGTAAAGATAATTTTTTACGACCTTATAATTAGAAACTCCGGGCGTAAGGTGGTATGAAATATCTACTTGCATTATTAAGGGTTTAAGGTGTATGGCTTTCCTATTTTTCCAACATAAATCAAATATTTTACCTACCTGCAAGTTGTCCCCTAAGGTCATTGGTCACATCACTCTGTCTGCTATTGCTGAGCACACCATCTAAAGTCACAGAGATCGTAACTGAACGGCCGCGCCTCAAGAGGTCAGAATCTGTGGCCATAGGAAGATATAAGCTGGGGTAATAGGCAGAGATATAAGCTGGGGTAATAGGCAGAGATATAAGCTGGGGTAATAGGCAGAGATATAAGCTGGGGTAATGGGCAGTATTATTTCATTTATTTGTTGTTACGTTAATGTTTTTACTGTTATTTGTCATCAAGGCCATAGGTGTGTCAAAGTCAGAGGTGCATCTAAGGAAAATTTATTAACGCAAATCAGAAAAAAAAATATATTGAAGCCGGTCTCCACCAGGGATACCTCTTGTATGTTTTGTTTCATTTATTAAAAAAAATTGGTACACAAGCCATCCATCAAAATAAGCAAAATCCCTTCAAACTTAAGCCCCTTGCCTAATTAAACATGAGTTGTATGCCTAATTAAGCCTAAGCTGTGTGCCTAATCAAGCCTACGCTGTGTGCATAATTAAGCCTAAGCTGTGTGCCTAATTAAGCCTATGTTGTGTGCCTAATTAAGCCTAAGCTGTGTGCCTAATTAAGCCTACGCTGTGTGCCTAATTAAGCCTAAGCTGTGTGCCTAATCAAGCCTACGCTGTGTGCCTAATTAAGTCTACGCTGTGTGCCTAATTAAGCCTAAGCTGTGTGCCTAATTAAGCCTAAGCTGTGTGCCTAATTAAGCCTACGCTGTGTGCCTAATCAAGCCTACGCTGTGTGCCTATTTAAGCCTAAGCTGTGTGCCTAATTAAGCCTACGCTGTGTGCCTAATTAAGCCTAAGCTGTGTGCCTAATCAAGCCTACGCTGTGTGCCTAATTAAGTCTACGCTGTGTGTCTAATTAAGCCTACGCTGTGTGTCTAATTAATCCTAAGTGTTACCTAATGTAATTAAGCCTAAGCGGTGTGTTTAATTAAGCCTAAACTGTGTGCCTAATTAAGCCTAAGCTGTGTGCCTAATTAAGCCTTCGCTGTGTGTCTAATTAAACCTAAGCTGTGTACCTAATGTAATTAAGCCTAAGCTGTGTGTCTAATTAAGCCTAAGCTGTGTGACTAATTAAACCTAAGCTGTGTGACTAATTAAGCCTAAACTGTGTGCCTAATTAAGCCTAAGCTGTGTGCCTAATTAAGCCTTCGCTGTGTGTCTAATTAAACCTAAGCTGTGTACCTAATGTAATTAAGCCTTCGCTGTGTGTCTAATTAAACCTAAGCTGTGTACCTAATGTAATTAAGCCTAAGCTGTGTGCCTAATTAAGCCTAATATGTGTGCCTAATTAAACCTAAGCTGTGTGCCTAATTAAATATAATATGTGCTAGTTTATAGGTCCGGGTTTTATAAACAGGTGTAGTGTAACTGATATCATTGTTTATACGTCATGGGTACTGACCTGATAGTTTATAGAGCAGGTGTTTTCAACCAGGTGTGTGGTGTTTAATGTGATATTTTATAGGCCAGGTGTTTTCAACCAGGTGAGTGGTGTTTGGTGTGGTAGTTTATAGGCCAGGTGTTTTCAACCAGGTGTGTGGTGTATAATGTGATATTTTATAGGCCAGGTGTTTTCGACCAGGTGTGTGGTGTTTGGTGAGGTAGTTTATAGACCAGTGCTTCTTAACTAGGAGTTTCGTTTTGTAACAGAGCATGTCGATCATGCATAGGACACAGATTTTTTACACGACACTAATATTTATTTAATTTATTTATTATTATAAAATGGTGTATTGATTTATTATTAAAGAACAGAAACGTGAGAAAAAGGAACTAGTTTTGGTAGCGGAAGGAGAACTCATGGTTTTTTAATTAGAGCAGGATCAAATGGAATATCTTCGGTGTAAGAAGACATTGAATTTTTGAATGGATTTACTGCTCCCCGGTTGACAAGTCTATCGTGGCTAGCTGATTAGGAGGCACCGGCCATCCGACCCCTTCGGCGTGACCCGGGGAAGAAAACCACCATTGCATGGAGCGGTTGCGGGTGGGGGGTGGTCCAGAGCCCTGGCGGGGTAGGGGAGGGCATTAAGAGCTCACGCTCGACGGTCAGCCGACGCCACAATGGATTTACTCTATAAAGATCATCCAGATAAATGTTCAAAAAACGTTTTAAAATGGAGCTCATTAAAATCCGTTTAAGCCAAAGATATTGCTTTTTTAGATATAATGTTTTGGGTGACCTGGCACCGAAAGGAGTTAGTCTTTAACATTTTTACAGCAGTGATTTATTTGACGTTTGGATAATGAGTAAACTTTACTTTAATTAATTGTTGCTCTTATAAAATCGGTTTTAAAGTGCCGAAAGATATAACGTTTAATTTCAAATTAGAACTAGAGCCCCGGTCTTAAATTAGTTTCAAGTTCACCGATATTACAAAAGCTGTATTGAAAGTTAAGTTTACAAAGATTGTTCTAGATCCAAATCACCAATAAGCCAGCATTGTACCTAGTTCTAGATCCAAATCATAAATAAGCCAGCATTGTACCTATTTCTAGATCCAAATCACCAATAAGCCAGCATTGTACCTAGTTCTAGATCCAAATCATAAATAAGCCAGCATTGTACCTAAGTCTTCGTGTATTTATAAAGCTTAGGCCCCTCCGCATTTTTACACTCATTTGGAACTGCTTAGGAATGGATATTGTAGCATATTGATATTTGATTTTAATTTGCAGTTGAGAGAAAAACACTGTTTCACGCCCGAGTAGTGATACGTAGATATAAATATAGAGAAGGATGAAGTGCAGGAGCAGCCATATTCTATTGAATAAAGAAAGCGGTTGAGAAGATTTGATCTCCTGTTATTTTGTAAGAGAAATGGATGTATTATGACTGTATTTAATCATAATTCTATTATTGATCAGTTGTGAACCTTATTCTGTGTAATTTTATGTACAAATAAAATAAGTGATGTGTGAATTATTTGACTTCTCATTACAGTTGATGGAAATAGGTAGTAGTTAACCCTTAACAGATATTCATTGAGATATCCGCTCCGGTCATAGCAACTTATAATAGTAATAGTGTTACCAGTATAGGAAGGGTTGCTAGTTTAGAATCAAGCACTTTTGCAACATGGAATATGAAAGGTATGCCTACCAAGTTTGGTCTACATCCATCAATTCACCTAGAACCATCTATATTTTTAGCTAAGCACACTGGTATTTATATAGCTGAAAGATGGAAAAAAATGAAAATATGGACACCGGCCCCGAAGATGGTGAAAATTTCTAATTAAAAAAACCGTTAAGTATTTTAACATAAATAATCAAGTGCGGTAGAAGAGCCGTCTTTGCGGTTCCCACAAGAGTTTCGCCTCTACGTGACGCGACTGACCAGTAAGGTAGAGCAGACTACCCGAAACTAAAAAAACTCACGTCATTACGTCTGTCTCCCAAGGCGAAGGAGAGAGATTACTACGGTAGTTTCTCCCCGGGAGAAGTTAAGAGAAAAAAGCCTAGACTTTATTCTATTAATATGGCGAGTAAAACGGGGGGAACTCGAATCCCCTCCTCCCCTGTAGGTCGGTGACGGGGCTCATGCCGACTGCAGGCGCTAGTGCTACTGGTCACCCCCACTACCTTAGTAGTTATGCAGCTTAACTGCAACGGGGTTAGAGGGAAAATCCCTGAACTCACCAACCTACTCCACAGCCGGGAAGTGGACGTAGCTCTATTGCAGGAAACCCTACTGAAAAAAACCCATTGCACATCACGGGCTTTTCAGTTTACCGCTGCACTGGCGCAAAGTGCCGAGGGCTAGTAACACTTGTGCAAAGTTCCGAGGGCTGGTAACACTTGTGCAAAGTGCCGAGGGCTAGTAACACTTGTGCAAAGTGCCGAGGGCTAGTAACACTTGTGAAAAGTGCCGAGGGCTAGTAACACTTGTGCAAATTGCGGATGGTTAGTAACACTTATGCAAAGTGCCGAGGGCTGGTAACACTTGTGCGAATTTCAAGCTTCGATGTGTCTTATTAACAACATTTTTCTTTACTATATAGATTTTAAGAGGTAGGTAGAAATATTGGTACACATATCTTTCTGTTTATTCGCTAAAAGAATGCTTTTGAGTAAAAAAAAGGAGGCGGTAGGCCAAATACGTTTGGAAACCTATGCTTTAGATCTATACATTTATTAACATTATATTTATATTGCACGTAAAGGAAATAGATATATCCATTTATTAAAATTTTATTTAAAGTACACTTATAAAAAAAAATGAAGTTTGGCCCCTTTAGGGGTCGTTTACAAATTACATCACGCAAAAATGACCTTTTCAACCCCTCCCCTTATCACAAAGTGTCACAAATTCTTTACCCCCCACCTTTAATGTCACGTCAACCCAAAAAATCTAAACATACATAACATTTTCATAACTAAACTAATATTTCATTTTATTCTTTAACATTTTCACATAATGGATTAAGACGTAGTGTTATTAGAAAACTGTGACGTAAAACGCAAAACAACGAAGTCATCCCAGAGCTGAATGTAAAATGGCCACAAAAGTGTGTGCGTCATCTTTCGATACGCACAGTAGGTGCGCGCGACTGAGTTTCTTGGTACTTATAATACCAGAGGCAATTTCGACCTTACATTAATGTTTTTAAAATTAATTGAATAAAGGTTTTTCAAAATTGGAAAATTTTAGATATTATTTTTTGGGACGTCAGAAATTTTTGAACCCCCCTCCCCTGCCACAATGTGTCTCAAAGTGTCACACAATGTCACAAATTGTAATAAAGTGTCACAAAGTGTCACAAATTCTCGAATGCCGAGCTATTTGACGGGTTTCGTTATTTCAAGCATAGGTCCCGGTATCCACCCTTTAAAATGATGGGAAGCCTAAGCATATAAAGCTGGTAATAAACAATTGTCAAAAGGGAAATCCGTAAGAGTCTTCCCATCACCCCTAGTTACACCCTCACCTTTATCCGTAAGAGTCTTCCCATCACCCCTAGTTACACCCTCACCTTTATCCATAAGAGTCTTCCCATCACCCCTAGTTACACCCTCATCTTTAAAGCAATTCTTATCAAATGTCAAATCACTTTGTTTACCACGACCATTAAATGTAATTTCGAAAAAAAAACAACCCATTCCAGATATTGTATTATCTTATATTTAGAGAATATGGTGTTACTATTAAAAGTTAACTGAACACATTTAAAAAAAAAAATTACTTCATATGCATTTGAAAGTGTGTACCATTCTGAAAATGCGTACACCAAAAATAACTTTTCTTCAATGTGCCAGATTTTTATAGAGGGGCGTTTCAAGATCTTTTTTAGAATGTCATTTTTTAAAAACTCTTTTTACCTACTGCTTTTATGATAAAGAGATTTTGACCAAACTTTTCAGGGACCAAATGCAGGTACGGAGGTATGACCATGCCAAATTTGGTTGCGATCTGTTTTTTTTTGGTTTTGTTGTTATAGAGTAAAAAATTAAAATACAGGTACACATACAAACATAATCACAGTAAGCCCTTTTTTATGACCCCTCTACTTTATGTGTATTTTGATTAGCACTCGGCCCAACGACCCACCAAAAATAATCTAATTAATGATCTATTTATAAATCATTATGACGCACAATACAATAACATGAATTCAAGTCTATGTATCACAGCGGATTTTTTTTACTTTTGGTCTACCCCCCACCCTTTAACAGGTAGGCAATAATGTAGATTAAAATTGTCTCTGGAAGTATCGTGGGAAAAAAAGGAGAGGATGGAAAATCATCTCACCACGGGCAACCCCTTTTTAAGAGGAGCATTAACCCTTGCTACGCCAAAGCTCTGGGAACATAGGAAACGTTTGTTTCAAAACTTAGGCGTGGCGGTGTAGTGTTAAAAAAAAAGATATATATATAAAAAAAACTGTTACCCAATTTTATTGTTTTTCAAATATTACAATACCAATCTATTTCACTGTTGCATAATTTACCCTGAAACTGTCGGTCGTATGACGTAAATTGAAACTGTCGGTCGTATGACGTACATTGAAACTGTCGGTCGTATGACGTAAATTGAAACTGTCGGTCGTATGACGTGAATTGAAACTGTCGGTCGTATGACGTAAATTGAAACTGTCGGTCGTATGACGTACATTGAAACTGTCGGTCGTATGACGTAAATTGGCAGCAGTCGGTCGTATGACGTAAATTGGCAGCACGTCGGTCGTATGACGTAAATTGGCAGCACGTCGGTCGTATGACGTAAATTGGCAGCACGTCGGTCGTATGACGTAAATTGGCAGCACGTCGGTCGTATGACGTACATTGGCAGCACGTCAGTCGTATGACGTACATTGGCAGCATGTCGGTCGTATGACGTACATTGGCAGCACGTCGGTCGTATGACGTACATTGGCAGCACGTCGGTCGTATGGTGTACATTGGCAGCACGTCGGTCGTATGACGTACATTGGCAGCACGTCGGTCGTATGACGTACATTGGCAGCACGTCGGTCGTATGACGTAAATTGGCAGCACATTTCCAATTCAATCTTATTTTCGTAAGCATGAAAACCCTTTTATATTTTTTCCCAATCTTTTAGGAAATAGTTTTTCAGAAGTGGGGGCACTAACGGGGCGTTACTCCGCAGGCGACTCGATTTCATCTGTGCGTGTTCTTTACGCTTTCGTAATAATTTAGAGGTTTTTACAAAGTTTTCTTTGGAATCAAGACGTGTTGAATGTGTTTGATCTGTTTTGACTGATAGTTTTTTTTTTTAATCGCAAGGAGCAGCAGTTACATGGATGTTTTGGACATCGTTGCCGTACACCAAGACAAATCCATATCCGCCATATTGGTTTAAATTGATACGCCATCTTGTAAACAAATGGCTAGATCTAAACAACCATTCAAAGACAAGTCAGCTTTAGGCAAATCCCGTGTCGCTGATCGTGGAGAGGTCCCGGCAGCGTCCCTGAGTCAATTTGGGGGCGTCCACATGGGGTTTGCCTCTTTGTGGCGTGGCGGACTAGTAGGGTGGATTTGTCCAACCGAAGCCAAAAACCCCGACCGACCGCATGACTCCCAACACAACGGGAGTAGCAGTGTCTAAAATGATTACTTGTTGCCGTTGATGGATATGAGGTAGGGGTGGCGAATGCCTATATCTATGATTTTAGCTACGCGGCCGTGAGAAAGCCGCTCCTAGGCACCCGTTTCATCCCACCTTAACGTCCCAACCGAAAGACTCCCTGGTCGGTTGGGGGTGGTAACGCAACACCTTCCCTCCGGAGTGGAAGCAAAGCCGTACAGACCCTTCGGAGAGTGGACCGCGAACGCTTTAAACGCAGCGTTTTTGGTCGACCGGACGTCCCCCAGACAAGGGGGGGAGGTTCCCGGTGCGCCGCCACACGGTCTGTCGGCGGGGAAACCCGGCGTCTGGCCCTTGTGGAGGTGTGCCGGGAGGCATTAAGAGCTCGCGCTCGACGGCCCACCGACACCATCTCCTATGTCACATTATTAGTTATGTCTTACCCGGGGTACATGATCACCGTGTAGGGGACCTGTGCTGAAAGGCAAAGGTAACGTACGGAAACTGCGTTAGAAAGAGAACGGCTGCATGGTTTCCTACCAAGTGCAGTTGAAAATAACGTAGAAACAGGTCGGGACATGATTACAGTTGCCGTATGGATATGAGGCGAAGGAATGCCGATGATTCCAAATATGGAGTCTTTGAGGGTACTGCTCCTAGGCAACCTCTTTTCTCTCCCAGCTGCGGTATGAAGTAGTCACACCACAGAAAACCACGTAAACCCTATTAGAGGGCGTCTGTAAAACACCTACGCACCCCCCCGGGGTGGGAAGGGGGGCATTAGAGACGTAAAATATATCCACCCCAGCCCAAGAAAGTCCCGCCCCGTTGCTGCGTGAAAGCAGCACCCCAGCCGGCCAGGCGTTCCTTCCCTGATGCCGCCTCACACGCATAGTCAATCGAGTGGAAGGGTGGGTGAGGCTGTCTCTTCACGGCCTGACTGGACTAGAAGACCACTGGAGAAGTTGTTGAATGTCGGTTGGGAGTGGCGGGGTGCGCTGGGGAAGACTGCATGAGCTTCTGCTCAATAGTTTGCTGATTTTCTTAAGTAGATGAGATGTTATCTTATGTGTTGCATTTATTATTCTCATTTCTAGCCAGTATAGTATAGTATAGTATATTATAGTATAGTATATTATAGTATAGTATATTATAGTATAGTATATTATAGTATAGTATATTATAGTATAGTATATTATAGTATAGTATAGACCAGTTGAGTTGAGTTGGAGTCAGTCCCAGAGGCCGTGTGTGCCCACCGTTAGAGTGTTAGAGTCTCCACCTATTACGTCCCAGACCCCGCAGTGACCAGAGACAGAGAGAGGGGGCAGACAGACTACCGTCCTGCTGTGTGTGTGTGTGTGATTTAGGCCTGACCTGAGGACAAGATAACCAGCCAGTCGTACCTTAGTACCTAGCAAATAGTATTAGACAGTATACCTAGTTGTTGTTTGTATGTTTATGTTATATGTATTACAGTGTAATGAATGCATTTAGTTCTTTTGTTATCAAATATTTGTTATTCGTGGGCTGAACCACCTGCGTTTTTATAATCAAATAGTGATAGTATTAATAGAGGTGAGCGAGTGAGAGAGTGACACTGAATGTTAGTGTGAGTGTGGTAAGATTAGCTTAGAATAGTTACATAATAGATTAAATCATAATCCTAGTGGCGTACAATTCAGCGTAACCCTGGGGGCTAGTACACAATTTAGCGTAACCCCTGGTAATGATACGAGCAGTGTTTCTATCCTGGGAGGGGGGGTCATTTTAGATTTCCAGGGGCGTGCAGTGCATTTGGCCAAATGATTAGCTTAGGGGGGCAGGGGGACAGATTTCACTGGGTGCCAGACTAGCGGGGTGGGGGACGGCTGTAAATGGGTTTTGGTGGTATTTAATGGATAAAGTTAATGGGTAAAAGAGTTGAAGGGGGAGAGTAAAAATGAATGCTTTCCCTTGGTGCCAAACACTCTATCAGAGGTGTAGAAAAGAATGGGGGTGAGTGTAGTGTCCCTCACAGATGTCACATTTTAATTATATGGAGGAACGGTATTTTCGGAGTTAGTTTCGTAAAATAGAAAACGAAAGTATGGTTTGTGGTGTCACATCTCCAAAAATTGTTGAATATTTCAAAAACAACAAGTCCATTTTCGAGTATACCTTAATCCATTGTTTCTTTTGCTAGGGGGGGGGGGTGAATTTTTTAAACATCCAGAGTAGGCATTACGGCACCCAGTGCTATACATAAACTGAATCCAGTTGTGGCTCTCCCCAGAGTAATCGTTTGGCAAACCTTTAGATTCAACCCCGTTGTGGCTCTCCCCAGAGTAATCATTTGGCAAACCTTTAGATTCAACCCCGTTGTGGCTCTCCCCAGAGTAATCATTTGGCAAACCTTTAGATTCAACCCCGTTGTGGCTCTCCCCAGAGTAATCATTTAACAAACCTTTAGATTCAACCCCGTTGTGGCTCTCCCCAGAGTAATCATTTGGCAAACCTTTAGATTCAACCCGTACCACCCTACTGCACAGCGTGAGGGAAGAGGGGTGCATATATTGAGGATGTTGAAGAATCTGGGTCAATTTTAAAAAGCAAGGATGCATTTAGGCGCATAGTTGAATTCGATGCTTCTTTGAAGAGACATTTCAGACAATCGTGTGTGAAGTGGCAAAATTAGCCATTATAATGATCAAGGACATCTCTGACTCCACCCAAGCCTAAAATGAACTCAATTCTAAACATTCTAAACTTTATTTGAGAGCAACGGAAGAAGAGATGCTTGTTAAAAATGTAGTCGATAAATCAAGCCGCGGCTCTGCTAGACCTGATTATGTTAATTAAAAAAAATACCACATAGTAATGTACCTTGAACTTTTATTTATCTTTTTTTGGGGCAAGCTTCTTAAATGATTAATGAATTTTTAACAAAAAGTTTTAACAAAAAAATTCCTCCCAGAAAAGATCTCCATCACAAGAAGCACTGCTAGCTTCAATTAAAATGATTTACGCAACGTTTTAAAAAAACTTACTTTTGATAATTACCTTTTCTACAATATCAAGTAAATGAGAGTAAAAGAGACAAAATAATCGTTATGTTAAAAGGTCTATACATGTGTATGTTTTTTTCAAAAATGGTTCATTTTTGTAACCGTAAATGAACGACATAAATATGTTTAAAAGACATGAGATCTTTACAATGACATCATATTAATATTTTTCTTATTGCGTGACCTTATCTGGAGGAAATCGTTTAAAAATGAAATATAAAGTTCTCAAAATTCAGTTGCTTGTATTGATTATTTGAATTTCAAACCACGAGAACTTTCAGCAGATAAATTACGAAATGACGCTTCGATCTACTTTAGCAAATTGAAGACCTTAGTGCTAAAAGTACTTAAGTCACATTTTTGTCAAAATCAATCTAAACTGTGATCTTTTCTTACCCAGTTTAGCCAAGTGTACTGCAGAAATTTGAACAAATTAAAATGTGCATTAGGCCCTTAATTAAACAAGACAAAAAATGAAAATAGTCATATTTTATAGACGAAAAGTATATTTGAACTTGGTTATATCAAAATGTGCATTTTGTGACTAAAGTACTTTTAGCACTAAGGTCTTCAATTATTTTTTTGATTTCAAGTCCTTGGAGGAAGAATAATTATTTCTAAAATTATACCCCAAAAAATGGATTCGGCATTACAATCGAAATGTTATTACACATAAATATTTGATGAGCTTTCTACTTTATTCTCTTCTAATTAAACAACCCTTAAAAAAGTTGTTGAAAAATCCTTTATTATTATGTTCTATCGAGCAATGAGGGTGGGGCTGAATTTAAAAAAATAAAATACATGTTTTTAATAAACTCGCAACCGCATATTGTTTTCACGCCCATGAACTTTATTAATATTCTAATGCCCCACCCGCTTTTATACTGCAAATTAAGTACACCAAATATTTCCGAAAAACAAATGAAAAATTTGCACCGAACCCACGTGCGTACATTTTTAAGAATATCATTTGGCGCATTTATCGGGAATTTTATTTTGTGGAATAAGTGTCGTCTGGTGGCGTTAAATGTGATTTCTGGGGTTCTGGGATGGGGATGGAGCTGAAAGTTTGAAACAATCTGTTGTCATCGGCAACGAGACTATGTGCCAAGTTTCAGCTCTCTAGAGTGACGGAAAGTGGGTCAAATATATTTTTAGAAGATTTTGCCACAAACCCAGAAAGAAACACTCGAAGAAAAGCGAGGTTAATATAAAGTATTTAAAAAATAATAATTTTAAAAAATGCGTGCAATTAGTTTTTGAGAGGTTGTTTCATATCGTGATACTAAAAATGAAAATCAGTGGGAATCTAATAAATAATAAGCTAAGTATTTAAAAAAAAAAAACACGTTATTACGACAAGAAAGTGATATAAAGAAAAACAAACGCTTTCGATTTAATAATTGATGAAAAGTATACTATTTGTATTTTACCGTTAAATTCTTAATTTAAGTATACACATTTCAATTTTTTAAGTTTTCATTTTTACTAGCTCAACTTAAATGGAGTCCGTTACTTTTCAAATTGTGGTAAAAATAATTTTCTTTTTTTAAGCTTTAGGCCGTCATACAATTTATATTTAACACATATAAACAATCATTCTTCCCACGCACAATAATCGCTTGGAACCACCTGGACAATACCGCCGTGAACTCGACATCTATCGAAAGCTTCATGGCTGCCCTGGCATCTGCTAGCAGCCGTTGGATGGCAGCATCGCTTCCCCAACCGTTGCACATATGCCAGTATAATATGGATGCAGGAACGTACCCTACCGGAACCAGAACCTATCCCTAATTTAAATGTCAAGCCGTTATGATGAAATATAATTTGAAAACAAAATGCACATTCTTTTATACCTAGCGAGAGCTGTAATAAAAATACAGAGCTTGATATTAATGTAAAGGTAGTTTAATGCCCCGTTATTAACGTCTTTAAACATGTGAAGTTAAAAAAATTATTTAATTAAAATACTGAAATATGCGAACACCAGGAAATAATAGTTCAGATCATAATCGGGCGCGGCCAATTTTCGAAACAGTACGATATATATAAGCGAATGGTGTAAGCATCTAGTAAGATTAGCCTTGAGTATACGCTACATCAAATATATCGAGTCTAGTGATATTTCACTATGCCACAAATTGTATTCTGTTAATGGGACAAGTTATTATTATTTTTTCCGTCTCAAAAAATGACAGTTTTTGTAGTTTCTTTTATCAAATATATTTTCGTTTTATTGTTGTACACATTTTGCTACAGGGGGGGGGGGCAGTTTGCTTTCCCGGGGGCAGTGCCCCAACTCACCGGAAAGATGTCTGAAAGAAACACGCGATACGAGTTTTACTGGGTCATCATGTTATCTGACATTTTCTCTGAAGTAAATTAAGTTTTAAAAAAAAAATTCTTGTAGTACTGCGATATTGTAGAAAGAGTCTAGGCGTGTTATACTATAAAAAAATACTGGAGCACTGTGGTTGAGATTTACCCCCAATATTGCCAACATTTACCCCACAGTGCTGACCTTTACCCCACTGTTGACCTTTACCTTACAGTGCTGACCTTTAATATTACGAAAGTGAGTCAAAGAATTTTTATTAAAGCGAAGACAATACAAATAAAAAAACAAAAAACTTTTTCCAAAATATTACCCAGCAGAGTTAGTGGTTTTTGTTGTTGGTGGAAATACGAAACACGTGGACAGTTACAGGTGGACAGTTACATCTGGACAGTTATACTTGGGTGGTTACACCTGGACGGTTACACTTGAACGGTTACACTTGGACGATTATACTTGGGCGGTTACACCTGGACGGTTATACTTGGGTGGTTACACCTGGACGGTTACACCTTGGATGGTTACACGTTGGTTGGTTATATTTGAGCAGTTTTAATGCAGGTCAATGCATTCAAATAACGTCAGATAAGTATTATTAGTAAATTATGAATATCATACCAAGATAAGTGTCACATTAGTATCAAATGAGTGACATATGAGTATCATAATAAGTTTGTTATTGAGGTTTATGGGTACCCATAAAGAATGACATTCGCAGTTATTTAGTCTGAATTATTGAGAACCCCCTCACTTTGAACTTTGAACTTGGAAACAACACTCTCGTTCCCTTTCAAAAAATAAATAAAAATTGTCGCGATTTCAAACTTGCTTTTATTAGTATCTCATTAACATAAAGTAACATGGTATGTATTACTTTGTGTAAAATCATCTGAAGTAACATGGTCTGTATTAATTTGTGTAAAATCATCTGGACACGTAACTACCTTAAAACTAATTTAAATGACTAACCCTAACCCTAATCCTAATTTAAATGACAACCCTAACCCTACATATTTGTGTCCACGCTGTCCAGTCAATGTTCTAACCTAAAAGACCATTGACTAAGGGCAGATTGTTGACTAACGGCAGATTGTTGACCAAACCACCTACGATAGGTAAGCCGCCTAACACCCCACCACCCCCACCTCCTCCACTAGCCCCTCCACTACCTCCACCAAGCAATCCACCTACGATAGGTAAGCCTCCTAACACCCCACCACCCGCGCCTCCACCAAGCAGTCCACCTAACAATCCCCCACCTCCTCCACTAGCCCCTCCACTACCTCCACCAAGCAATCCACCTACGATAGGTAAGCCTCCTAACACCCCACCACCCCCACCTCCTCCACTAGCCCCTCCACTACCTCCACCAAGCAATCCACCTACGATAGGTAAGCCTCCTAACACCCCACCACCCGCGCCTCCACCAAGCAGTCCACCTAACAATCCCCCACCTCCTCCACTAGCCCCTCCACTACCTCCACCACCAAGTAAGCCTCCTAGCAACCCCCCACTACCTCCACCACCAAGTAAGCCTCCTAGCAACCCCCCACTACCTTTACCACCAAGTAAGCCCCCGAGCAAACCCGTCAATAAGTTTAGAATAGGATCAAGTAAGTTCCCCAATTTATCCCCTAAACCCAAAAGATCCAGTCCTACAGTTACCAGTGCGCCTCTTCTTCTTCTGTCATGATCATGACCTGTGGGGAATATGAACAAATAGAGTCTGATCATCTAGCCTATATGAACATATAAGTAAACTGTGTTAATTATACATTTTTATGAACATACCAATAAAATAGTCTTTTATTGTGTCTCTGTGAAGGTATGATAAAAAATTGTTTAATCTGTAGGTCATATTGACATATCAAATTCTTATACATTGTTTTCTGTGCATATATATGAAACTGAAAGCCGGTCTCCACTATTGTCTTTGTATCCTATGGTAACAATGACCTATATGAAAAAGTGATCATATGAATCAAATAGTCCATATCGATCTGTCTATCTATCTATCTATCTATCAATCTATCTATCTATCTATCTATCTATCTATCTATCTATCTATCTATCTATCTATCTATCTATCTATCTATCTATCTATCTATCTATCTATCTATCTATCTATCTATCTATCTATCTATCTATCTATCTATCTATCTATCTATCTATCTATCTATCTATCTATCTATCTATCTATCTATCTATCTATCTATCTATCTATCTATCTATCTATCTATCTATCTATCTATCTATCTATCTATCTATCTATCTATCTATCTATCTATCTATCTATCTATCTATCTATCTATCTATCTATCTATCTATCTATCTATCTATCTATCTATCTATCTATCTATCTATCTATCTATCTATCTATCTATCTATCTATCTATCTATCTATCTATCTATCTATCTATCTATCTATCTATCTATCTATCTATCTATCTATCTATCTATCTATCTATCTATCTATCTATCTATCTATCTATCTATCTATCTATCTATCTATCTATCTATCTATCTATCTATCTATCTATCTATCTATCTATCTATCTATCTATCTATCTATCTATCTATCTATCTATCTATCTATCTATCTATCTATCTATCCATATATTTATAAATCGATCTTCCATGAAATGAATGAAGATATTGAAGATAAAATATAGGGCGGTCTGTACAAGCACGGATTGACTACAAACTCTCTGTTCTCTGCCACAACGTTTTCTCCAATTCCTGCCCTTCCTATCTCACCAAACTTCTCTCTGTCTATTCACCTCTTCGACAGCTTCGCTCCTCTGCACACGCGCGTATTCCTTCTGTCCCAAAGACTCGCACAAAAACATGCGGTGAACGATCTTTTTCCTTTCTGTTCCCCCAAAATATGGAATTCTTTTCCATTACACATCCGCAATATATCGACCTTCACAGCCTTCAAAACTGCACTCTAAACACATTTCTTTAAACTCTACAATCCTGACTGACCCCCCCCCCCCTCCAAAGTTATAAACGCTGCTGCTACGTGCCGTCCATGGCCTTTCATATAAAAAGTTTGAGAATGAAAGAAGAATGAAAAAAATGTAGCGTCATCCACGGGGACGGTACTCTGTTTTACAAAGAAGTTGGACGTACCCCATACAGCCTATTCCTGTCACTCAAGTTTTTTCAGAGACTTATTATTTCCCTTTTGCTTTATCTAATCTCATAATCTCTCATTTTGTCTTCTTCTCCCTCTCCAACATGATATCTCTCGATAAAGTCTGAAACCTGATATCTCCAAATAAACTCTCGTACCTGACATTTCCCAATAAACCCCCAAGCTGATATTTCCCAATAAACGTTACAACCTGATATTTTCCAATAAACTCTCTAAACTGATATTTTCCAATGCACTCTGCTCCCTACAAAATGGTTCTACATTTTGTCTCTATCTATTTGATACTTGTGTTCCTATATGTACCATTGTCAACACAAACCAATCAAAAAAAAGCAAATATCAAACACTATAAGTCAGGCTTGCACAACTCAAAATGTAAGGCAATTCTCAATAATTCAGACTAAATAACTGCGAATGTCATTCTTTATGGGTACCCATAAACCTCGATAGCAAACTTATTATGATACTCATATGCAGGCCTGGTATGTTGTGAAGGCCTGGTATGTTGTGCAGGCCTGGTATGTTGTGCAGGCCTGGTATGTTGTGCAGGCCTGGTATGTTGTGCAGGCCTGGTATGTTGTGCAGGCCTGGTATGGTGTGTAGGCCAGGTATGCTGTGCAGGCCTGGTATGTTGTGCAGGCCTGGTATTTTGTGCAGGGGTGGTATGTTGTGCAGGCCTGGTATGTTGTGCAGGCCTGGTATGTTGTGCAGGCCTGGTATGTTGTGCAGGCCTGGTATGTTGTGTAGGCCTGCCATAAAGTATCTTTCATTCATTAAAATAAACCCATGCTCTGCTTATTTCTAATCAAAAGAAATCTTTTTATAGCTTTTTGTTTTCAAAAGTTAAAATGTTTGATAAAATGTACACTTTTTTTATAATACAAGAGATCATTTAATATCTATTGAGTCTGGTTATTCGCTTCATAATTTATCACTTTGATTTAAAAGTTTATGAAACGTTGGGATACTCGTTACATTATTACGGTAGATGTCAATAGCAGATTATAATGGATGCCGTAGCTATGTGGCTGCTAGTTACATTTGGTAGATGTCAAAGACATATTCTAAAGGAGGCCATGTGGTGACAAAGTCCTGAATGACATGTGGTCATTCAATAATTTTTTAAATAATGATGTCATTTTTGTCTAGAAAAAAAAAACTATTTTAAAAAAAAACTATTTTAAGTGACATTAAAAAGGAAGAAAGCATTGTTTTATTAAATTGTTAAAGAATTGAGTTGATATCGCTGCTGCCCAGTGACAGGAAACAACTACGTGAAAGTCTCAAGTCATCTTTTACTATTAACTTAACACACACAGACACAAACAAACTCCATTTACGCACAAAACCTTCTCGGGATATCAACTAAACATGTTGTTAGTAGGCGTTTAATTTTTTGAATGATTTTTAAGAAATTATCCTAGGTTTGAGGAAACTGCTGGTGAATGTTGTCAGCCATGAGGGATATTGTGCTGAATGTTTCTAGCCATGAGGGATATTGTGCTAAATGTTTCTAGCCATGAGGGATATTGTGCTAAATGTTTCTAGCCATGAGGGATATTGTGCTAAATGTTTCTAGCCATGAGGGTTATTGTGTTGAATGTTGTTAGCCATGAGGGATATTGTGCTGAAGGTTTCTAGCCATGAGGGATATTTGCTGAATGTTTCTAGCCATGAGGGATATTGTGTTGAATGTTGTTAGCCATGAGGGATATTGTGCTGAAGGTTTCTAGCCATGAGGGATAATGGCTGAATGTTTCTAGCCATGAGAATTATTGTGTTGAATGTTGTTAGCCATGAGGGATATTGTGCTGAAGGTTTCTAGCCATGAGGGATATTTGCTGAATGTTTCTAGCCATGAGGGATATTGTGTTGAATGTTGTTAGCCATGAGGGATATTGTGCTGAAGGTTTCTAGCCATGAGGGATATTTTCTGAATGTGTCTAGCCATGAGGGATATTGTGCAAAATGTTGTTAGCCATGAGGGATATTGTGCTAAATATTTCTAGCCATGAGGGATATTGTGCTAAATGTTTCTAGCCATGAGGGATATTGTGCTAAATATTTCTAGCCATGAGGGATATTGTGCAAAATGTTTCTAGCCATGAGGGATATTGTGCTAAATATTTCTAGCCATGATGGATATTGTGCTAAATATTTCTAGCCATGATGGATATTGTGCTAAATGTTTCTAGCCATGAGGGATATTGTGCTAAATATTTCTAGCCATGAGGGATATTGTGCAAAATGTTTCTAGCCATGAGGGATATTGTGCTAAATATTTCTAGCCATGAGGGATATTGTGCTAAATGTTTCTAGCCATGAGGGATATTGTGCTAAATGTTTCTAGCCATGATGGATATTGTGCTAAATATTTCTAGCCATGAGGGATATTGTGCAAAATGTTTCTAGCCATGAGGGATATTGTGCTAAATATTTCTAGCCATGAGGGATATTGTGCAAAATGTTTCTAGCCATGAGGGATATTGTGCTAAATATTTCTAGCCATGAGGGATATTGTGCTAAATGTTTCTAGCCATGAGGGATATTGTGCTAAATATTTCTAGCGATGAGAGAAATTTAGTTTAATTTTTCAGCTGTGAGGAAAATGGTGGTTAATATTTCTAGCTATGAGGGAAATGTGTGTAATGATTCTAGCTATAAGGGAAATGTGTTTAATGTTTCTAGCTTTAAGTGAAATTTGTTTAATGTTTCTAGGTACGAGGGAAATGTGTTTAATGTTTCTAGGTATGAGGGAATTGTGTTTAATGTTCAAATCTATAAGGGAATTGTGTTTAATGTTTCTAGCTATGAGGGAAATAGTGGTTCAATGTTTCTAGCTACAGGGGACTTTGTGGTTAATATCTGTAGCTATAAAGGAAATAGTTCTGCTATAAAGGTACTAAAAATCTACCCAACCTGCTGAATACATCTGATTGATAGAATTTCAAATAATTTAAGCTGCATTTCGATATTTGTCAAATTGCAGGTGGCAGTGTTCAGTCTTGATGTTCAGAAAACTGTGTGTTCAGCTTAGATGTTCAGAGAGTTCAATGAGTGTTCTGTCTAGATGTTCAGATAGCCGTGTGTTCAGTCTAGATGTTCAGAGAGATGAATGAGTGTTCTGTCTGGATGTTCAGGAAGCCGTGTGTTCAGTCTAGATGTTCAGATAGCCGTGTATTCAGTCTAGATGTTCAGATAGCCTTGTGTTCAGTCTAGATGTTCAGATAGCCGTGTGTTCAGTCTAGATGTTCAGATAGCCATGTGTTCAGTCTAGATGTTCAGATAGCCATGTGTTCAGTCTAGATGTTCAGATAGCCGTGTGTTCTGTCTAGATGTTCAGATAGCCGTGTGTTCATTCTAGATGTTCAGATAGCCATGTGTTCAGTCTAGATGTTCAGATATCCGTGTGTTCAGTCTAGATGTTCAGATAGCCGTGTGTTCATTCTAGATGTTCAGATAGTTGTAAGGTACAACATTTACATTGCGGTAAAACCTAATGGGTCAAAGGTCACGATAGATCAGAATTTTAGTTCAATTTATTGTCAAAAACTCACCTTCATCTTCTTCTGTCGGGTTATCGCATTTCATATCACACACATCTTCACACACATCAAACCCTGGTAGGAAAATGCAGGCGTCACAGAACTCATCTTGACACGAAAAGGACTCGTACGTCTCTCTTAAAGCACTGCAAGTAGATTAAACATAGATATGTATAGGAAGTTTGAATCAAAAGAATGGCATGAATTTTGTTTTACCTACTTGAATATTTTATAGGTGACCATGCTAGACAGGTCATGATAGGTTACCATGCTAGACAGGTCATGATAGGTTACCATGCTAGACAGGTCATGATAGGTTACCATGCTAGACAGGTCATGATAGGTTACCATGCTAGACAGGTCATGATAGGTTACCATGCTAGACAGGTCATGATAGGTTACCATGCTAGACAGGTCATGATAGGTTACCATGCTAGACAGGTCATGATAAATTTTGTTAATGGCTATTTTACTAAACACGACGTGTTAGATTTATGTTCAAGCCGAGCAATGACTTACTTACTGGTAAAGGAGAACGAATTACTTACTATTAAAGAAAATGACGTACTTACTAGTAAAGGGGAATGAATTACTTACTGTTAAAGAAAAATGACTTACTTACTAGAAAAAGAGAATGACTTACTTACTGGTAAAGGAAAAAATTAATTATAACCCATTTGGTGTCATACTTTAATTGACCTACATACTTAAAATGTCAATATTAACATCAACCTTAGTGTCCTACTTCAGATGATATACTTCATATGTTTACATGACATGATCTTCTCATTAATCACTATTTAACATCTCTTAATTTCAGGTATATACAAAGTCTGTGATGGCAGTGATGCCAGTGACTCCATCGTGGACCAATGTCTTAATTATATACATATTATGTCATGCCAGTGACTCTATCATGGACCAAGTAGGACACGTCTAACAACGACCTATTTGTATTTATTTTATTAATGTTATAAATTTCAGCTTTTAAAAAATGAATTCTTTTAATATCTACTCCTTCCAAATTTATTTTAAGAAATGGACGAGTCTCTCTTTTTTAAATCGACATTGTCATCAATCTGTACATAAGACTAAAACTTCCATTCATCACGCATCTTGACACATTTGGGAAAATGGCTCTTACCTTTCATCCGTGGTGTTGACATCTTTAAATTCCTTAGATAGTTTTGTAGCAACCGCAACGACATCCTCAAAAGCCCTCTTCACTGCACGTCCCAGCACCCCCTCCAGACTTCTCGGAATATGAAGTTGAATAATGTGACTGCTTCTTTCTTCATTGGCATTCCCTTGGACCGAAGGCTCCACAGAGATGGGACTCGCTTGGACCGAAGCCATCACAAAGGCCAGAAGATAAACACATAATATCTTATGGCACATCTAGCATGAGTTTAAGAGATTTGGGTACAGTAAAATAAGCTGGGCCGAAGTGTAATGAATATGTAGATTTGAAGTAGCGAACTAAACAATATTTACAATTGACACCAATATGCCGTTAGTTAAAACTTGTCATGCGTGTCATGGATCCATTTGTAGAAATGGGATTAGCGCATTGTCTACTAAAACTGAGTTGTACATTTGAAGATTTTAAACAATTTATAAAAAAATCGATCAGCTGTCTAAATAGCGTTTACAAAATATTATTCAACGGGCATTGCCTGTCAATATCTTAGCATAGTGTACATGTACAAAGCATAGCCATAGTGTACATGTACAAAGCATAACCATAGTGTACATGTACAAAGCATAACCATAGTGTACATGTACAAAGCAAAGCCATAATGTTCACATACGATAAAGTTTAATTTTTAAAAAAAATACTTCCCATCCCTTTCAAGAAACGCAATTATATATTTGAACTCATTTTAATACAAATTATGGATTAATCCACCCCGCTACACCGCCCCCCCCCCCGGACACCAATTAACAAAACAAAGAAGCTGTTCTCTGCTTCACTGCCCTAAACATACATTGTAACAATCATTGCAGACCCTTACCTTTAACACGTGTACATCTGATCAAAGACTGACTAAGTTTATTGAACCTTGCCATCATAACCCCGCTGACTTTATTTATACGGTTGCCCTGCAGTAATCACTGAAGATATGGATCTGATCATCACACCCCGAACAACGCGCTCCTCTATTTCTTTGATTATTTATTCGGTGTCTGCTTTCGACCCCAGTGTCACACCCAGCCTATCGGTGTCATACCCAACCTATCGGTGTCCTACCCAACGTATCAGTGTCTTCCCGGCCTGTTCGTAATGAGCAATAAAATCAACTGTACCTGTGCATGACTCACACGTCCCGTAGCTTTTGACAAACAACAGGTGAGATTAGCATCTCATTGGCCATCTCGATTGTTTAATTGCCTGAACAAGTGATTGATGTGGTATTTCAAAGCAGTCTGAGAACCTTCAGCCTGGAAACCGAAACCAGGCCGAAAGTTAAAATGACTTTCGGTCGAAACCGAAGCCGAAATCAAAATTTTAAAGTGACTTTCGGCCGAAACCGAAGCCGAAACCGAAGCCGAAACCGAAGCCGAAACCGAAATATTTAGATATTTTGAAACTCGTTCACGCATACATTCTAAATACATCGATGGGGGAAAGTATCAATAGTTACATTCTTTTTATACAGAATGAGATCATCGTGAATATTCATAAATAAACAACTTATAAATCCTTTGACTTTTACCATTTTAATTTATAGTTATTTAAATTTCTTTAAATTGTTTTTTAAAGTAGTATGGTAAGGGAAAATTTGAACCTGAAAAAAAGGGGCAGGGCAAAACTTCATACAAAATGACCGTTGAGTGCCCTTTGTTTCTATACTATAATTACAACCTAGAGCATATACCTGATAATACCTACAATAAATATTGTGGCTCTGATAGAGCCAATTGTCACCGAAATATCAGTTATTGAGGCTATAGAAATAGCACCACATCGTTTCTACGGTTATCGTCGTGCTAATGCTTTGTGTGTTTCATAAACAGCTGGCAAGATATCGCTGCATGAATATTTAGCCTAGTACCAACACATTAGTCTTCCCGTGCTGGTGAAGTAATTATTTTGTACGCCGACAAACCTCCCTCACCCCCATTGGTGGGGGAAAATTATTGTTCTGATGGGTCTCGACGGACAATCGCAAAAGATATATAATTTGTCGCTAAAATCATATAAGTAAACAGGTCTGCAGTAGGCCTACTACACAATTCAAATACGAACACGTGATACATGCACAAGCGTGTTTTTTCGTTTACGAGCATGATAATGATGAAAAGAAATGAATGAATTGAAAAAGACTAAGTTTACTTCTGGTTTTTTTTCAATAAATAAAAAACAAATAATGGAAATATTACCGTTTCCTAGGAATGTTTAATATTATCCACCTTTGCCTATAACAAAATGAATATCACAAATGAAAGAATTGAATTAACCTAGCGTTCCACATTTTATTTTTGAAAAAATTTAAACCAAAAATAATGATATAAATATTAAAATTCCATTAGTTTTTCTTCAACAAAACTGTTTACATTTACTTAGGCCTAATTGAAATTTATGTTTTTGGAAATATAGGGCAACTAAGTCATCATGCAGCTGTGAGCAGTTTCCGCAGAGTATTAGTTATATAACATACGATGACAGGTAGTTGTCGAGCAATATTAAATATCGGATTGCTGGCCTCGAGACAGACAGACAGTCTGACTTCTGGTAGATGACCGAAAACCTCAGTCCCTTTTGGCCAGATGGCCAAAAGTCTCAATCATTTTCGGTCGTAACCGAAATTCAACCGAAATTTACCTTTTCTCTTTCGGCCGAAAACGAAACAGGACCAAAAGTGATCAAATGGCAACTTTCGGCGCCGCAACCGAAATTCGGCCAGTCTCTAGTATGTATCCTAGGCTCTGGTCATTACATTCGACTAATCAGTGTAATTTATAACAGCTTTCCGTTTCTTTAAAGTACGGTTGTAACATGTTTATGACGGCACTAAGGGGGTGCTTGTGACATATTTATGACAATACTGTGGTATTTTGTGACACATTTATGCCATCAGTATGGGTGTATATAACATATTTATGACAGCACGCACCACCATTAAAGTATTTTAAGCCCAGAATGCCATGACTGTAGATTCAAATACCAGCTCCAAATAAAAGACTCCGAATTCAACAAATGACTTCAGTCATGACTCATGACTTTGGATGTTTTACAACCACTAATTCAGCGCTGTCATAAAAAAATTCAGCAGTCAGGTGTATTTCGATCATATCACTCAGCTCACAAAGCCAGCCCATAATTCAATTTTAGCTCATAATTTTGGCTAAAATCTTAAAATGGATTGTTGTATCTTTATATATTATACATTTTGTATTTTAAACCAAAGATTATAGAGTGTTGTATTGTAAATAAAAGATTAGTTTAATGTAATGTCCTATGAAATGAAAGTGACCAAATGGGTGACAAAGTTTTTTTCAGCACCAGTTACCTGTCTCCACAGGGCCCCTTCCACCCCAGCCCCTTCCACCCAAGCCACAGTCACCCAAGCCATGTCCACCCCAGTACCCTGTCCACCCAAGCCATGTCCACCCCAGTACCCAGTCCACCCCAGTACCCAGTCCACCCCAGTACCCAGTCCACCCAAGCCACTTTCACCCCAGCCAATTGCTCCCCAGCCACGTGCACCCCAGCCACGTCCACCCCAGCCACATCCACCCCAGCCACTTTCACCCCAGCCAATTGCTCCCCAGCCACTTGCACCCCAGCCACGTCCACCCCAGCCACATCCACCCCAGCCACTTTCACCCCAGCCACTTGCCCCCCAGCCAAGTCCACCCCAGCCACTTCCACCCCAGCGACTTCAACCCAAGTCACATCCACCCCAGCCACTTGTACCACAACCACGTCCACCCCAGCTTCTTCCATCACAGTATCACGTCATTTAGTTATGGTAGAGATATATTTCATTTATTTATGGTAGAGATATGTTTTATTGAGTTTTGTAGAGTTAGATACACAAGGACATTACACCAAATGTCTTTGTTTAAGGCAAACAACATGGCAACAAAGAACACCGAAAAATAACAGATAGAAAGTTAGATAGAGCAGGACTAGCCAGGACTTACCAGGACTAACCAGGATTAACCAGGACTAAGCAGGACTAACCAGGACTAACCAGGACTAACCAGGACTAGCCTTGACTAAACATGACTAACCATGACTAGCAATGACTAAACATGATTAACGATGACTAAATATGATAAATTATGACTAACATTGACTAAACGTGACTAAAATGACAAACCATGACTAACCAGGACTATTCATTACTAAACAGAACCAGCCACAACTTACCAGGACTAACCATGACTGACCATGTGTAACCATGACTTACTATAACTAATAGTTCGAAACCATGACTATCTAGAACTAATTAAGATTAACCATTACTAACCAGGTCTAACGATAAAAAACCAGGACTAACCGTGACTATCTAGAAATAACCATGATTTATCATGCATAACACTAAATTAAACATGTCTAACCAGGTCTAACCAGTTCTAACCAGGTCTAACCAGGAATAATCAGAACTAAAAATGATTTAGCTGAAAGAAATTATTAAAATTAAAATATTAAACAATTAACATTTCAAAATATTATATCACTATAAAACAGCGGTTCTCAACCAGTGGGTCGCGACCCCTTTGGGGGTCGAATGACCATTTTCCAGGGGTCGCCTAAGACCATCGAAAAATACATATGCTCTACAGTTATGAAGTAGCAACGAAAATAATTTTGTGTTCGGGGGTCGACTCCAACATGAGGAACTGTATTAAAGGGTCGCGGCATTAGGAAGGTTGAGAAACACTGCTATAAAATATTGGTCTTCCTCTTCTCGGTACCTCCCTGACATTAAAAATTGACCAAATCATTTCTTACAAGTTTTGATAATGTCATATAATTATCAACATGTCAATGAACTATTCACAGGACAATGCACTATTTACAGGACAATGCACTATTCACAGGACAATGCACTATTCACAGGACAATGCACTATTCACAGGACAATGCACTATTCACAGTACATTCGATCAACCGAAAATCTCCATTCACATCTTAAATGTGGACCGTTTTAAACTAATAATGAGAAATATTTGATCATTTGTTATCAATTACTTTGTACTCCCATTCTATACTTGATACAAAATATTACATACTATTATACACAGTGTATAACATTCATTCACTTAGTGCACATTTCGAATCTTAATTTACATTATTCTATTTTACAAATGGGTTTTAAAATATTCTATACAACGCCGTTCATAATTACTCATAAACTTACCTCAGCCCACGTGACATCATATTCGAAATTATTTCTATCTTTCATTGATGAACTCTGAAAGTCTATGACGTCAACCTGTAACTATATACATAAGGCTTAGCCTCTAATCCAAAATTTAGATCAGTACTTAAAGACGACTGACCTCTTCTAAGCCCCACCCTTAGAGAAAAACAACATGGCCTTTCTTAAACATTCATGTAAAGAAGTGTTGATACAAGTTTTGCCGCAATCGACTACACATTTAATTTTTCTTAGCGATGTATTTACTTCGGAATTAATAGCGTATCGATAAAAAAAAATTCAAAATGCCTTTAATGTAGTTACTCGGGCTTTTCACGATATCAGATTACTGCCGGGAATAATAATGGTGAAAGAATGCGTATTTTTGTAAAGAGATGCCAAATAAACCGTGTCGACTTTGTAATACGGTTCTTTTTAATCTCCATCTTTAGCCAGACTACATAATTGAAAAGGATGAATGGAAAGTGACAGCTCAAATACAAGCTATATAATATGTTGCAAAAAAACACGTTCTAGAACAGCTGGTGTCTACCTCGCGATTCTGTCTGCTGGGTCCCAGTCCAAAGTTAACATCATCCAGGCTCTAAAGAACGTTGGTAGGAAAGGATTTGTGTAACTCAGGTAGGTTCCTCAGGTAGGTTGCTCGGTTAGTTAGAATACTTCCAAGATATTTATTTTAGGTTCATTTTTATTTGTTTTATTTTATTATTTTTTATTTTTCTTTGTTGTAGTGGTGGGGGTTTGGGAAAATTCAAAAAAAAATTGCTTCTTTTAATACTCGTTCGAAGGTTACTTGATGGCAGTTGGTTTGGACAATGTATTTCGAAATATTTCTTTTTAAAGTTATAATTTTTTGAATTCTACATCAAGTAAAACAACTTTGCCACAAACATGAAATAAAATGTATCAAGTTTGATAAATCTCTCATGGTAGCATGAACTTGACAAACGTATGTAGCTTTAATTCTTACTGATCTACGTTAATGTGCCTTTCTTTTCTTGTTAACTATATTAATGTAACTTTAATGTCTATTTGCCAGTGCCGTAGAACGTCAAAATGAGGACCTTAAGGCTTAGCTTATGTGTGATCATGCTGATCTCATCAACCCTGGCTTTCAATTTAACTGCGAGAGATGCACGTGATAACCTGGACAATGTGAGAGATGCACGTGATAACCTGGACAATTCGAGCGATGCACGTGATAACCTGGACAATGCGAGAGATGCACGTGATAACCTGGACAATGCGAGAGATGCACGTGATAACCTGGACAATGTGAGAGATGCACGTGATAACCTGGACAATGCGAGAGATGCACGTGATAACCTGGATAATGCGACTAATAAACTAGATGACATTGGAGACACCATCAACACGGAAAATGACAACATTTTACAGTCACTTGGGAACATTTGGAATAAAGTGCTAACAGAACTGAAAGTCGACGAATTGGATAAGAGGTGAGAACCGTTTAAACACAATTACCTTGAATTCGCGAGACATTGCATTAAATTCATGCCCTCTAAGAATAACATGAACAAATTGTCTACATTTGGTAACGATAGTTTCTATAATTTGAAGATTTACATTGTGACTCCAACATGAGAACTGAAAATCGGGGGCAAAAAAGAAAATCTTAAAATAAAAAATGCATTTTCTTACTTTCGAAAAATTGGCTTAGTATTAAAAATAGAATTTTTGGTCTATTTAAACATCCATATTTTTAGACTTTTCAAAATATAGAATTTTAAATTTTTTTATAAACATTGGATTTTTAAACTATTCAAATCATAGCTCACAATCATACAATCATTTCACAAAAACATGCACAGCACAGTAAAATTCAATGGCGCTGTCTCAGGTATTCCCAGTCAGCAGCGGAGTAAAACAGGGTTGTTTACTGGAACCAACTCTCTTCTCTATTTTATTCTGGATGCTCCTCAATTTGCCTCCAAGGACTGTGAAGATGGAGTGTACATACACACCAGATCTGATGGTAGGCTGTTCAATATCGCTCGCCTTCGTGCAAAGACCAAGGTAAAAAGGGTACTAATTCTGGAACTGCTGTTCGCTGACGATGGCGCCTTAACATCTGATACAGCAGAAGGTCTTCAGTGGCTAGTTAATCGTCTATCACACGCTTGTAAAGAGTTTGTACTGTCAAATAGTCTACATAAAACACATGTCATGATGTATGATGCACCGTCCACTCCAATCATAACTATTTAGGGCCATAACCTGTCGGTTGTTGAGCATTTAACATACTTTTGATCCAATATTTCTAGTTCTCTCTCCGTTGATGAAAAGATAAAAATCAGGATCGCAAAAATAAGCCGCAAACTATGGCTAAACTGAATTAGGGGGTGTGGAATAATCTCAATCTAACTGACAAAACAAACGTAAGTGTCTATCAGGCATGCGGGCTTATTAAGATCCTATATGTCAGTGAAGTCACGAGCGAAAACTTAACAGCTTCCATCAAAGTTTTCTGCATCGCATTTTACGCATCCAATGGCAGGACACGTTTCCTAACACAGAGGTCTTGGAACGTGCCAAAATGTGTAGCGCCTTCGTTTGTTAGGCCATGTAAGGAGAATGGAGGACGGCTGTATTCCAAAGAAGCTGCTGTATGGAGAGTTGGCAGGACTAACCATGACTGACCATGTCTAACCATGACTTACTATAACTAATAGGTCGAAACCATGACTATCTAGAACTAACTAAATTAACCACTACTAACCAGGTCTAACGATGATAAACCAGGACTAACCGTGACTATCTAGAAATAACCATGATTTATCATGCATAACACTAAATTAAACATGTCTAACCAGGTCTAACCAGTTCTAACCAGGTCTAACAGGTCTAACAGGTCTAACCAGTTCTAACCAGGTCTAACAGGTCTAACAGGTCTAACCAGGTCTAACCAGATCTAATCACTTCTAACCAGGTCTAACCAGGAATAATCAGAACTAAAAATGATTTAGCTGAAAGAAATTATCAAATTTAAAATATTTAACAATTAACATTTCAAAATATTATATCACTATAAAATATTGATCTTCCTCTTCTTGGTACCTCCCTGACATTAAAAATTGACCAAATAATTTCTTAGAAGTTTTGACAATGTGTTATAATTATCAACAGGTCACCATACTATAAAAATACAGTTGACAAAATCTGGAATAAAATTCTATCAACACTGGAAGTCGACGACTTGGATAAGAAGTGAGAACCGTTTAAACACAATTACCTTGAATTCGCGAGAATTGCATCAAATTCATTAAAACCCTTTACGTCATAGAGCAGTCAGGTTAATGTTAACATGAAAGTTCAAAGTCAATATTTTGTTTAAAATTCTGGTGTTCTATGACTAAATTATAGTTTAATGCTCTCTAAGAATAACATGAACAAATTTTCTACATTTGGTAACGATAGTTTCTATAATTTGAAGACTTACATTGTGACTCCAACATGAGAACTGAAAATCGGGGGGCAAAAAAGAAAATCTTAAAATAAAAAATGCATTTTGTTGCTTTCGAAAAATTGGCTTAGTATTAAAAATATAATTTTTGTTCTATTTAAACATCCATATTTTTAGACTTTTCAAAATAAAGAATGTTTAAATTTTTATAAACATTGGACTTTTAAACTATTCAAATCATAGCTCACAATCATACAATCATTTCACAAAAACATGCACAGCACAGTAAAATTCAAAGGCGCTGTCTCAGGCATTCCCAGTCAGCAGCGGAGTAAAACAGGGTTGTTTACTGGAACCAACTCTCTTCTCCATTTTCTTCTCGATGTTCCTCAATTTGCCTCCAGGTACTGTGAAGATGGAGTGTACATACACACCAAAATGTGTAGCATATTCTCTGCTCTTAGCAAGAAGCGCCTTCGCTGGTTAGGCCATGTAAGGAGAATGGAGGACGGCTGTATTCCAAAGAAGCTGCAGTATGGAGAGTTGGCAGAAGGGACAAGACTTATTGGAGGGCCACACCTGAGATTTATGGACGTTTGCAAAAGGAGCTTGAGAGAAACCAACATAGAAATCAACAAATGGGAGATCATTGATGAACAACGTTCCAGCTGGCAAACAGCAGTGTACGAATGAGTCAAAAAGGCAGAACATGTACGAAATGAATTTCTTGCAACAAAAAGAACAGCACGGAAGGTCAAAATTAACCAGGAATCAATATTCTCTTGTGAGAGATGCAGTCGAGATTGGCATTACAGGATTTGGCCTAGTCAGCTACAAGTAGCCTACACAGCTACTCCATCGTCTCGCGAACACGGAAGGATGCCATATTATCATAATATTGTCCAATCATATCATTTTTTTTCTAATACACAAAGGAGATCAAGTTGTCTCACAATCACTAAAAACATTAAAAAAGTAAATGCCAAATTATAAATTGCCTCTTCTTAACAAAATTATGTACAACATTGAATCATGATTAAGTTTTTAAAATTAATAGCCGGTAAATAAAAATTAATTTTGACTTTTTTCCCCTTAACAAGTGCTGGTGCAACTGATAATGTGAAAGGAGATCAAAAGAGAGCCAAGGGGGAAAGTGGTGGTAAATATAAATGAATATTTACATTGTTTCTAATTAAGTTCATAATATCATAATCAACAAAGCGATATGTACTTAAATCATGTGTGTCCCGTACAGTTATATTTAAATTTTTTTAATAAATCTGTTGTAAGATTGGACTCGTTAGTGGAGCAATGTGTAACAAAGGAATAAATACCAGTTTACAAGGACAAAAAAAGCTAACATAGCTAGTGATAATAACAGTATTCAATGTAATTGTGCTATTTTATTTAGATAGATAGATAGATTAGATAGATTGATAGAGAGAGAGATAGATAGATAGATAGATAGATAGATAGATAGATAGATAGATAGATAGATAGATAGATAGATAGATAGATAGATAGATGGATAGATAGATAGATTGATAGATAGATAGATAGATTGGATAGATGGATAGATAGATCGGTTGATAGATTGATAGATAGATAGATTGATGGATAGATAGATAGATTGGATAGATGGATAGATAGATAGATAGATAGAAGATAGATTGATAGATAGATAGATAGATAGATAGATAGATAGATAGATTGGATAGATAGATAGATAGATGGATAGATGGATAGATGGATAGATAGATAGATAGATGATTGATAGATTAATAGATTGATAGATAGATTGGATAGATGGATAGATGGATAGATATATAGATGGATAGATAGATAGATCGGTTGATAGATGGATAGATAGATAGATAGATGATTGATAGATAGATAGATAGATAGATAGATTTGATAGATGGATAGATGGATAGATGGATAGATAGATATATGGATAGATAGATAGATTGGATATATGGATATATGGATAGATAGATAGATGGATAGATATATTGGATAGATGGATAGATGGATAGATAGATAGATTGGTTGATAGATTGATAGATTAGATAGATAGATAGATAGATAGATAGATAGATAGATAGATAGATAGATAGATGATAGATTCATAGATATATAGATAGATAGATAGATAGATAGATAGATAGATAGATAGATAGATAGATAGATAGATAGATAGATAGATGGATAGATAGATAGATTGATAGATAGATAGATAGATTGGATAGATGGATAGATAGATCGGTTGATAGATTGATAGATAGATAGATTGATAGATAGATAGATAGACTGGATAGATGGATAGATAGATAGATAGATAGAAGATAGATTGATAGATAGATAGATAGATTGGATAGATAGATAGATATTTGGATAGATGGATAGATGGATAGATAGATAGATAGATGATTGATAGATTGATAGATAGATAGATAGATTGGATAGATGGATAGATATATAGATGGATAGATAGATAGATCGGTTGATAGATGGATAGATAGATAGATAGATGATTGATATATAGATAGATTGGATAGATGGATAGATGGATAGATGGATAGATAGATATATGGATAGATAGATAGATTGATAGATAGATAGATAGATTGGATAGATGGATAGATAGATCGGTTGATAGATTGATAGATAGATAGATTGATAGATAGATAGATAGACTGGATAGATGGATAGATAGATAGATAGATAGAAGATAGATTGATAGATAGATAGATAGATTGGATAGATAGATAGATATTTGGATAGATGGATAGATGGATAAATAGATAGATAGATGATTGATAGATTGATAGATAGATAGATAGATTGGATAGATGGATAGATATATAGATGGATAGATAGATAGATCGGTTGATAGATGGATAGATAGATAGATAGATGATTGATATATAGATAGATTGGATAGATGGATAGATGGATAGATGGATAGATGGATAGATATATTAGATAGATGGATAGATAGATAGATTGGTTGATAGATTGATAGATTAGATAGATAGATAGATAGATAGATAGATAGATAGATAGATGATAGATTCATAGATATATAGATAGATAGATAGATAGATAGATAGATAGATAGATAGATAGATGGATAGATAGATAGATTGATAGATAGATAGATTGGTTGATAGATTGATAGATTAGATAGATAGATAGATAGATAGATTGATAGATAGATAGATAGATGATAGATTCATATATATATAGATAGATAGATAGATAGATTGGATAGATGGATAGATATATAGATGGATAGATAGATAGATCGGTTGATAGATGGATAGATAGATAGATAGATGATTGATAGATAGATAGATTGGATAGATGGATAGATGGATAGATGGATAGATAGATATATGGATAGATAGATAGATTGGATATATGGATATATGGATAGATGGATAGATATATTGGATAGATGGATAGATGGATAGATAGATAGATTGGTTGATAGATTGATAGATTAGATAGATAGATAGATAGATAGATAGATAGATAGATGATAGATTCATAGATATATAGATAGATAGATAGATAGATAGATAGATAGATAGATAGATAGATAGATAGATAGATAGATGGATAGATAGATTGATAGATAGATAGATAGATTGGTTGATAGATTGATAGATTAGATAGATAGATAGATAGATTGATAGATAGATAGATGATAGATTCATAGATATATAGATAGATAGATAGATAGATAGATAGATAGATAGATTGATAGATAGATGGATAGATAGATCGGATGATAGATAGATAGATAGATAGATAGATCGGATGATAGATAGATAGATATATGGATAGATCTGTTGATAGATAGATAGATTGGATAGATGGATAGATAGATAGATGGATAGATAGATATATAGATAGATAGATAGATAGATCGATAGATAGATAGATAGATAGATAGATAGATAGATAGATAGATAGATAGATAGATAGATAGATAGATAGATAGATAGATAGATAGATAGATAGATAGATAGATAGATAGATAGATAGATAGATAGATAGATGCATGAAAAACTCGCTTTAATCGCCTCCCTGGTACCCTGATATTTTGAATTTGGAATGACGGGTCTTCGTATTTAGATGTCTGCAGCACTCTACGGTACGTCATTATAGCCTTGGTCCTTCTGTGTTTAGATGTCTGCAGCACTCTACTGTACGTAATAGAGCCTTGTTCCTTCTGTGTTTATTGTTTCAACATTGGCCAAGCCTTCTACAGCAGCTGTGGGTGTGGTTTAAATACAGCACAGATGAATTTAATTCTCTAGGCCTGTTTCTGGATTCGGTCTAACTTTTCCAATGCAGTCTTGCTTGCAAAGGTCTGGACGGGCAAGCTACAATCCATTCCGAACTCACCCTGCTCAGAAATAACGCGCCGAGTGTTCTTGCCCCTGCACCCCAACTCGTGGATCCTAGCTTCTTCACCAGGTTGATCTTGGCGGTCGCCTGGGAGTTCAGTCTAGCACAACATTATGCATTTGTATATTTTGATCCAATTTGACCAACCAGGTAAACCGGTAGCTTGTCCCATTTGAGCACTGCATCGACCACCTTAAGCTTGCTTGCTTGTTTGAGAATGGTTCGACCGTTGGTGAAAAGCGAATAGACCGTCCTCTCGGTGTTTATTTCCATGCGCCACCACTACATGTGCCTTCTGATAGAGGAAAGATCTCTCTACTGATAGAGGAAAGATCTCTCTACTGATAGAGGAAAGATCTCTCTATGATAGCTGATGCAGTCGGTGGACATATTTACCCGTGCTCCGAATCTTGTGTTAGGGTAATAAAGGGGGAGACTGCAATCAGGTTAGCACAATAGGAAATTAGTAAAAACAAAGTAAGATTAAACCTGATAAAAAGGAACGCAACAAAACAACGAACGTGTCGGCAGGAAGCCTTCATCAGCAAACAAACATAGAAACGAATAAAATTAAAAAATGTATCCAAAAAATGAAAAATTATAATGGAGCACTTAGCTTAGAAGATGTGTCCCTAGACAGGATGTTAGGAATATCGGCCGCTTGAACGGTATTTTTCCCTTGTTTTTGAATAGAGACTATTGTAGCGCTTAGCCAAGCGCTGGATAGGTTCCAGTTACCAAGCACATGAAAATATTAGCAAAAGAGACATAACCGTGACATTAAAATAAAATACATTTTACTTTTCAAGGCCTGGGTTGTAGTATATTGCGGATGTGTAGTGGCAGAGAATTCCATTGTTTGGGGGCGCAGAAAGAGAAAGATCGTTCACCATATGTTTTAGTGCGTGTCATGGGAACGGACAGAATACGCTGACGAAGGGGTGAATAGACAGAAAGAAGTTCGGTTAGATAGGAAGGGCAGGAATACGAAAAAACGTTGTGAAAGAGAAAAGACAGCTTGTAATAACTGCGTGCCTGTATAAGGCGCCAATGGAGTGTGTGGAGTAGTGGAGTAACGTGATCACGTTTCTTTGCCTTTAGAACTAGCCTAGCAGCCGAGTTTTGAACCTTTTATCGTTTTTCTATGACGTGTTGTGGTGAACCTGATAGAAGAGAGTTACAATGTTCAAGACAAGAGAGAACGGGAGCATAGACTAGAGTTTTCTTTTTGCGTAAACTATGATTTTTAGCAGCATTGTTCTTGCTATCGGGCCAAGTTTTTTATCCATTTCGTTACGGATCTTTTCCTGTCTTGGTGCCATGGCGGCTTTGCATTTGTTGATTGCATTATGCCATTCTATCAGAGTGTAAGGAGCAGTAAAGATTTCCGCTAGATCTCCCCACTGTTGGATTAGTTCTCAATGTTTCCTAAGTCGGTTCAGTTTCCGGCTTTTCATATATCTTTCTGCTTTCTGTTCAAAATGCCTTGTTAACCCTCGGCACTTTCGGCATCGGTGGCAGCCGTGCCAGTTGTCGTTTGCAATGGTCAAAAGGTTTTTCGCTTTTCCCCAGCAGGACAACGAGTTCATCAATCGCGAGACCTTTTTTTACTTCGGTCAGGATGAATTTCTCGCATGTGCCAACCCATTTTTCCCTTTTTTTTGTCTTATCGACTTCATTTCGGACCACAGCCGTCAGACTGTTGTGCTTAGCGCGAGCTGCTGATGTTTTCGATTTTCCAACTTTGTATCTTGGTTTCTTCGTTTCACGAACAAGCTCCGGCAAACTTTTGTTCCAGAAAGTTCGGAACTTGTGTTTCCCGTGTGTCCTAGGAATGGTCTTTTTAGCCACTGCTAGGATATCTATAACGAAGTTGTTTTATGCAACATCGATGTCCTTAGACGTATCGGGGGAACCCTGCTGATCCCACGATCTTGCTCCTCTCTACTCCTGGGCTGATTAGCGTCAGTTTGCCTTTGCCAAACAGCCAGTGCTCCCTAGCAAACCGCGGTTTCACTAGGACAAGGTCTAATGTTATGAGAGTTGGTCCGTCGTCACTACCAATCTCCTGAAGAACTTTGGATCGGAAGTTGGCATTTAGCTAAGCCGAGACCAACGTTAAGTCTGGACGTGACAGGGCGCTGTTGCCGGTGTGAAGCAGTGTTGTGACAGGGCGCTGTTGCCTGTGTGAAGCAGTGTTGTGACAGGGCGCTGTTGTCTGTGTGAAGCAGTGTTGGGACAGGGCGCTGTTGCCTGTGTGAAGCAGTGTTGGGACAGGGCGCTGTTGCCTGTGTGAAGCAGTGTTGGGACAGGGCGCTGTTGCCTGTGTGAAGCAGTGTTGAGACAGGGCGCTGTTGCCTATGTGAAGCAGTGTTGGGACAGGGCGCTGTTTCCTATGTGAAGCAATACGGACAGGGCGCTGTTCTTGTTCTGAAGCCTTGTGAGGTTGGTCGTGAGCTCGACCTCCTCTAAATAGCGCCCTGAGGCTTTTGTGTTGGGATAGCCCATATCCCCCTATGGGCGTCCCCTGCAGTAATGGTATTACAAAAATAGTTGTGCCATCCAAGGGACGGCAGAGCCTGTTCCTTGGGGTGTTGTAAATAATCGACATGTTAAAGAACTTACCTCCTCATCCTACTCCCAGGGCCAGAGTATCCGTCCTACCAATGTTTCTGCTCTCTACCAGCTCCACTGTGAGGGGGTTTCTCACTAGGGTAACCAGTTCACTCAGTCGCACCATCGTCTACAGTCGGCCTAAGCCCGTAACACACCTGCGAGGAGGGGTTTCGAATGTCCTTCGCTTAGATTTATGCTGGTTGTACTAGCCAAGTGCAAAGAATTTTGGCTAGACTGTATTTTTTTAACTTCTCCCAATGAGAGCCTGCCTGAGCAGATCTTTGTTCTTCATCTTGGGAGACACAATTTTCGTGGATTTATGGCTTCCGGTGGTCGGGTCCGCCCTACTAGCCTTCTGCGCCGGGTAGAGGCAAAAACCTCACAGAAAGGGATCCTAAAAAATGACAAGATTAATACTGATTTTTGAAATATATCTTGCTCTACATTATCAGATATAAGACTTGTGATCTTTACCGTACTTCACATTATTAGATATAAGACATGTGCTCTTTACAGTACTCTCTATATACATATATCCTTAAAACATCTACCAAATAGAATAAACATTTTTTCAAACCACTTCTATTCAAAAATGATATTTTCATATTCTGTTTTGATCTGGGGGTTTTTTCAGAAAAATCTCGCGAGGAAAGAGGTCTCAGAGTGTGTCTTCGCTTAGACTTGGCTGGCATTGGGGACCTAGTGAATGGCCTTTTGGGAGAAACTGGATTAACGGAGACTCTTTTAGCATTGTTAAATTTGCCAAAGAAAATAATTGATTTTATTAAAGATCTACCGTTTAGTCTTTTAACCGTTCTGCCACAAAACCTCTTACCCGGATTAACGGGGCTTCTAGGGAACGGGGGCTTGGTTGGTGGGCTTCTAGGGGGGAAATGTGGGGATTTGTTAGGTGGTGGGCTTTTAAGTGGTGCTCTAGGAAGCAAAGAGGGTGGGCTTTTAGGAGGGGCTCTAGGAGGCAAAGAAGGTGGGCTTTTAGGAGGGGCTCTAGGAGGCAAAGATGGTGGGCTTTTAGGAGGGGCTCTAGGAGGCAAAGATGGTGGGCTTTTAGGAGGGGCTCTAGGAGGCAAAGATGGTGGGCTTTTAGGAGGGGCTCTAGGAGGAAAAGATGGTGGGCTTTTAGGAGGGGCTCTAGGAGGCAAAGAGGGTGGGATTTTAAGTGATACTCTTGGAACCAAAGATAGTGGGGGTTTAAGTGGTATATTGGGCAAAAGTAATGGGCTGCTAAGTGGAGCTTTAGGCAGTATTGATGCCGCTGCTAAGACCGCAGCATCGACCTTGACCGGCAAAGCACCTATCCCTCAAATCTCTGTGTCAGGTCAAGGGTCTGTAAAGGTCCTTCGCCGGAGTGCTGACGGAGGTGAGTTTTAGAGTGAACATTTTCTAGTTTCTTACAAGCTTCCAGATACCTTGAGACATGAATGAAATAGCTGACGAGACCTCGAGACAATGCAATTATACATCTTGTTTTCATATTTACTTTTCACTACAAAAATAAGGAAGGAAACGTTCTTCTAAACAGCACAAATAATATTCCATACATCCATTGTTAGAAGGATTTTTCCCCGGGGATCTTGGGATCCGTATGATTTTTAGTAAACAAAATCCTTCCCGGGAAATTGTCCCCTCCAGGCAAATTGTCCCATCCCGGCAAATTGTCCCGTTCAAGCAAATTGTCCCCTCCCGTGAAATCCCGGGGACACATTTTTTAATTCGATTTTCTTGTGTTTTTTTTGTTGTTTTTTTTGTTTTTAAAACAAAAAATATTTTAATTTGTAGCTTAGCAAGTGATAGATTGTCACAAATAGGCGCTTAAAATTCTAGTGAAATACTCTGAATGACTAATATCAGTAGTTCTGGTACACAGGTTTTTTTTTTAGAAAAAACCAGGATTTTTCTTTGTACAATAATGACTCGAGTCCTTCAGACGACAATCGCGTTAACTGCACAATAATTACTCGAGTCCTTCAGACACTCGCGTTTACTGCACAATAACGACTCGAGTCCTTCAGAAACTCGCGTTTACTGCATATAATCTATTTTTGGCGGTTGGGGGGGAGGGGGTGTGTGTTGATTTTGTGGTAAGTCGCACACTCATTCCCCCGCACACTCATTCCCCCGCACACTCATTCCCCCGCACACTCATTCCCCAGTGAACTTGACACATTACATTCAAACCCATTTCTCGCAGCCCCGCCAGAACGACGTGCTACGTCATAAGACAGTACCGTCCACGAGTGCAGGGTTCGGGGACGTAGAGGGCTGTCATATTTATATACATATATTTCATTTACTTTAAATAGCTTATTTTTCTATTTATGAATTCTAGACATTGTAGTTTTCGTTAATTAGGAAGCGGGCCGATGGGGAAAGACACATTATGGGATACGTTAAATAATAATTATAATTCGTTTACAGTTGTTAATTATCATTATTACTAAATCAACATATTTTAAATATTTTTATCAGGATAAAGAAAAATCAGTAATCTGTTTTTGTTTAAAATCCTCAGTCACGACCGTATGAAGATAGAAGCAAAGTGACCTTGACCTTATGTTGGAAGGAAAAAACATTTTTAAATATGTTAAATTCTTTGAAATGATATTTTGAATCTTATTTTTTCAGATTAATGGAACAAGCGATATATTTAATTTTATTATTGAATTTTGTAATGCAAAATAAAGGGGCAAATTAAAAAAGAAAACATTTTTATCATCCCATATTTTCTTAGTCTGTTACTTCAGCGGTGGACTCCACACAAATCTACTCACAACCTCATTAGTGACCCATTCCCACAAAAGCAGAGATTAGTTTATTCTTTACATTTGGAGTTTTATGTATGGTTTAAACAGGCTGTAAACATGCTCTTATTTGATACCAGAATAACTTCCGGTCTAATGATCGATGTATAATATCATGAGGCAATAACTTCCGGTCTAATGATCGATGTATAATATCATGAGGCAATAACTTCCGGTCTAATGATCGATGTATAACATCATGGCACAATAACTTCCGGTCTAATGATCGATGTATAACATCATGAGGCAATAACTTCTGGTCTAATGATCGATATATAACATCATGGCACAATAACTTCCGGTCTAATGATCGATGTATAACATCATGGCACAATAACTTCCGGTCTAGTGATCAATGTATAACATCATGGCGCAGTATGCATGGTATTAATTTATGACATGGTTTGAAAAGAGCTTGAAATTTAGAGAAGAAACCTTAGTGTCGAAAGTACTTCAGTCACATTTTTGTCACAACCAATCTAAACTGTGACCGTTTCTGCAGAAATTTGAACACAGTAAAACGTACCCCAGACCCTTCATTAAACAAGACAAACTATGAAAATGATCACATTTTATAGACGAAAATAATATTTGATCTTGATAATCTCAAAATGTGTATTTTGTGACTTAAGTACTTTTAGCACCAGGGTCTTCAATTCTTTAGACATTTTAATAATTTGTACATAAAATTATTATTAAAAAAATCATTACACTATGAAATCTTACGACATAATAATATAATCAGCACACAGAATAAAAATGCTTATAGATCGGAACGGTGCCAGTGAGTTATCTTTCCTTTCACGCGTAGGAACTGGTCACTTTGAGGTCATCTCCCATGGGCTAAAAACCTGTGTTATAATGATTAGATTATCCCAAAATGTTCATGCGTCAAACTACTTTTATATTATGTAATTATTTTTATTTCCAAAATCAACACAGTGAGTGAGACATAATGATTTACATATAGGGTTCACATTCATAATTCAGTTTATAAAATATTTTTATGATGCATTTTACCCCGGGATTTCCTGGGGAAAACTCATGATGAGGAAACATTTATTCGAGTTTTCCTGGGATAATCAAAACCAAGGGAAATTAGAAATCCCAATCGGTAAACATGGTTAGTACCCCAATTGGTAAACATGGTTACTAACCCCAATTGGTAAACATGGTTACTAAACCAAATTGGTAAACATGGTTACTAACACCAATTGGTAAACATGGTTACTAACCCCAATTGGTAAACATGATTGCTAAACCAAATTGGTAAACATGGTTACTAACACCAATTGGTAAACATGGTTACTAACCCCAATTGGTAAACATGGTTGCTAACCCCAATTGGTAAACATGGTTACTAACCCCAATTGGTAAACATGGTTACTAACCCCAAATGGTAAACATGGTTACTAACCCCAAATGGTAGACATGGTTACTGACCCCAATTGGTAAACATGGTTACTAACACCAATTGGTAAACATGGTTACTAACCCCAATTGGTAGACATGGTTACTAACTACAATTTTCTTATTTAGGATCGGCCCGTCAGGGCGAGGACTGAAAGATATAAAAATTCTTTTGTTCCCCAATCTGTACGAATTTACCAACGTGCTCCCCCTGAAGTGACAAATCTTAATGAGAACAAATAAGTCCCTGATATGGCTAAGAGAATTCACTAAATGGCTGTTTCTTTACTAGTGAAATAATTTAATATAAATGTCTTATGTTCAAATTGTTTTATTTATGTGCTGAAAATGTACAAAGCAATAAAAAACATTTCCATTTGTTTGGTTTAATAAAATAATCTTATCTTATTTATCTTATCTCATCTTATTGTAGAGGTAATTCCAATATATTACGCAAACCTCAATTCACTCCTATGTATATTTATAAATATATTAATAGCATGTTCCAGGAAAAAAAAAAAGCGTAATTTAGTCCATAGCATGACGTCATTAAGGACGCACAAGCGTAAGATAAAATAATTGAACAATAAAATATTTTTAAAATGGAAACTTTTTTTTAATTGTTTAATGTCATCAGTGAATATTTGGATTTTTAAAGAGGAAAATACTTCCTGACCTGTCGTAATTACCCACAGTCTTATACACACATCTAATCTTATACACACATCTAATCGTATACACACATCTTAGCGTATACACACATCTAAGCGTATACACACATCTAATCTTATACACACATCTAATCTTATACACACATCTAATCATTTTGTCAGTAGCTTAACATTTCTGAAAACATAGCTAGGTGTGCCTTGGACGAAGTGAGCCAAAAGAATACACTCAAACTTGAGGTTAACGCCAAAAGCAACTAACTGTTACAGTACTCTAATTTTGATTGTATTAGAGTAACTGCTACGGCATTGGCTGTTCTCTTATTAAGTTGAGGACGCAGCTAATACAGAGTGCGAAGACGCCGCTGACACAGAGCGCGAAGACGCCGCTGACACAGAGCGCGAAGACGCCGCTGACACAGAGCGCGAAGACGCCGCTGACACAGAGCGCGAAGACGCCGCTGACACAGAGCGCGAAGACGCCGCTGACACAGAGCGCGAAGACGCCGCTGACACAGAGCGCGAAGACGCCGCTGACACAGAGCGCGAAGACGCCGCTGACTCAGAGCGCGAAGACGCCGCTGACTCAGAGCGCGAAGACGCCGCTGACACAGAGCGCGAAGACGCCGCTGACACAGAGCGCGAAGATGACAGAAAATATTACGCATCAAACGCACTTTTTTAAGCCATCTCATTTAGCGCAGTTTTCGGGAATTTTATTTCGTGAAATCAGTGTCATCATATTTCCTTCAGCTTCCCTTTAAAAACAGGAGAAAATTATTTTTGAGTCATTGAGTAGGGGGTGGGGCTGAAAATTTCATAGAATGTGTTTTCATTGTCAGCAAGTTTCAGCTCGATAGGTTGACGAGAAGTAGGTAAATGAGCCGACCGAAGATTTTTGCCAGCCACGAAGAAAAGAGAAGTTAATATAAAGATGTAAAAAACGGTCTGATTTTCTGTGAATGACATGTCAACTAAAATAACTGTTTGAAGCTTTCATCAATCTTGTATTGAACGTATTGCTTCTGTATTTTGTTTCATTGTTGATGCACTAATTTGTTTTATTATTTAATAATCTATTACAGAAGTAGATGCCCCCCTAAGAAGTAGATGTCCCGTAAGAAGTAGATGTCCCCTAAGATGTAGATGCCCCCTAAGAAGTAGATGTCCCGTAAGAAGTAGATGTCCCCTAAGATGTAGATGCCCCCTAAGAAGTAGATGTCCCGTAAGAAGTAGATGTCCCGTAAGAAGTAGATGTCCCGTAAGAAGTAGATGTCCCGTAAGAAGTAGATGTCCCGTAAGAAGTAGATGTCCCGTAAGAAGTAGATGTCCCGTAAGAAGTAGATGTCCCGTAAGAAGTAGATGTTCCTAAAAAGTAGATGTCCCGTAAGAAGTAGATGTTCCTAAAAAGTAGATGTCCCCTAAGAAGTAGATATTCCCTAAGAAGTAGATGTCCCCTAAGAAGTAGATGTCCCGTAAGAAGTAGATGTTCCTAAAAAGTAGATGTCCCTAAGAAGTAGATGTTCCCTAAGAAGTAGATGTTCCCTAAGAAGTATATATTCCCTAAGAAGTAGATGTTCCCTAAGAAGTAGATGTTCCCTAAGAAGTAGATGTCCCCTAAGAAGTAGATGTTCCCTAAGAAGTAGACGTCCCCTAAGAAGTAGATGTCCCCTAAGAAGTAGATGTCCTCTAAGAAATAGATGTCCCCTAAGAAGTAGATGTCTCTTAAAAAGTAGATGTCCCCTAAGAAGTAGATGTCTCTTAAAAAGTAGATGTCCCCTAAGAAGTAGATGTCTCTTAAAAAGTAGATGTCCCCTAAGAAGTAGATGTCTCTTAAAAAGTAGATGTCCCCTAAGAAGTAGATGTCTCTTAAAAAGTAGATGTCCCCTAAGAAGTAGATGTCTCTTAAAAAGTAGATGTCCCCTAAGAAGTAGATGTCCCCTAAGAAGTACATGTCTCTTAAAAAGTAGATGTCCCCTAAGAAGTACTTTTAGTGATTTATGTGTCCATAATATGTAGGTGAGGGGGACATTTTTAGTCTTATTACAGCACTTAATCATTCTCTCGGCAGCCCTGAATGTTAGAAGCATATACGTGTCATTTTTGTATTTAAAGAGTGTCGTATGAGTTGCATAATGAGTTTAATCATGAGGGCTGTAGAATTGTTACCAAGAAAGAATGAGATACGTAGCTTTTAGAAAAGCTTTTAAAAATCCTTTTCGTTACTAGAGTTTTATAATAAACCTACACGTTCGCCCTCTTACAAAAATAAACATTCAACATTGTCGGCATTTTAAACTTGATATATTCATATCTACTAAATGTGAAAGTAATTTGGGCTTTATTATTTTGTTTTAAATTATCTGGACATGTAACTGCCATAACCCTAACCATATCTGGACACATAACTACCAAACATAGCTAACATACACTTAATTTAAGTGACTAACCCTCAATTCGTGCTGTACAATTTAATATCAGAATCTACAAACCCGATTTTCTTACATGTAGAGCTTTTGAATGGATTGTAATTTAAAATAGATGACCATAATCTTTAAATAGACGGATCAAAGCAGATGATTTCTTTCTTTTTAAATAAATAAAAAATGGAGTACATTGCGTGGTAAAAAGGTAGGTTGGACATTAGAGTATTTATATAGTTCAGGGTTGGACATTAGAGTATTTATATAGTTCAGGGTTGGACATGAATAGCCCAATGGCGCTATTTATGGTGTTATTAAACGTGTTACGTCACAAAACTTAATAAAATATTTGAGGGTCCGGAAAGGGGCTGGGAATTTTTATTTTGAGCCAGACAGCACAAGATACGCCACTGATTATGTTGGTGCCCCAGGCAGCACAGGATACGCCACTGATTATGTTGGTGCCCCAGGCAGCACAAGATACGCCACTGACTAGGTTGGTGCGCCAGGCAGCACAAGATACGCCACTGATTATGTTGGTGCCCCAGGCAGCACAAGATACGACATTGATTATGTTGGTGCCCCAGGCAGCACAAGATACGCCACTGATTATGTTGGTGCCCCAGGCAGCACAAGATACGCCACTGATTATGTTGGTGCCCCAGGCAGCACAGGATACGCCACTGATTATGTTGGTGCCCCAGGCAGCACAGGATACGCCACTGATTATGTTGGTGCACAAGGCAGCACAGGATACGCCACTGATTATGTTGGTGCCCCAGGCAGCACAAGATACGCCACTGATTATGTTGGTGCCCAAGGCAGCACAAGATACGCCACTGATTATGTTGGTGCCCCAGGCAGCACAAGATATGCCACAGATTATGTTGGTGCCCCAGGCAGCACAAGATATGCCACAGATTATGTTGGTTCCCCAGGCAGCAAAGATACGCCACAGCATGGGTGTGTGCCCCAGGCAGCACAGGATATGCCACAGACTAGGTTGGTGCCCCAGGCAGCACAAGATACGCCACAGAATATGTTAATGCCCCAGGCAGCACAAGATATGCCACAGATTATGTTGGTGCCCCAGGCAGCACAAGATATGCCACAGATTATGTTGGTGCCCCAGGCAGCACAATATATGCCACAGATTATGTTGGTGCCCCAGGCAGCACAAGATATGCCACAGATTATGTTGGTGCCCCAGGCAGCACAAGATATGCCACAGATTATGTTGGTGCCCCAGGCAGCACAAGATATGCCACTGATTATGTTGGTGCCCCAGGCAGCACAAGATATGCCACAGATTATGTTGGTGCCCCAGGCAGCACAAGATACGCCACAGATTATGTTGGTGCCCCAGACAGCACAAGATACGCCACAGCATGGGTGGGTGCCCCAGGCAGCACAGGATATGCCACAGACTAGGTTGGTGCCCCAGGCAGCACAAGATACGCCACAGATTATGTTGGTGCCCCAGGCAGCACAAGATATGCCACAGAATGTATTGGTGCATTTGATGGGTTTAGCAATATCTCACAATTCAATTAGGTTACACACCGGAAATTGGTATTTAGATAGCTATAAGGCTAATGAAATATTGTATTTAACTACCGTAAAATGGGAGGAGAGGGGATGTGTTCATTTTTAGGTCAGTAGCAATATATTTAAATCTGATGATATTACAGTCATGAAAAATACGATTTTAGATTTTTCTATACTAAAGAAATTCGTGTTATAGTAATGTCGGAAATTGCGAATCAAGGGCGTTGACACATATACATAAGAATACACATACCGCAAAATTGAGTGAAGTTGGAAAGTGGAACATATGAAAGAACGATTGTGGGTTTTTATTTAGATAACAAAATCTAAAAATCCAATTATTTTTTAGGCTTGAAAATTGAATCTCTAAAAAAAGATACCGGTTCATAAGGGAGAGAACTCCATTGTTTTGGGGCGCAGAAAGAGAAAGAACTTTCACCGTATGTTTTAGTGTGTGTCTGCGGACCAGAACCAATACGCATGTCTGCAGATGGGCGAAACTGTCGAAGGGGTGAATAGACAGAAAGATGTTTGGTAGATAGGAAGGGTAGGAATCCGAGAAAAAGTTGTGACAGAGAACAGAGATTTTGTAGTCAATGCGTGCTTGTACAGGGAGCCAATGAAGTGAATGAAGTAGTGGTGTGACGTGATCACGTTTTTTTTCCTTCATATCTAGCCTAGCAGCTGAGTTTTGAAACTTTTGTAGTTTTTCTATGACGTGTTTTGGTGAACCTGACAGAGTTGCAATAGTCAAGACGAGAGAGAACAGGAAGCCCAGACTATGGCTTTTGCTGCGCTAAATGCGAGGTAATGGCGGATTGAGCTGATCTGACAGATAAAGGTGTAAGCAGAGCGACAGATGTGAGTGATATTTTGATTGAGAGACATATTGTCAGAAAGAATGTAACCGAGATTCCTAGCGGAGGATGTAAACTGTATGTTGGAGCTACCTACTTGAAATGAGATGGGAGAGCTGAGTTAGAGGATGATTTGTGATTGTGAATGAGGAGTGCTTCAGTTTTGTCATCATTAAGCTTCTACTTGCTGAGTGTCATCCAAGACTTGACATCACCAATGCTCTCCCGCAAAGGCTGGACACCGGAAACAACAAAAGAGGGTTGGGTATGCTTGTAAAGCTGCGTGTCATCTGCGAATGCCTGGCTCTCAAAAGCAGGCCTCTCGAGCAAGAGTTGGGCCTGGTATCCATTGTGAATAGAACCAGATTCAAAACGGACACACGTAGAACCAGATTCAAAACGGACACACGTAGCACTCCGTATACCAAGTCAGCACTTCCGGTGAGACAGCCATTGACAGCGTCTGCCTGCATTCCATTGGAGAGGTAGGACCAAAAATCAAGTCAAATCTGGACCATGAATTTCCAAGTAATTTTCAAAGGTTTTGAAAAGGGTTTGATGGTCAACAATGTCAAAGGCCGCACTAAGATCTAAGAGGATCAGTATGGAGACATTACCGCTGTCCAATGCGAGCAAGATGTCATTGGTGACTCTCAAGAGAGCTGTCTCTGTGCTGTGGAAAGGTCTATAGGCTGACTGATTTGGACTGAGAAGAGAGTGGTCGTTTAAGTAAGCAAAAAGCTGTTTCAGAACTAGTTTTTCAATGTCTTTATATAAAAATGATAAGTTATATACAGGTCTATAGTTTTTTTTAAATATTATTTTCATCCAGACCAGGCTTCTTAAGCCATTGCTTGATGACAGCTGACTTACAAATAGATGGAACAATGCCAGAAGACAAGCTTTCATTGACTATGTGGGTTATCGTTGGGAGCTAATGATCTACTGATTTAACCAACACGGAATTGGGAATGTGGTCCAAAGAACATGACGTATAGGTTTACATTTTAGAATATTACTTTTGACCTCTTGTTCTGAAACAGGTTTAAAAACATCGAAGTGTGAACTAACACAAGAAGATGGAGGCAAAGCAAGGGGCGATGGGTCACAATGATAAAACTCAGCACTCAAATCGGCACCATCGCTTATAAAAAATTATAAAAAATACCTATCTGGTTGCTGAGACAACGGATACACTGAAGAAATAACAGCTGCTTTGCTATTCCCTCTGAGGTGGCTACCTATTCCCTCTTAGGTGGCTACAGACATCAAAGAAATGCCTGCTGGTTTTACCCATAATGATCTTAATGGTTCATGGCTACCGAATAGCTCTCCTTAAAATTTACATTCGTAGAGCATATAACATTATAATATAATACATAAAATATATGTATAATATTCATTCGAGCCAACGTGACATAATCATCACGTGGGAAGCTCTGTCTATCTTTCATTTATGAACTCTGAAAGCCTATGACGTAAAACTGCAACTATATACGCAAGGCTTAGCCCCTACACGTCTTCTATTTCCCATACAACGAGAAGATCATCAAAGCCTTTCTCATACATTTATGTAATGTTTAGTATGTTACCAACATCATACATTTTAAATTATGCGGAATAGTTTTTGCCTAGGACTAGCAATGTTTATAAAAGATTTGCAGCAATCGATTACACATTTAATTTTTCTTAGTGGTGTATTTACTTCGGACTTTTTAGCGTATCGATATAAAATTATTCAAAAAGTATTTGATGTAGTTACTCCGACTTACCACGATATCCGATTACTGCGACCTAACTGTCTAGAATAATAATGGTGAAAGAATGCGTGTGTTTGTAATGAGATACCAAATAAACATTGTCGACTTTGTCATACGCTTCTTTTGAATCCCCATCTTAATCCAGACAACATAATTGAATGGAAAGTGGCAGCTCAAAGGCAAGCTATAAAATATGTTTCAATCAACACTTTCTAGAAAAGCTGGTGTCTATCTTGAGATTCTGTTTGTTTTGCCCCGGTCCAAAGTATCGCTGAACATCTGCCTAGCTCAAAGGAACGTTGGTAGAAAAGTATTTGTGTAACTCAGGTAAGTTGCTAGGTTAGTTTGAATACTTTAAAGTCATTTCTAATAGGTTCATTTGTAGGATGGGGGTTGGGACAAATAAAATAAACTCCGGCAAACTCCCACTAGACTGGCTTGATGCAAATATCACTAGTGCCTACAAGAAAGGTGACCGTCATAACCCAGCAAACTACCGCCCAATATCCCTGACCTCCGTTCCATGCAAAATTCTGGAACACATCATCTGTCGTCACATCATGAACCACCTTGAACACTACAACATTTTGACCACTCTAAACCACGGTTTCCGCTCTGGATACTCCACAGAAACTCAATTAATCATCACCACCAATGACCTCCTTGCCTCCTATGACAAAGGTAACCAGGTCGACAAGGCAATTCTCGACTTCTCCAAGGCCTTCGACACTGTTCCACACAGCCTTCTTCTACACAAACTCCACCACTACGGCATTACCGGCAACCTTGACTCCTGGCTCTCAACATTTCTAACAAAACGGACCATGCAAGTAGTGGTAGATGGCGTCCGATCAGGCAAAGCCACCGTAGACTCAAGAGTTCCTCAAGGCACAGTACTGGGCCCCCTTCTCTTCCTCTGTCACATAAACGACCTCCCTGATACTGTAAAATCTCAAGTGAGGCTGTTTGCAGATGACTGTCTTGTCTACAGAGAGATAATCGACTACGATGACCACAACCAACTTCAAGCAGATTTGGAGTGCCTTATGAATTGGGCAGACAAATGGGGCATGAAATTTAATGAAACCAAATGCTACATAATGAGCATCTCAAAAAAAAACCCCATCAAGCTATATGTACACCCTAAATAGGACAATCCTTCAACAAGTAACAAACAATCCATACCTTGGAATTCTCTTCTCAAATAACCTAAAATGGTCACCCCATATAAACAAAATTTCAAAAAAAGCCAACTCCACACTAGGTTTTATTAGAAGAAATCTGCGCCACTGCCCAACATCCTGCAAACGAAATGCCTATCTTGCACTCGTTCGTCCGATACTAGAATATGGTGCAATCATCTGGGACCCATACCTCAAGCAAGACGTGGACAAATTGGAGCGAATCCAACGAAACGCAATGCGCTTCATAGCACGTGACTATAAAACCACCACGCCTGGCTACGTCACTGGCCTTTTAAACAGATTTGACATCCCCACTCTCATGGGGCTAATTCCGGCCATCCCAGCAAACAATTATCTTACCCCACAGAAGCCAGGCCGATTAATTAGAGCCAAACAGTCACTTAACACTGACTTAACATCTGACAACCCCATGAGAAATTACACCCGAAACAATAACAAATGCTTCACTGTGCCTCGGAGTAACACAGTGCATCATAAGCAGTCATTTTTTCCACGCACCATAATTGCTTGGAACAACCTGGACAATACCGCCGTGAACTCGACAACGATCGAAAGCTTCAAGGCCGCCCTGGCATCTGCTAGGGGCCGTTAGATTGGCAACATCGCTTCCCCAACCGTTGCACATATGCCAGTATATGGATGCAGCAACGTACCGAACCAGAACCAGAACCAGAACTATATTATCGGCTGCTTTTAATCCTCTTTTGAAAGTCGTTTGTCTAAATCAGTGGTTCTTAATCTTGTTGGATGTACTGAAGCCAACCAGTTTCATATGCGCATTCACCAAACCCTTCTTAATATGAAAAAATAAAATATAAATCCTGTCGCGAACCATATGGGTCGGGTGTGTGTCTTAACCGCCACCGAGCCATTGAGACTGGTACTCACCGAACCCCTGGGTTTCGATCAAACCCAGGTTAAGAACCACTGGTCTAAATATTTCGACCTATTTCTTTTTAAAGTTATAGATTTTTAAACTCTAAATAAAGTAAAATAACAATCTAACACAATTGAAATAAAATGTACCAAGTTTAATAAAGCTCTCATTGTAACATGCACTTGACACACTTATGTAACGTTAATTCCTGTTGATCTCCTCTGATGTGAATGCCAATCTTTTTCATCTATAACAATGTAACTTAAGTTTCTTGTTGTCCGTGTTATAGATTGTCAAAATGAGGACATTAAGGCTAAGCTTGTGTGTGATCTTGCTGACCACATCGGCCCTGTCTTTCAGTTCGAAAGTCGAAATGGTCAGAGATGTACTTGATAAGCTGGACATTGCGAATATCAAACCAGATGACCTCGAAGACATCATCAAAGCGGACAATCCCAGTAGTTTGCAGGAACTTAGAAATATTTTGAATGACGTGCTAACAGGACTGACTGGCGCCGACACGGATAAGAAGTGAGAACCGCTCAAAGATTATTTACTTTAAAACGGCAGACATTGGACTAAATTAATTTAAACCCTCTACATCTTAGTAGAGAATATATCTATTTTTTAGATGAAATTTATAAGTCAATATTTCGTTAATAATTCGTGTATTCTATGACCAAATTGTAGTTCAATGCCAACAATGCCATCTAAGAATAACATTAACACATTTTCTACATTTATTGGTAACGATAGTTTCTATAACTTGAAAACTTTACATTGTGGCTTC